>CM062296.1:692435890-692824059 GCA_031216915.1 Pictodentalium vernedei | reverse complement strand
GCTTATTGGGTCACAAATACCTAATTTATGCCATAAATTGTTTTCCTGTCCCCCACGGCAACTACAGGAGCTGAAAAAAATTTTTTTTTTTGAATGCCCATATTTCCAGAACTACATGGCACTGAGAATTTTTATACAATGTGAAGCTTCCTTAGGGCCGGGAGAAAGGAATGGTGAAAAAAATGCCATTGGTTTTATCATAAGTACTTTTCCAGGACTAAAAGTGCCGAGTCATCATTTTTTAACACTGTAGGTAATGGGAATAACGTTGAATAATCTTCTTCTCCCAAACCACTGCTTCAGAAGCTTTTGTTTTTGGGTTCCCTATGGGAGCCCAATGTATAACTTAATTCAGTATGAGAAATATTCTTAAAAAATCTTTTTTTTCTGATACTCCTCTCAGAATCTTTTGATATTTGATTTTTAGTTTTCTTAGAAGCGGCAAATTGAAATTTGTTCAAGTTCTGGTTTATTGATAAAATTGGGCCCAGTAACCAATTCCTGCGTTGAAAGCCCTGTAAAGTGGGCAGTAATAGGCATAAACGATTGACCAAACCTGATATTATAATTATGCCTCTGTAATGATGTAGCCTTAGAAAGTGACCTTAAATTCCAATAAATAAATAGATAAATTATTGAGTACCCAATATGGGGATCTAACATATGAACACTCTGGGTTACTAAGTAGAGAAAACACTTTTATGTTGAAAAACTGATAATAACCACAAGGCAGAATCCCTTGCTATTTTGGTGATATGACTCGGCCAGTATCAGGTGAGCGCCCTCAGGCCCCGTGGGGCCTCTTGTTATGGATGAACTGTCTCCTACATATTTTTGTTTGTTTTGAAGCGATGGTTAATTTTAATAAATTCTAATTGACATGATGCGTGTCTTATGTGATTTGTTATTATTGCTGGCACTTTGTTTTTAAATAGCCATTTTGTGCAGGTTGCTATCAGTTGGGGCGAATAGTTCGAATGACTATGCCATTACAATTCTTTACAGAAATATAAAATTAGTTTAGTTTAAACAATATTTTTATTCATGAGAAAATATGATGCATGCATATAATAAAAAACAAGATGATTGTCATACAGAGTGCACAGTCCAATGGTATGCATTAAAATAGTGAGTCAAGGACGAGATTTCTTGAAAGGATTCAGCAGTAAGCTTTTAGCTTGTATAAGCCGTCTCCTTTGGATTACTGACGAAATTTAATGGTAGCAGCAGGCACTAAGTAAAATATTGTTTAAACATGAGAACCAGAGAGATTAAGGAGAGCAATAGAGAGAGCAGGAGAATAAGATGGGAAAAGGAACTTAACCCCTTACCAAACAAGTATAGCTGACGACAATTGCAGAATAAATTATTGAATAACTGGAAATTTCCAATGACCGTCCCAGAATCACAGCCCATGACACCCAACCGGGACGAGCTTATCGAACTCGTTCCAATGAGGGGTCATAAGTCATGTTCCTGATACAAAAATTGAAAATATAAAAGGATTTAAATAGCGATTTTCATGGCTAACACTGACCGTTACTTTGGGCAAAGGGTTAACTAGGAAACATGGGGACAACCTGAATTCAGCGTTCGCTACCAAAGGATATTCAATAGGGCAGCCTCGATGAATGTATCGGTAATGGTGTGACAAGTAACACCAGAAAAGCCAGTGAGTGCACTGTTACTTATCAAAGCGTCCACTCAGCATGATAAAGTCCTGCACGGCTCCAAAGACAATACGGTTATCATTATTATTCAATCGTTCGGATCCAAATAGTAGTGTGGGGGGGCTCAAGAGTAAATGGCAACGCATTGATTGTGGAATTACGAGCATCGTCATAGATTGGGCAGTGCACGAGAAAGTGCTCAGTATTTTCGAGATCCCCCACACTGACAGCGTGGAGATGGTGAGAGATGGTTATCGTATAAATGGGCGTTGATATTACTACAATGCAGGCATAACCTGCAATGATAAATTTGTGCAGCACGAGATTTGGCTCCATAGTAAAAAATTGGTGGTCGCAAGTTCGCACTATTTATAAACGTCTTGAAGTTTATGAGTGAAGAATTTTCTCTGACTGAGGGGGGTAATCTATTCCACTGGTCGGTAACCTCCGGGATAAACGAGAACTTATATAAATTGGTGTGACAAAAGGGAACGCGGTGGTTGGTTTCCGATCAGAAATATAAAATTGGGCTAGTTTAGGCTATTTTCAGAGCTGTGTGATAGGTTTTAACAGCAGACGTGTTTACTTTGTTATGAATGCGGAAGTGTTTTTTGGGGAAATAAAACTTTAAAAAAAATGCATAAAACTGCCATGTCTCCCCAGGACGTTTTGGAGGGCGACTTGAATTTCGCCCCCAATTTAAGCCAAGGTGACTTGAGGAATGAGAAGGCAACTTCTTCACCCTAGTCGCCCACTCGACTGACTCCTGTGCCATGGTCTTAGTAATGATCTTGTTGACGAGACCGTCAGCGACTTTGATATGTGTTCTGCAACCACAATACTGGGGATTGATACCCACGGGAGTTGAATGGAATGAAGAGAAACCATCGATGTGAAAAAGATTATTTCACACTGTATGAAGGTGGTTCAGGGGCAGGACATAGCATCAAGAAGATTTCTGTTACATTCTTACAGCAGACCAGAGTTAAAATCTACTATTTATCTTCACATATATTATGTTGCAGTTATTTCTTGCAAAGTGTCGATTTGTGCTTTCAGAAAATAATTGCCATTTTAATGCTTTGATGCCATGCCATGTTGAATACAACTAGGTTGGACTGTCAATATTGGCGACATCAAAGGGTGTGAACAACATGGTGGGCTTGATTGATGCATGTTTTTGAAGCGCTTCTATGAGATTTCCCTGATGTAATCCCAAGATATTCAATTATATTGAGGTTTTTATTATGTTAGACTAATTTTACAACATTATATGCTGACAACCACTGCCTTAACAAATGTCCCGATTAGTAGACTGGCAGATTTGAGAGCCGACTTTCTTGAAAATCGAGTTGAGTTTAATTTAGTCGGGTAATCGTTTCAAGACTAAACAATATACAGTGGAACAAAATTCATTTTACCACCAGCCTATAGAGAATTGCCCCAAAAAACTGACTGTTTATTGAATATTTTTTCTAGTTAGTGTTTAATTAGCAGGGTTCTACTGAACTATTTTCTACTCTCCCTGCCAGATAAAAGTTTTTACTTTAATCTTTTAGATTCATGTACAATTACAGTGGCTTTGTCACAACTAGGCAAAGCATTTAGTATGTAATTATTAATAAAAAAATAAAATATTCATACTTTTCAGAATCCATTATCTTGTGTGAAAGTTGAAAAAATGGAGAATCTGTATAGACTGAATTCTGTTAAAAACTCGGAGATCCGTTTCAGGTTTGTGATAAGCTATTTTTTTTTAAATGGGTCAAATCAATGGAGGGGTAATTGGTCCAATTCCTTTCATAGGAGTGGAAACTAGAGATCATTTTGGAATAAAATGACCTTTGTGATGAAGGGTCTTTTTGAACCGTTAAGTACATGGCACTTTTAAATATTTTCAACAAATATTTACATCATGGTCTAATTGCTTGGCTGTGATTTCTTGCCTGGCTTGATTCCTGCAACAAAGGCTTAACCAATTACCTTCAAGTTTGTCATAGTAAGACTTCCCACAAATGCTATTAGTTCAAGGCCTGCATAATAGATTGGGCTAACAACTGGACCCCTTGAAGATTTAAGTGTATGTGTGGACAGGAGCTTAGATCCTTTAAAAGGGGGGTTGGGTTACTGGTTATCGGGGTGTCCTCCTACAAAAGAAAAAATAATTCTTCATTGCACTAGGGAAGTGGTTGGGCACAGTACTTTTGTCTGGTAATTGGCAAGTTCAAAGATCTTTCCACAGAAGGGTTGTCACAGTTCTTTAAAAACCTTGAAAGTCCTTGAATTTCAAAATTAACTTTCAAGGCATTGACAGTACTTGAAAATTGTCTCTGTCCAAAAAAAGTCCTGGGAAGTCCTTAAAAGGGATCCTGAAGTATTCTCAGTACTTTTGAATGGTTAATTCAGTTTCTTTGAATCGATTTCCAATCAGTCACTCTGCAACAGCTGGGCTATTGAATTGATCTGCAAGGATAATAAATGCCGTACATACAGGCATAACATTGATTGGTCACTTATAATAGTAGTCTCGCTATTAACCCTCACACACTGGTTCAAAATACCAAATTTCAAATGGAAATTTCTTCTCATAATTCAACTACCAGTAGGAACTTAACCAATGCACTCTTGTTTGACAGATCTCAATTAGCTCTGCCAAACCAGATTGAATACGTTAATTTCCAACATGCATTATGGGAACTATTTGCAGCTTGAAAATACTGATATTTGACATGAGTGTGTAGATGTTAAATGAAATTAGGCAGTCCAATCCAATCAGAAGTGCTATCACAAAATTTGATGGGTAATCAATTGTTCCTTACTGCTAAAATTGCTCTTGGGGGAATCTTTTGTTAACTGCAAAATTTTTGAATTTTGGCTCAAAAGGTTCAGAAAAGTCCTTGAATTTCATTTCATTTAAAAAAAAACTGTTGCAACTCTGCACAGACATAAAACTGCCACAGGCAGTTGCAAGACTGGTGATATGTGACTCGGACCAGCCTTAGAAATTAGGCACAGCAATCCTCATTACATGGTAAAAGCAGTACCATTCTGCCATGGTTTTTACTATGACATTGCTAATTGCCATGGCAGATAATTGTAGACACCTCCTCTGAATGGCTTTATGAACATCATAAGTATGTGTACATAAGAACTGTTAAGCAAATTCATGTCATAGTCAGTGTGTCACATCAACCACCTCTAGATATTTACAAGTCTGAATGCTAGGGTGGGTCAAAGGTTGGGGCAGGTTTTTTTTTTTAAAGGGCGGTGGGGTGGGGGGGGGGGGGGGGGTAGCCCCATCATCGGGGGAGACTGCCTGTTTTATTGTGTGCTTGTCAGGAAAATTCTGGCACCACCCATACCTGAATGTAGTTTTTGGACCATACAGGGTCAAATATATGTCATCTCATGAGTGAGAAAATGAAATATTTGAAATTTCTACACCTTGATAAACCAGGATTTGTAGTTCATGGTTTGTTGAAACCAAAATATATATAATGTACAACACTAGGGAAGACTTGCTTGTGGACAGACATTTTGTCCACACGATTCAGAAGCCATTTTTAAACTGATTTTCACAAAATTTTGCACACGGATAGAGAGGCACGAAATTTAAAAATGTACTGAAGCGCAATTTTCGATTTAACCCTTATTTCGCCAGAATTGGCAAAAAACTGTCAAAATTGGGGTTTATCGGCACTTTCTCGAAACACGTCTTGTAGATTTTTTTTTAAACTTTCATCATTGCTAGACCTGCTTGTGACACGACCATGGATGCATAAAACATATTAGGCAGTGCATATGGTAACCCTCCACAGGTTGCCAAACATCGAAATTTTGATGAAATGGGCTGTTTTTAGTTCCCCACAGCACCCAAACAATACAAGAGAGATAAACATAACTTCATTTATTGGAAGTGGAATTCACTGAAGATCATTTTTGTAAGTAATAAGGGTGTTCTAAAAACCAAGCATTAACCCATTTTGATCTGGTTAAACAGCAATACCTTCAGAAAGCTCAACAATCATGTTTTTCATGGATTTCTCTAAACGAGTCTTGTAGATTTTCAAGAGAAATTGGTCACCCTCAGGTCTTGGTGTGACATTACAAGTTGCATGGACAAAATATTCTGGTCAGCATTAGTTAACCCACCCCGGGTTGCTAAAAGTAAAAATTGTGATAAAATGGGCTGTTTTTGGACACTAACAGCACCCAATAGGTATTCCACAGAGAAAGGTACCTTCTTTTATCTGATGCAAAATTGATAGGGAAACATTTTTGCAAGTGGTAAGGGTATTCAAAAGTCGAAGTCTTAACCCATTTTAGGCTGGTTAAAGAGAGATGCCCATTAAAATCACTGTGTACCTGAGAGATAAACATGATCTCCTTTGTTGGAAGTGGAATTCACCGAGGACCATTTTTGTAAGTAATAAGGTTATTCAAAAAACCAAGTGTTAACCCGGTTTGGGGTGGTTTAAGAGTGATTCCCTCAAATGCTTAAATAATCATGTTTTACGTGGATTTCTCTAAAAATGTCAAGTACATTTTCATGAAAAAAACTGGTCTTTCGCAGATCTTGGTGTGACATTATAAACTGCAAGGACAAAATATTCTGATAAGCGTTTGTTAACCCTCCACAGGCTCTCAAATATCAACACTTTGATAAAATAGGCTGTTTTCAGCCCCCCCCCCCCCCCTACAGGTTGGGTGCTGTGGGTGCTGTGGGTGCCCCCCCCCCCCCCCCACAGCACCCAACCTGTAGCTGGGAAATAAACATAACTTCCTTTATTGGAAGTGGAAATCACCGAGGATAATTTTGTTAAGTAATAAGGGTATTCAAAAAACCAAGCCTTAATCCGTTTTGGGCTGGTTAAACAGCGATACCCATCAAAGGCTTAAAAATTCATGTTTCCCTGGATTTCTTTAAAAACATCTTATAGATTTCAAGAAAAAATGGTCATTCATAGGTCTTAGTGTGCCATTACAAGTTGCATGGACAAAATATTCCGGTGAGCATTTGTTAGCTCTCCACCAGCTGCAAAACATCAAAAGTTTGATAAAATGGGCTGCTTTGAGACACCAACAGCACCCAGTGGGTATGTAAAGGGTAAACAAAACTTCTTTTACTGTGCGTAGAATTCACAGGGGATCAGTTTTGTTTGTAGTAAGGGTATTTAAAAGAATGAAGCTTAACCCATTTTGGACTGGATAAGGAGAGATGCCCCTTAGAAGTATAAAATTTACATATTTTTATACTGAACCAATGACCCAGACATAGCTGGTGCTAACTCTTAAAATATAGGGCCAAACACAAATTTTGCCCCCCAATCCCCCAAATTTGCATCTAAAACCAAAGAAAACATGTCCTGAATGGCCCTCCACACTTCACCTCTACTGCGCATGCGCAGTGTCAAGGACGTTCCGAAATTGGCGCCATTAATTATTCTTAGTTTGGCCCTTCATCAGTTAACATCTGACTGATCTTTGTGCTTGTAAATCTCAGTTTAAATGATGCCAGACACATAAATATTAGTGAAATGGTGATTCTAAGGAGGATAGAGAAGGAGGAGAGGAAAAATGTGTGACAGAATATTATCAGGGCTGTAACTTAAAATTTTTTAATGAAATTATGTTAAGTTACCTATTTTCGAGGCAGCAGCCATTTTGTTGTCATTCTTGTTATTTAGTTACACTGATTTTTCAGTGTTTTCCTCTCTCCCTTTCCTTTAAGTCCCTTCTTGCTATTCTCCCATGCTTTTGGCATAGTTTCTGTAATTATTATTACTAAAATTTCTTGGGTGTTTTAGCTGAATAACAGAATGAATTCTGTTCTTTTCCCCATGTTTACGTCTTCACCTATGGGTGGTTAGGCATTGTGTTCTGCATCTACCATCTGATGTTCTGCAGTTTCTTCCCTGGAAGTCTCTGTTTTGCATCAGATAGTGTATTTTTGGTAACTGATTTCGGGCCTGGGTGCCTGGAGTCTTATTTTAGTGTTTTTAAACTCATTGTTTACATTTTCAACAGCCCTCTGTGTGATGGGGGATTTCTTGAAAATAATATCTTGATGTTAATTTAATCATAACTAGATACATTATTATTGTTCGTAAGTGTTGCATAAATTGTTTAAAATATTTTAAAATTTTTTGTCCACACTTCGGCTTGGGATCCATTGGGGCTCAACGTTACTTTTCAGAAACTTGGGCTGTTCTGAAAAAATATTTTTTCAAAATATTTTGATTTCAATTATTTTTTCTATGTTAATGGATCATATTATTATTATGTATTTTGATTGTCAGGGGTTGGTGCGAGTACCAGGACTTTGTTTTCTTTTCACATTGAAAGGATTTTGATCAATTGTAATAAGAGGAAGTCTTCCTCTGACTTTTATAATCATTCTATATGTAGTCAGTGTACTCGCATTAACTCCTGTTCTGTATCTGTTGATTTCGATGACAACATGGGAAGCGTATGTCACGGTATGTTAGTGGGGAATTGGACATTCCGGTCCTTTCCCCGCAGGGTCACTCTACTTTATCAATTTCTATTTCAGACGATCAAGATTAGGGTGATGTATCTGTGATGTCTTCCAACAGTGCGCCTCTGTTGTCACAATTAATGAAGGGCTAGCGGAAAAGTGCTCATGTAAATACGCCAATTGCCTAAGAGGACCCTAGTAGGTTCGACGGCCTTTGACGTCCGCTAGCTCGCCCAGTGTAGCGTCCATTCATCGAATGGTTCGGCAGCCGGGTTCGTCCGTTGCGGTCTAGAAGGAGTTTTCGGGTGATGCGAGCACTATAAATCAACCAAATGCACACCCAGTGACGGCGGATTAGAGGGAGAACGGAGGAAGCCTTTTAGTCCGGTTCATAGCTCGTTCTGGTCCATCCGGACGGCGAGTGAGAGAGGCCCCTCTCTCGTACAACAACATCTGGCCCCAGATGTTGTGGTACAAAATGTTTCGCATTCGGAGCATACGTCCACCGCTCGGGACGCTCCGACATATAGTCAGTCCGGAGAGACTGTCAATAAGGCTTCCTCATTCTCATGGTAGCACACACGACCGCTCTTGGCTACGTGACCTCGGATATCCAGTCAGCTTCGCCAGTCAGAGAATCATCGGCGACCAGGTCACACCATCCGGTAGCCAGGGACACGAGGCCTGCAGACTCCGGACGTTCGCATAGGAAAGTGTGCGGGAGTCAACGTACACGGAGCTTCCGGCGGCAATGCATCGTAAGACCGCTACTGCACAGGCCTCGGGGACAGACGTGCTATCCTAAATAGCACAGCTTATCGCAGCATCCCAGCAACAACTGAATCTGTCGCATAATGTTTTATCCGACGATGCTGGGTCGGGACGCTCCGCGGAAGCGGGTACAGACGTCCGAAAATTTCATCCGGTCCGACAGGATACCGAAAGGGATTCGGAGAATTTCGAGCTTTCCCTTTTGGAACAACATATGCTGTTGTGTATGTCATCTGACTTGATCTTCTACAGGTTCTTTCGTCGGACCAGAATGCTGCGATGCCGGATAAGAAACTGATAGCGTCGGTGGACTTAGAAATTTTTGGTTCGGTTCAGGGACATCGTCCCTCAGTTCCAACATAGTCCAATAATGTCACACAAACTTTCGAATTATTGAACGACGCTATATATTTATTATTATATGCTTGCTATTACCAAGCATTTCTGGTTTCTTGTTCGCAAAGTTACGGAGATGTCTTTCAAAAGTGTGCCTCTGTCGTCATAGTTAATGAAGAGCTAGCGGCAATAAGTGCTCATGAAATATGTCTATTGCCTAAGAGGTCCCTTGTAGGATCGACGGAGTGACATTCGCTAGCTCACCCGGTGTAGCGTACATTCATCGAATGGTTCAGCTGCCGGGTTCGTCCGTTGCGGTCTAGGAAGGAGATTTGGGTGATGCGAGCACTATAATTACTTTAGTACTCACCCAGTGACGGCGGATTGAGGACAGATCAGAGGAAGCCTGTTAGTCCGGTTCCTGGCTTGTCCAGGTCCGTCCGGGCTGTGAGTGAGAGAGGTCCCTCTCTCGTCCAACAACATAGGGGACCGCATGTTGTAGTTCAGATATTTTACATTCGGAGCATATGTCCGTCGCTCGGGACGCTCCGTTATATTGACAGTCCGAGAGACTGTCGATGATGCTTCCTCATCCTCACAGCAGTGCACACGACCGCACATTGGCTATGTGACCTCGAGTATCCGATCAGTTTTGTCATTCAGTGATTCCACGGCGAACAGGTCACGCCATCCGGTAGCCAAGGGACACGAGGCCTATACACTCCGTTCGCTCGCATATTAGTAGTATGCACGGGGTAACGATCACAGAGCTTCCAGCGGCAATGCATCGTAGGACCGCTTCTCCACAGGCCTCAGTGACGGACGTGCTATCCGAGTTAGCACAGTTTTTTCGCAGCATCCCAGTGATCGACAGTTTCTTGGTCGAATCAGGAATTATCCAATGGCGCTGGGTCGGTGCGGTCCGCGGTTGCATCAGGTACGGACGACCGAAAGCTTTATAGGGTCCGACAGGATGGCGAAAGGGATTCGAAAGATTTCGAGTTTTCCCTTTCGTAGCATCGGAAGCTGCCATACATATCTTCCGGCATTATCTTCCAGTGATTGTTATTTCGGACTACATTGCTGCGATGTTGGATAAGAGACTTATAGCATCATTGGACACGGAATTTTGGATCAGTTCAGGGACATTGTCCTGTCTTACCGACACAGTCCAATAATGTCATTAGAACATGTGTATTATTTATCGACGCTATATATATATAAGCCTGCTACCAAGCATGATAGTTTAGTTTCTTGTCCGCAATGCTCATTTCTGCCTTTTATCATTTATACGGATAATTTATTTTGGCAGAACAGGGCATACCGAGAGTTCATATGCATCTAGACGGCGTGGTTAAAGACTGGAAATAATCTTTTTCGCCGTCTATGTCTTTTCCAACCACAATGTTGGAAACGACAATGATGTCTAATAGACTTAACTTAGACGCTTTATCTTACGTAATCCACCTTACTGAGGCGTTATCATTACGTCTTCAAGAGAAAGAATTCTGGGATATAATCCTCAATGTGATTTCTTTTTGAGGACAGTAGTTTGTTCATGTATAACTCCGCCCTTCAGTGGCTGCTTGGAGTTGGTTAGACGTGACGCAGCCCTAGCTACATCCACGCGCGTGGATAGTAAGGTGAAGAACTCTCTCAGAATCGCTTCGTTCTCGGAGAAGCTTCTCTTCGACGGCAACTTTTCAACAATCCATGAATTGCTCGATTTACACGTTCTCTTGTCTATCTAGTGTAGCAAGAGATTCAGACTGGGGCAAACATTCGGTGGTTGACTCAGAGAGTGCCACTGCAGTTGCCGGATCCGAGTTTTATAATTATGACGGTTGCCAGTCAAACGGGTTGGGGTACAATATTGATCCCAACGGATTCGAAGTGCCAGGGTCTTTGGGTTCTGCAGTCTCTAAGCAAGCACTTATCTTCCACGGAATAATGTTTTTTTAGGCTTGCTTTATGTCATTGGATGAACATTATTCAGAAACGCATGTCCAAATCCTGTCCGTTAATTCGACAGTAGTGGCGTATCTCCGGAACCAGGGAGGCACTCATTCGTTTCCGTTATTCAATTTAATGGAAAGAATCCTTCTGTTTGTTATAGTACACCAAGTTCTGCTTCGGTCCGTCATATTCCGGGTCGTCTGATTGTATTACCGGACTCCCGTTCACTTATGGGTCGCTTGTTGCCGTCAGAATGGACTCTCAACAAACAAGTATTCAATCAGATTTGCTATCAATGGGAGCGCCCAATGATAATTTATTTACGACACAACTTGCTTGTCAATTGCAGACGTATGTGTTTGCTTGTCTGGATCTCTGAGCTTATGTTGTTAACGCTCTATTGATCTAATAGGACGGAATGATAGGATATGCGTATCCTCCTGCGCTGTTGTTTCAGCAAGTATTGCTAAGATAAACAACCACAATACATTTCTGTTGATAGCATCTCTGTCTTCACAGAGACTGTGGGTAATTTACTCTGTTGTCTACTGTGGGACTTAACGCGAAATCTTCCTCCATGAGAGGATCTTTTTTCGCTGGGTAAAATCGTGTCATCTTTATCACAACCCGCAAGGTCTCAACCTTAACGTATTCCGTTGTGTGGTCCTTATTGTATTGTAAGCATTGTACTGGACGAGCTTTGGATTTCTTACTATAGGAGAACCTCTTCTTCGCTATACTATGCGGCTAAAGTGGAGGCTCTTCCGTCGTTGGTGTAGGGATCACTATGTTGATATTGTTGATCCCTCCATACTAGTCATTGCAACTTTTTAGTATACTTGTTTGACAAGATCTACTGCAGCCTGTTATTATTAAGGTTATAGGTTTATGTTACCTCATACCTATGCACTCTATGATAGTTTACAATTGAGTCTTATGTCTCTTTATCTAAGTCAGTTAGTAACTTTTCGATAAATAGACTTAGAATCATTAGATTAAATTCCTATACGGAATTTAACTTCGGTTCTTATTTAGCTAAGTAATCATTTGAGCCTCTGGAAACAGTAGTTTTCAAATTCTGACCTTTTAGACAGTAATTCTGTTGGCTTCTCTTTTTCTGAAGAGTCAGTGAGTTTCATGCACTATCGGTGGATGTTTTTCACTTTAGTACTTTCGGAATCACTACTTCCTTTACTATTTAGGTTGGATTTTTGCATAAGAGTCAGGCTCCTAATTAATATCCGGAACCTATTGTTATTAAGGTCCTTCCGTCTTCGTATGGGCATAGGCCTTTACTCTGTCCGGTTAGAGTTTATGTATTTATAAACAGATATCTGTTTATTACTAGGGGCGTAAGCTTCTTCTGTCTTTGATGCCTAATAGAAGGACGTTACGCTCCATTCTATTGCTAATGGATTCAATTAACTATCGATACTGCTTATGGTATATCATTGACTCAGCAGTTGTGTTTGAGATTTCGGCTCATGGAGTAAGAGTTCTTCTACATCTTGGGCTTACATTAATAGTGTCGCTATTATAGATTTTATTAACAGTTGCTACTATAGCTAGGTAGGCTGTCTGTTTCGGCAGTGACTCCGTTCTGCTGCCCTCTTCGCTCTGGGCTATTTGACCCAGGGCAAGAAAAAGGGGGGGGGGGGGGGAGGGTGTTCCCTTGGGTCACCGGTTTTACTATGAAAACAAGGGGATACCTCCTCCGGAGTTAGTAATTCTGAGCTGTTATTGGGATGGTTGTTTAGTGAGAAGTTCATGTTTTAAAAATTCATTCAGGTCATAGTTTTTAAAGTATAGCTTTTGAATATAGCACGTGTCAACGGACATTATTATACAATCCTCAGACACTTTTAAGGAGTATAAAGAGTCTCAATTCTCTGGACTAACTTTATTTATTGGCTTACTTTAAAAATAATTAGTATAAAGGGTTATACTGGATGTTAATAGAGAACATGAATGTTATTGTGCTCAATTATGAAGGGTATTGTATCTTTCTAATTTATCATAAAATAAGAAAGATACATGTAAAGCCTAATACCCCTTTTCTCCTTGAGGGGTTGACTCTATGTTATATAGCTGAGCTTATTGGATTTTCCTCTATGTCCTAGGCCCTCCAGCCTTTTTACTATTCAGCTATGTCTGGGTCATTGGTACAGTATAAAAATGTTAAAAAATTTATAGTAATTTATATATTTTTTATACTTACCAATGACCCAGACGGGGATGGCCCTCCCAGGAGTTGGGAACTCTTACCTCCCCGCTGAGTACATAGCGCTTACCAGGCACTGGTTATAAGAATGATTAATGGCGCCAATTTCGGAACGTCCTTGACACTGCGCATGCGCAGTAGAGGTGAAGTGTGGAGGGCCATTCAGGACATGTTTTCTTTGGTTTTAGATGCAAATTTTGGGGATTGGGGGGCAAAATTTGTGTTTGGCCCTATATTTTAAGAGTTAGCACCAGCTATGTCTGGGTCATTGGTAAGTATAAAAAATATATAAATTACTATAAATTTTTTAACTTTCCGTGGAGTTCGCCAACTGCTTGTTGGCAATTTTCAAGAACAATTGGACATTGGCAGGTCTTGGTGTGGTATTACAAGTTGCATGGATAGAATATTCCGCTAATCGTTTGCTAACCCCTTTACAGACTGCTAAACGTCATAATTTTGATAAAATTGGCTGTTTTCGGGCACCAAATGCATATGTAATAGATAAACATGTCCTCCTTTATCAGAATCAGAATTCATGAGGGATAATATTTGAAAGTATTAAGGGTATTCGAAAAACCAAGCCTTAACCCTGTTTTTGCCGGATTAAAGACAGACAGCACATTCCATGTATGCTGCCTACATTATGAGTAAAATCGACACCCCCACTGAATCTACTGTGAGGTGGGGTGTCAGACCTGACCACCTGACCTCATTAGATAACACTCCGTCGTATTTAGCAGCATGGGTTTCCCCAAGAAGCAAAGATAAAAATACGCCCGCAGAAAATAATGTCAAATATTTTATTTAGTGTGTATTTTGTCCGTATACAAATTTCTCACCCACATATACCCAAAAAATGAATCAGTGATACGATTGGACATATTTCTCTCATAAAACGTGAAAAAAGACTTGATTTATTGCCTTTTAGGATTGCACTTGCATATATTTTTATACTGTACCAATGACCCAGACATAGCTGGTGCTAACTCTTAAAAATCTAGGGCCAAACACAAATTTTGCCCCCCAATCCCCAAAATTTGCATCTAAAACCAAAAGAAATCATGTTCTGAAGGACCTCCATACTTTGCCCTTACTGCGCAGTGTCAAGGACGTTCCGAAATTGGCGCCAATTATCATTCTTTGTTTGGCCCTTCATCAGTTAACATCTCACTGATCTTTGTGCTTGTAAATCTCAGTTTAAATGATGCCAGACACATAAATATTGGAGAAATGGTGATTCTAAGGAGGATATAGAAGGAGGAGAGGAAAAAGGAGTGACAGAAAATATTCAGGGCTGTAACTTAAAATTTTGTAATGAAATTATGTTAAGTTGCCTATTTTTGAGGCATGGGCCTGTTGTTGTCATTCTTGCTATGAAGTTGCACTGCTTATTCAGTGTTTCCTCTCCCCTTATCCTGTAAGTCCCCCCTTGCTATTCTCCCATGCTTTTGGCATATTTTTGAGTAAGATTACTACTAAAATTTCTTGGGAGAATTAGCTTGGTTACAGAATGTATTCTGTTATTTTCCCCATGTTTACGTTCTCACCCATGGGTGTTTAGACGTTGTGTTCTGCATCTACCATCTGATGTTCTGCAGATTCTTCCCTGGAAGTCTCTGTTTTGCATCAGATAGTGTGTATTGTTGATAACTGATTTCGGGCCAGTATTGTCAGTGCCTGGAGTCATGTTTTCTGGTGTTATACACATCTTGTTTACATTGGCAACAGTCTCTTTTGAGGGGGGCTTTTTGCCTTTGGAGTAGTTTATCTCTTTACAAGATACATTATTATTATCCGTAAGTGTTGCATTAATTATTTAAAATAATTTTAAAATTTTGGACCACACTTAGCCTTGGGATCCATTGGGGCTCAACGTTACTTTTCATAAACTTGGGCTTCGCTGAAAAAATATTTTTCAAAAATTATTTTGGATTTCAATTGTTTTTTCAATGTTAATGGATCATGTTATTATGTATCTTTGTTTTTAGGGGTTTGTGCGAGTACTAGGACTTGTTGTTGTCTTTTCACAATGAAAAGATATTGTTCAAATTGTAATAGGAAGAAATCTTCCTCTGACTTTCATGATCATTGTATTAATTGTAGTCAGTGTACTCGCACTAACTCCTGTTCAATATGTGAATATTGGGATGACAAACATTGGAAACGTGTGTCACGGTATGTTGTTAGTGGAGAAAGGGCTATACCGGTCCTTTCTCCGCAGGGTCACTCTAGTCTATCAGTTTCTATTTCAGAGGAACAAGAACAGGGTGATGTTTCCATGTTATCTTCCAAAAGTGCGCTTCCATCATCACAATTGAATGAAGAGCTAGCGGCAAAAGTGCTCATGGAGATACGACAGTTGCCTAAGAGGTCCCGAGTAGGATCGACGGCGCTGTCGTCCGCTAGCTCACCCGGTGTAGCGTCCATTCACCGAATGGTTCGGCAGCCGGGTTCGTCCGTTGCGGTCCAGGAGGAAATGTTGGGTGATGCGAGCACTATAAACATACAAGGTGCACACCCAGTGACGGCGGATAGTAGGACAGATCGGAGGAAGCCTTCTAGTCCGGTTCCTAGCTCGTCCAGGTCCAGCCGGGCCGCGAGCGAGAGAGGCCCCTCTCTCGTACAACAACATCTGGGACCAGATGTTGTGGTACAAAATGTGTCGCAAGCGGAGCACACGTCCGTCGCTCAGGACTCTCCGTTGTATAGGCAGTCCGCTGAGACTGCTCAGGCTTCCTCATCCTCTCACCAGCGCGCACGACCGCACCTTGGCTACGTGACCGCGGATATTCTACCAGCTTCGCCGATCAGGGATTCATCGGCGACCAGGTCACGCCATCCGGTAGCCAGGGACACGAGGCCGGTAGACTCCGGACGTTCGCATAGGAAGAGTATGCGGGAGTCAGTTGATGCGGAGCTTCCCGCAGCTAAGCAGTGAAAGACCGCTACTCCGCAGGCCTCGATGACGGACGTGCTAGCTCAGATAGCACAAATTATCGCAGCATCCCAGCAATCGACAGAATCGGTGTCGGATCGGGAATTATCCGACGGCGCTGGGTTGGTACGCTCCGCCAAAGCATCGGGTGCAGACGACCGGGAGCATCATGAGGTCTGACCGGATGGCGAAATAGATACGGATGACTTGGAGCTATCCCTTTCGGAACAACATAAAGCTGCCGTGGATTTCATCCGGCACTTCCTTCCTCAAGTTGTTCCGTCGGGCCAGACTGCAGCGGTACCGGATAAGAGACTGATAGCGTCATTGGACACTGAATTCTTCGAGCGGTTCAGAGACATCGTCCCTGAGTTTCCATCTCAGTCCAATAATGTCACAAGAACATTTGAATTATTGAACGACGCTATCTTCAAGCTTGCTTCCAAAACAGGCAAAGCTGGTTTCTTGTCCGCCAATGCTCTTAACCTGCCTTTCATTAATACAAGGAATAAATTCGATACGGCAGGACAGGGTATTCCGAGAGTTCCTCTGCGTCTTGACGACGAGGCGGAAGACTTAGAATTGTCATTACCGTCGTCTACGTCCATTCCAACCGCAGTGTTGGATACAACAATTACGTCTAACAGGGCCAGTTTAGACGCTTTATCTTACGCAGACTACCTTACAAAGGCGTTATCACTGCGTCTTCAAGGGAAAGAATTCCAGGATATACAATCCTCTTTAAGACTTCTTTCAAGGGCAGTAGCTTATTCCACGTATAACTCCGCCCTTTCAGTGGCAAACCTGGAGTTGGTTAGACGTGACGCAACCCTAGCTACATCCACACGTGTGGATAGTAAGGTGAAGAACTCTCTCAGAGTCGCTTCGGTCTCCAGAGAACTTCTCTTCGACGGCAAGCTTTCTGCAATCTACGATAAAATTACTAAGAAAGCTTCGGATTCTCTGCTGTTTAAATCCGCTTCCAAAAAGTCGGATACGGCAGATAAGAGTAAGACAGGCACTTCTGGGACTAATGCGCCCAAGAGAGGTTCTGGTGCATCCTCTTGGTCTTATTCAAGAGACCGTAAAGGCAGCGACTCACGTGCGGGACGTCCTTCGGGCCGGGACAACCGGTCGGACGCCCCGAGGTCGACGGGACGAGGTGCGGGTTGTGGAGGACGTGGTTTCTCCTCCCGCAGGCCTTGCAGGTCCAGGAGGTGATGGTTTCAACCTCTATCATGTTCCGGTTGGCGGAAAGTTGTCGAGTTTTTCAGAAGAGTGGGCGTCGATTACGGACGACCCTTGGGTGAGAGGGGTGATTTCGGAAGGTCTAAGAATATCCTTCAAACGAAAGCCTCCATTAACTCAAAGTCCAAAATGGACTCAACTTCCGTCAAATCTGCAGAAAAGAGACGCTCTGTTATCGGAGGTGCAGTCTCTTTTAATGAAGAACGCGGTAGAGGTCGTAGAAGACCAGCAGGAAACACCGGGATTCTACAGCCATCTGTTTCTGGTTCCGAAACCAGACGGCTCGTTCCGTCCAGTCATAGATTTGAGCTGGATAAACAAGCTGATCGTCGCTCCGAGGTTCTATATGGAGACGATTCGATTGGTCAGAGCGAGTATTCGGGTGAACGATTATGCTACAAGCATAGATCTCAAAGATGCGTACTTTCATGTCATGGTACATCCGACATTCAGAAAGTATCTACGCTTCGCAGTCCTAGGAGTGGTGTATCAATTCCGGGTGATGTGCTTCGGATTGAACCTAGCACCCTGGGCTTTCACTCAGGTAATGAACTCGGTAATGATGTATTTCCGAGCTCATTCATCTGCGGTAACGCCGGCCTACCTGGACGACATTCTTCAGAGGTACGGCAACGAGTTAACGCTTCAGAACGATGTGCAGAATCTGCTTGTATTGCTCTGACGTCTCGGTTTTGTTATAAACGAGGAGGAGTCGGATCTGGTGCCATCCAAGTCATTCACTCATCTGGGAATGAGCTTCGAGACGCACAACAATCTCGTTCGTCTGCCATTAACCAGAGCGAAATTAGTCAGCTGTTACGCTCGCTATTGTCTTCATGCAGACAAAGTCACAGCGAGGGAGTTCATGAGACTGATAGGTCTGTGCAGAGCCGCTGCGGATCTCATTCCGATGGGGCGGTTACGCACTCGTCCTCTCCAAATTTTCTTGACTCAGAATTGGAGTGTGAAGATTCATTCGCTCGACACAGACGTTCTCTTGTCAGATCAGGTGAAACAAAAGATTCAGACTTGGGCAAACATTCAGTGGTTAACTCAGGGAGTTCCGCTGCAGTTGCCGGATCCGAGTTTTACGATTATGACGGATGCCAGTCAAACAGGTTGGGGTGCATCATTGATCCCAACGGATTCGAGATGCCAGGGTCTTTGGGATCCACAGTTCCTAAGCAAGCACATAAACATCAAGGAAATGCAAGCAAGCACATAAACATCAAGGAAATGATGTCAATTTGGCTTGCGTTATGTAATTGGATGGACATTATTCAGAAAGCTCATGTCCAAATCCTGTCCGACAATACGACAGTAGTGGCGTATATCTGGAACCAGGGAGGCACTCATTCCATTCCGTTATTCATTTTAACCGAAAGAATCCTTCTGTTTGCTCTAGAACATCAAGTTCTACTTTCGGTCCGTCATATACCGGGTCGTTTGAATGTACTAGCAGACTCCCTTTCACGGAAGGGTCGCTTGTTGCCATCGGAGTGGACTCTCAACAAACAAGTATTCAATCAGATTTGCTACCAATGGGAACGGCCAATGATAGACTTATTTGCGACACATCTCAACAATCAGTTGCAGACGTATGTGTCACCATGTCCGGATCCAAGAGCATTTGCAGTAGACGCTCTATCGATCTCATGGGACGGAATGATAGGATATGCGTATCCTCCAGCGCCGTTGATTCAGCAAGTATTGCTAAAAATAAAACAATCTCAATGCAAGATTCTGTTGGTAGCATCTCTGTCTCCACAGAGACCGTGGATAAATCTACTCAGGTGTCTGCTGTGGGACCTACCGCGAAAGCTTCCTCCACGGGAGGATCTTCTTTCGCAGGGGAAACCGCATCAACTTCATCACAACCCGCAAGGTCTCAACCTTCACGTTTTTCCGTTGTGCGGTCCTTCTTGCATGGCAAGCATTTTACAGGACGAGCAGTGGATGCGATTTCTAACTGTAGGAGGACCTCCTCTTCGCTAAACTATGCGGCTAAGTGGAAGGTTTTTCGTCGTTGGTGTAGGGATCATTCTGTTGATATTTTTGATCCCTCCATACCAGACATTGCAAACTTTCTAGTATACTTGTTTGACGAGATCAAACTGCAGCCTGTTACTATTGAGGGTTATAGGTCTATGTTATCTGATACCTATGCAGACCACGATAGTTTACAAATTGGATCTAATGTCTCTTTATCTAAGTTAGTTAGAAACTTCTCGATAAATAGACCCAGAACTCTTAGATTAATTCCTAAGTGGAATTTAGCTTGGGTTCTTCTTAAACTGAAGGAAAAGCCATTTGAGCCTCTTGGGACAGTAGATTTCAAATTCTTGTCTTATAAGACAGCTTTTCTCTTAGCTTTCTCTTCTGCTAGAAGAGTCAGTGAGCTTCATGCACTATCGGTGGACGCTTCTCACTATCGTAGTGTCGGAAACACTATCACCTTCACTACTAATGTTGGATTTTTTGCTAAGAATCAGGCTCCTAATAAATATCCGGAACCTATTGTTATTAAGGCTCTGCCGTCTTCAGATGGGTGTAGGCCTTTACTCTGTACTACGTATTTATAAACAGAGATCTCAGTTTATCAGAAAGGGACGAAAACGTTTCTTTCTGTCTCTGATGCCTAATAGAAAGGACATTTCGGTCCATTCTATTGCTAGATGGATTCAATTAACTATCCGTACTGCTTATGAAAATTTATCTTCTTCTCAGCAGTCTGTGCTTAAGATTTCGGCTCATGAAGTTAGAGCTCTTTCTACATCTTGGGCTTAAGCAAATAGTGTTGCTATTACAGATTTAATGAAGGCTGCTTATTGGTCTCAGCCATCCACATTCACGAATTTTTATCTCAGAAATATTGAGTCCATTTCTGGAGACCTGCATTGTTTAGGTCCGTTATCTGTTGCTCAGAATGTCATCCTCTAAACAGTTGCAACTATAGTTATGCAGGCTTTCTGTTCCGGCAGTGACTCCGTCCTGCTGCCCTCTTCGCTCTGGGCTATTTGACCCAGGGCAAGGGGAAGGGGGGGGGAGGGTGTTCCCTTAGGTCACCTGCTTTATAGTGAAAAGCAAGGGAATTCCTCCTCCGGAGTCAGTAATTCTGAGTCGTTTCCGGGATGGTTTTAAAGTGTAATATTAATGTTTAAAATTCATTCATGTCATATTTTTAAAGTGTAGCTCGGTGTGAAGCATTTGTATCACAGAGGTCGCAGGTACTCCTGGAAGACGAGCATTATTCCTGAGTAATAAAGGTGGACTCCTAAAATAATTTTACGAACTTCTGATGAATATATATATTACAAGTTTATTTTCACTTTTTAAACAATCACTCCATTCTCAAAATACTATTCACAAATCAGTCTCAATATATTACACGTCACTTGTTAAACCCTGAAAAATAGAATTAAAACAACATAAGCACCTATAAGTACACATATCATGGAGGATAACCCTTTAACAAAAAAAAAAGGTAAAGTAATCGATTCATTGTTGATCTGATTGCAATGCGCTCAGGGTTTCAACGCCGATCACATTGCAAGAAGAGCAACAATTAAAAGAAACGAAAATATAAGTAATTTAAATAATCTTACCATTTCGAAAAGACTTAGGTTCTCAAAAAGAAACTCCAATGATCAGACAAAATGTCAACATCCTCCATGACAGGTACTTTTGCTAACTTTGAATGTCAAACCGAGATTCCCCAAAACAAAAGAATTTCCCGCCAGAACTACCAACAAGCTTACTACCAGAGAACAGTGAACTCACAATGAGTAACCCTTCAACCGACAAGATCCAAGACGCATTAGCTGACGCGCGCAAGAAAGCTGTACCTATAATAAATAAACATTAGTAGATCAGGCTGTAAATAAAATATTAAATTAGTTACCACAAAAAAATAGAATTTGCTCACTACCACATTTGTATATGTCAAGTGTCAAACGGGCATTAATATACAATCCTCGGACGCTTTTAAAGAATATAAAGAGTCTCAATTCTCTGGACTAACTTTATTTATTGGCTTACTTTAAAAATAATTAGTATAAAGGGTTATACTGGATGTTAATAGAGAACATGAATGTTATTGTGCTCAATTATGAAGGGTATTGTATCTTTCTAATTTATCATAAAATAAGAAAGATACATGTAAAGCCTAATACCCCTTTTCTCCTTGAGGGGTTGACTCTATGTTATATAGTTGAGCTTATTGGATTTTCCTCTATGTCCTAGGCCCTCCAGCCTTTTTACTATTCAGCTATGTCTGGGTCATTGGTACAGTATAAAAATGTTAAAAAATTTATAGTAATTTATATATTTTTTATACTTACCAATGACCCAGACGGGGATAGCCCTCCCAGGAGTTGGGAACTCATACCTCCCCGCTGAGTACATAGCGCTGACCAGGCACTGCTTGTAAGAATGATAATTGGCGCCAATTTCGGAACGTCCTTGACACTGCGCATGCGCTGTAAGGGCAAAGTATGGAGGTCCTTCAAGACATGATTTCTTTTGGTTTTAGATGCAAATTTTGGGGATTGGGGGGCAAAATTTGTGTTTGGCCCTAGATTTTTAAGAGTTAGCACCAGCTATGTCTGGGTCATTGGTAAGTATAAAAAATATATAAATTACTATAAATTTTTTAACTTTTAGAAGATTCTCTGTCTGTTATTAATCTTCGGCGTCAATCTTTGAGCTCGTTTGGGGCGATCAGCAATTAACACCTTTTTGACAAGAGCCATCAAAATTTAAAATAAAAAAATAATCAAATTTCACTAAAACCTTTTGCAGAATCGAGTTTTGTCAGAAAACTTTGTCGTGATTGCGTGTGTTATTTTCAAAATTCCAATCAGTAATCATGAAATTATAAATATGCAGTTTGGCAATAACAAAATTGAAAGCATGTCGGCCAAACTTGCATGGTGTCAGAACTCGATTCGGGTTAAATACTGCGGTGATGCACTGAAAGGATGAGAGCAAGGAACGCTGATATCGAAGTAGGCTTTAAACTGTCCATGGAATGGTCCCCGGCAGTGGAGCTAGGTATAGACTAGTTTGTAAGACGGCTATATTGCCCATCCTCCATCTCAGCTTATATGTTATTTACATAGATGTACGAACAACACTTCCTATTTATATATGTAATTATTGTTGTCTATAACTTTAGGTTTCTCATTGTTGTCAATAACTGTAGAAGGTGTAAAAAGATGACATAATCATGCATAACAACTGTGGTCTAACAGGAGATAATTGATACAGGGACTACACATGACATGCTTAAGAACTTAAAGTTCACATTTTCTGTGGATATCTTCAAGTGGTTCTTACAGATTTTCAAGAACAAATAAACTCTGGAGAAGAATTATTCTCGCAAGTTTTCATTAACCCTCCACAAACATCAAAATTTTAGAAAAATTTGAGATATAATGGGCTCTTTGCATTAGATGCTGATGCTCACACGCTGATATTGACATTAACCCTCTCCACCAACAATGATGTTTTAACCAAAACTTTCTTTTATCACACTGGGTTATTTGAGACTATTATACCCACTTTTCACAAGGCATCAATAAAAATACTTTAGTGATGCAATTAAAAACAATTCTTCAGACACTCCAGGGTCATAAAAAATCATGGAATCTTGTGTTCTCCCTGTATTTCTCTGAAAACAACTTGTAGGTTTCTTTTCAACCTACTCACAATTGTTTACAATTGGCTGTAACATAAGTGCAAGCCCTACTTCGGAACTAACTCAAGCTTTTAGAAACTTTTCCAAACGAGCTGGAAAAAGTACTAGAGTGCAAAAGCACGAAAAAGATCGAAAAAAAGGGTCGAGCGAGACCAGCACTCGAAATTACAGGTACTCTCTCTGCACACCTCTTGCGTTTACCGAGCACATGCGCAACAACCGTGGCGTCAATTCCTTTTATTTCCAACATTTGTACATGGTTGGAAATTTTTGTGACTCGTGCTACTTTGCTGTTTTTCTTCGTGAACAGCTTATATGTGTTTTCTGCATTTAATTGTGTGCAAGTGGATTGTATCCTTTTGTCAAGCTATCCAAATTGTTATTGATTAATGTTATTTTTGATCATTATTGCTTGTTTCTTCACACTTAATCTTGTTTTTCCCCCACGTGTGAACACGACCTTTGTGCTGTTTTCCGTCGTCGGGAAGCTTGATTCCATTATTTTCATTCATATAATGCCAAAGACTATTCCTTGTACCTCTTGCTTGCAAGTGAAGCATGTGGACGACTCTCATTCCACATGTGTCACTTGCAACAATTGCACTCAGGCCCAATCATGTGGTATTTGTGGGGTTTGGTCCTCTAATTCTGGGCTTCTGTTAACAAGGTGGTTCTGTCCAGAGCTAGAACCCCTCGTTCTCGGGGTAAGGGTAGCCATGCCGTAGCAGACATTTCTGCTGGTGCACGTGGTGACTCTGTCACACAAGATTCTGATCTGCCTTCTGTGGCAAGTTCCTCTGCAACTGTTGACGGTGCTAGTTCAGTGATACCTGACGTGGAGACCGTGGTCTCTTTGTCTTCTGATGTCACTCTTGAGGCATCTGTTTTCGTAGAGAGCTTCTACGAGGTCAGCTCGGTGACCCTCTCCGATCTGCCTCCTACGCCGTCGACAGTTGCTGAGGAAGTTGTTACTACAGATCCTATTCTGTATGATGGTGGCTCTTCCATCTCCTCTGGGTATGGTCTACAGTCTCGGGGAACCGAGGCTGTATCTGCTGGTGTGTCTGTGTGCTCTCAGCCTCCCCTAGCCTCGCGGCGGGGCTGTGTGGGTTTGCTGTCTGCTCCGTCTCATCTGGCTAGGTTTGCTCCTAGTCGGTTGAGCCGGTCGGTCGGTCGCTTCGGCAGCGATTCCTCGCCCCTCGAGTGAATCGTTTATTGTTCCTCCTTCCCCTGCTAGTGTGCTGCCTAGTAGGATGGGGTTGGGACATTGGCATCCAGGGCCTGCTGTTCAGCAGCGGTCAGTGACAGCCCCGGTTAGCTGTCACTCTCGGAACCTTCCTCCGGTGATTCCTCACTGTGTTCCGAGTCTGGGTGTCAATCGATGCTTGTCATCGGTCTCAGAGGATGGGCAGTTGGGGCCCGTCTGCCACGCAGAGGCCAATGACAGGTTCCTGTCATTCTTGGGACAATCCTCCGGTGTCTTCTCACCGTGTCCTAGGTCCAGCTACCGATCAACGTGCGCCATCGGTCTCTTTCGAGGATTTGCAGGCAGGACCTTCTGTTTCGCAGAGGTCAGTGATGGCCCCCTGGGTGTCACAATCGGGACTATCCTCTGGTGTCTTCTCACCATTTCCCTATTCTGTCTGCCGATCGACTTTCAACGTCGGTCTCTTCTGAGGATTTGGGTTCTTCTACGAGAAGGGTCCATTGGGAGGACACTCCGTTGGGTGATGCTGCTGCGACGGATTCTCAGGGTGACCTGCGTCAGGCCGTTTTGGCGCTCACCCGGTTGCTTTCTGGCAACCCTCAAGTTGGCCTCCCTGTGTCTCCTGAGGCACAACCTCCTTTGGTCGGTCGCCAAGATGTCTCGCCTGGCCCCTTGGATACTGCTCAGTCTTCCCAGGATGTTTCTGCTGGTCAGCCCGAGTTGGGCTACGTCTCCTCTGCTACGGAGGATGACGATTATCTGGAAGGTGATGGGCCCCCTCGTCAGTCTTGGGGCAGGCTTTGGATTTCGTCTTCGGCTTATTGCCGGAAGTTCAACCTTCAGACCAGCCATCTGTGACCGTCTGGCCGTGGTCCACTGTGGAGCGCCGTAACCCTGTTGAGCCTTCTAGCTCTGGGGCTTTGCGTCCTCTGCAATCGGCTCAGGTTGTTGAGTTCTTCCAGGGCTTAGACGCCAAAATGCGTTCTAAGGCCCTCAAGGGTCCCTTCTTTTCTAGAGCTGATGCCTTTCTGCCTCCATCGCAGTGTTTACGATTCCGTCTCCACCAGTCTTCCAAGGGATGACTACTGTGGATGAGGATTCTTCTTCCCTCGGGTTAACTAAGCCTAAGTCGGCAGTTCTCCCGATGTCGGTAGTTGAATCTATGGTGGGCCTGTCCCGAGAGATGCTGGGTATGTTATCTCTCGCGGACCATGTCGTCGCTGCTCTGGCTGAATATTTTCCATCAGGGGAGTTTGATGATGCCCAGGCGCCTTTTCGCGTTTTGTCACAGGCTCTTATGAACTTGACACACGCTCATGCCTGTAACACGGCTAATTTGGAGCTGGCACGCCGGGATGCGGTGTTGGATTCTTCTCCATCCCTTCCTTCTGAGCAACGTGCTGTTCTGAGGTCTGCCTCTTTGGTGGGACCTCAGTTGTTCCATGGTTCCATGGAAGCTGTTCGTGGCGAAGTTCTTCATCATTCAAAGGACCAGCTTTTGCTGCGACAGCTTGACCAACCTGCTGCTGCGGGTGGTGGTCGTTCCAGGCCCGACAAGCGTGCTGCAGCGTCTGCCTCATTGGCTACGCCTTCGGGTCCGTCTGCTCCTTCTGCACATAAGAAGCGCCGACGTGGCCAAGCTCGCTGGCAGCCTCAGGCAGGAAAGTCACTTCCCGAGTTAGTTTCTCCTCTCGGGGCCTCATTGAGGCCGCAAATGAAGGTTTTCACCTCGATTCGCCTCCAGACGGAAGGCTGTCGCTGTTTTACGACCGTTGGACAGAGATAACGTCGGACCCTTGGGTCCTCGACGTCATTCATTCTGGTCTGCGACTGTCCTTCCATCAGCACCCCAGTTTATCTCGGGTGCCCCTCCTGACTCAGGTCCCTTCCGATTCTCTGCGACGGGACCTTCTGGTGCAGATCGACAATCTCCTCTCCAAAGGGGCGATAGAGATGGTCAGGAACACCCTTTCACCGGGGTTTTACTCGAGACTTTTCTTGGTGCAGAAGAAAAATGGCCAATTTAGTCCTGTCATCGATCTGAGTATCCTGAACGAGTACATAATAGCTCCTCGTTTCAGTATGGAGACTTTCCGGTCGGTTCAACGTTCAGTTCATCAGGGCGATTTTGCTGCCAGTATCGACCTGAAGGATGCCTACTTCCATGTAACCATTCATCTGGCGTCACGGAAATACCTTCGTTTCGGGATCGAGTCTATCAATTCAGAGCTCTCCCGTTCGGTTTGAACCTGGCTCCTTGGGCCTTCACCCAACTGATGTCACATGTGCTTGCTTTCCACCGTACTCAGTCGGCTGTGACTTCGTCAGCCTACTTGGATGACATCCTCCAACGGCACCACAATGCTGCTGTTCTAGAGTTCAATGTCCGGCAGTTTCTTTGCCTGCTAGCGTCGCTGGGTTTCAGAGTCAATCGCGAGAAGTCGGATTTCCTTCCTTCTCAGTGTTTCTTCATTTGGGGATGGATTTCGACACTCTTCACAATGTAGTGTCAGTCCCCCATGCTCGGGCGACGATTCTTTCCACCTTGACTCGGAACCTGCTTCAATCTTCCTCGGTCTCGGCCAGGACTTTCCTTCAGATGCTGGGCTTTTGCGGTTCGGTGACAGATCTCATTCCGCTTGGTCGCTTGTTTATCCGACCTCTCCAACACTTCCTGTTGGATCATTGGCATCCGAATGTAGATCCGCTGGACCTGGAACTCACTATTCCTCTGTCTCTGCTTTGTCACCTCCACCGATATGGGCCGATATTCCCTGGCTGACACAAGGTGTGACGTTGGATCTTCCTTTGGCCGATCGCATCCTTACGATCGGGGCTGGGGTGCAACGTTGGATCCTCTTGGTCTGTCTACTCACGGCGAGTGGGACAGCGAGCAGGTGGGCTTTCATATCAACCAGAAGGAGCTCCTTGCTCTTCTGTTGAGTTTTCGGCTTTGGATCCCTCATCTGTCGGACCATATTGTCCTACTTCTTTCGGATAATTCGACAGTAGTGGCCTACATTCGGAATCAAGGAGGCACACATTCGATTCCCATGTATCGGCTGTCTCGGGATCTTCTTCTGTTGGCGCGGGATGTGAACGCTCGGGTGTCCATTCGACACATTCCTGGGCATCTCAACGTCCTAGCAGACTCCCTGTCCCAACGCGACAGTGTCCTTCCAACCGAATGGATGCTACATCGGTCGGTGTTTCAGGCGATTTGCGAGCAGTGGGGCCGTCCTCAGGTCGATCTTTTCGCTACTCGCTGGAATCATCAGGTAGAGACCTTTGTCTCCCCTTGTCCAGATCCTCTGGCATTTGCAGTAGACGCTCTGTCTCTGGACTGGACGGGTTCAATCGGCTATGCCTTTCCTCCTGCACCGATTTTTCCTCAAGTATTAGCGAAGATTCATGCTTGCAGTTGCAGGATCATTCTGATCGCACCCCGTCTCCACAGAGGGTGTGGATCAATCTGCTGCGGCCTCTGTTGGCCGATCGACCGATTTGTCTACCTCTGTGTCGCGATCTTCTTTCCCAGGGTCGTCCCAGGAAGTATCACAACAACCTGGCGAGCCTGTCCCTTCACGCCTGTCTTTTATCAGGTCCAGTCTCCGACGTAGAGGTTTTTCGAGACGATCAGTGGAGTGCATTTCTGCATCGCGGCGACATTCCACTGGCATGACTTATGCTGCGAAGTGGAAGGTTTTCTGCCGCTGGTGTGCAGATCACAATGTGAATTACCGTGATCCGTCAATCGCTCAAATTGCGGATTTTCTGGTATATCTTTTTGACTCCAAGGGCCTCCAGCCTATTACGATTAAGGGCTATCGGTCTATGCTGTTTGATACTGTCTCTTATGTGGGAAAGCGGTGCATCAGTCGTAATCTTTTTCTCTCCAAACTCATTTGGCACTTTTCTTTGAAGAGGCCTCGAGTTTTGCGTCTTACACCCAAGTGGAACTTGACATGGGTGTTGCACTGTTTGGAGGGGGCGCCATTCGAGCCTTTATCTGAGACCGATATGTGTTTTCTCACCAATAAGACGGCTTTTCTTCTAGCATTTGCTTCTGCTCGACGAGTCAGTGAACTTCATGTGCTATCTGTTGATTCTGCCTTCTTCCGAAATGAGGCTAACAGTGTCACCTTCACTACTGATTGCTCTTTTCTGGCTAAGAATCAACTTCCTGATTCAGTACCTCCTCCCACCTGCATTCGGACTCTCCCTGCTGTCGATGGCCGGAGGCCTCTTTGTCCTGTTCATGCGATCAAGACTTACATTACTCGCACTCAGTTCATTAGGAGGGGTCGGAAGAGATTCTTTCTGTCTCTCATTCCTAAGAGGCAGTCTTTCTCTTCCCATTCTATTTCCAGTGGATCTGTCTTGCAATCAAGCTGGCTTATTCCCGCTTGTCTGCGTCAGATCTTGTTTCGAACCGGTTTAATGCTCATGAGGTTCGTGCCATTTCTGCATCCTGGGCGTTCTCCAATACCGTTTCGCTCTGGGATGTTATGAATGCAGCTTACTGGAGGAATGCTTCTACCTTCTCCTCCTTTTATCTCCGCCACCTTCAGCAGCAATCTGAGGACCTTTATTCTTTAGGCCCTCTCGTTGCTGCTCAGGCTGTTTTGCACCGTCATTAAAATTGTTTTTATCGAGGTTGTGCTTCGCTCAGCCTTGTTCTTTTCAGGTGCCTTCTCTCTATCTTCATTACAGGTTTCGCTATTGTTCTCTGCCCTCCTTGCTTTTCTTTCTGCTACTCTTGTTGGTATTGGTTATGTGATTCACCTCCTCCTATTGTTTATTCAGCCAATTGTGAGTAGGTTGAAAAGAAATTAAAATTTTTTAGTAAATTTTGTTTCTTAACATACCTACCACAATTGTTTACCGGAGGCCCACCCTCCTTGGGGATATCTTTGATGTCGATGCCTCCCCGCTAAATCACAAACTTCTCGTTGGCAGAAATACGGAATTGACGTCACGGTTGTTGCACATGCGCTCGGTAAATGCAAGAGGTGTGCAGAGAGAGTACCTGTAATTTCGAGCGCTGGTCTCGCTCGACCCTTTTTTTTGATCTTTTTCGTGCTTTTGCACTCTAGTACTTTTCCAGCTCGTTTTGGAAAAGTTTCTAAAAGCTTGAGTTAGTTCCGAAGTAGGGCTTGCACTTATGTTACAGCCAATTGTAAACAATTGTGGTAGGTATGTTAAGAAACAAAATTAATAAAAAATTTTAATTTTTCAGAAAAAATAGCCACTCACAGTTCTTGGTGCGACATTACAAGTTGCATGGAAAAATATTCCTGTTAGCACTTGTTAACCCTCTACAAACTGCCAGACATCAATATTTTGGATATATAAGTTAAAATGGACCATTTTCAAATAGCCACAGCACACGATGGGTATGTGTCAAACAAACATAACTCCTTTTGTTGGTCATTAACTTGTCAGACGACGATATTGATATTAACCCTTGGACTGGTTAAACAGCAATACCCCCAAAAGCTAAAAAATTCATGTTTTCCGTGGATTTCTCAAAACGAGTCTTGTAGATTTTCTAGAAAAATTGGTCACTTCCAGGTCTTGGTTTGATATTACAAGCTGCATGGACAAAATATTCCAGTCAGCATTAGTTAACTCACCCTGGGTTGCTAAACATAAAAATTGTGATAAAATGGGTTGTTTTTGGACACCAACAGCACCCAATGGGCATACCACAGAGAAAAGTACCTTCTTTTATCGGACACAAAATTGATAGGGAAACATTTTTGTAAGTGGTAAGGGTATACAAAAGTTGCGAAGTCTTAACCCATTTTGGACAGGTTAAAGAGAGATACCTATTAAAATCTTAAAATACCCATTTTCTGTAGATTTCTCTAAAAACATCTTGTAGGTTTTCAAGAAAAATTGGCTATTCACAGGTCTTGGTGTGACATTACAAGTTGCATGGACAAAATATTCCGATAAGAGTTTATTAACCCTCTACAGGCTGCCTAGCATCATAATTTTGTTGAAATGGGCTGTCTTCGGACACACACAGCACGCAATATATACCCGAGAGATAAACATAATCTCCTTTGTTGGAAGTGGAATTCACCGAGGACCATTTTTGTAAGTAATAAGGGTATTCAAAAAACCAAGCGTTAACCCCTTTTGGGCTGGTTAATAGCGATACTCATCAAAAGTTTAAAATATCATGTTTGCCCTGGATTTCTTTACAAAAATCTTGTCGGTTCTCAAGAGAAAATGGCCATTGATAGGTCTTGGTGTCAAATTACCGGTTGTATGGATTAAATATTCCGGTAAGCATTTGTTAACCCTCCATGGGCTGCTAAATGTCAACATTTTGAAAAATAGTCTGTTTTTGGACACCAACAACAACAAATGGAAATGCCACAGAGAAACGTAACTTCTTTTACTGGATGCAAAACTGATAGGGAAAATTTTTTGTAAGTAGTAAGGGTATTAAAAAATCAAGGTCTTAACCCATTTTCACCTGGTTAAGGAGATGTACCCCTTAAAAGCTTAAAATTCCCGTTTTCGGTAGATTTCTCAAAAAAGTCTAGTAAGTTTTCAAGAAGAATTGACCATTTGCAGGTCTTGGAGTGACATTACAAGTTGCATGGATAAAATATTCCGGTAAGCGTTTGTTGACCCTCCAGATGCTGCAAAGCATAGAAATTTTGAGACAATGGGCTGTTCTTGGGCACCCATTGCACCCAATGTGTACCTGCAAAATAAACATAACCTCCTTCATTGGAAGTGGAATTCACCGAGGTTCATGTTTGTAAGTAATGAAGATGTTCACAAAACTAAGCATTAAACCGTTTAGAGCTGGTTACAGAGAGATACCCCTCAAAAGGTTAAAAATTCATGTTATCCGAGGATTTCTCTAAAAACATCACATAGATTTTCAAGAAAAATTGGCCATTCTCAGATCTTAGTGTGACATTACAAGTTGCATGTACAAAATATTCCAGTAAGCATTTGTTAACCCTATGTAGGTTCTCAAACATCAAAATTTTGATAAAATGGGCTGTTTTGCGTACCCGCAGCACCCAAAGTTAAGAGGAGAGATCAACATAAGTGGAAGTAGAATTCACTGAGAATTATTTTTGTAAGTAATAAGCGTATTCAAAAAACAACCCTTAACCCATTTTGGGCTGGATAAACAACGATACCCATCAAAAACTTAAAATTCATGTTCTCCCTGGATTTCTCTGAAAACGTCTCATAGATTTTTAAGTAAAAAGTCCTATCTGGTCCTTCATACTTTTGTTAACTGCGCATGCGCGGTAACCAGGAAGGTCCCGAAATTGACATCAAGCATCATTCTTTGTTTGGCCCTAAGTCAGTAAACAATGATCTGACATCTGTGCTTTAAATCTCCTTTTTTGAGGATGCCAGACACAAATCAATGAAAGAATTGGTGGAATCAAGACTATAAATGAATGATGGAAGTGAACAATGGTGGTTTGAGATGTTCAGGGCTGTAACTTTATAATAATTATAAAAATTATTTCATGTTTCCCATTTTCGTGAACATGCACCTAACATCATCTATCATTCTTGCTAATGATTTACCTAATGTTTGTTAAGTGTTTCTTCCCTACCCTTCCATGAACCCCTCCTGTTAAACTCTTAAGCTTTTTGGTTGTTTTTTATTTAAATTTCTTGGGAGTTATAGAATGTTTATTCTGTTTATCCCCATGGTTTTGTCCTCACCCTTAGAGTGTTGGGTTGTTTTAGTCTTGCATCTTCTATCTGATATATCGTTTTTTTCTTCGTATGAAGATATTGCTTTGCATCTGGTAGCATTTAAAATCGGTTACTGACTTGGAGCCTTTTTGTGTGCCTGTTGTCTTGTTTCCAGTTTTTTTTATTGACGTTGTTTACATTTGGCAACATCCTTAACATGTAGTATTCAGTATTATTATGCCCCCAAAATTTTTTCTTTTTCGGAGTATACAATCGAGGTCTGCATCCATACTTCCGTACGTCCTTCCTTCCGTCCGTCCATACGAATGTTAAAAAATTTATAGTAATTTATATATTTTTTATACTTACCAATGACCCAGACTTAGCTGGTGCTAACTCTAAAATATTAAGGGCCAAATGCAAATTTCACCCCCCAATCCCCAAAATTTGCATCTAAAACCGAAAATTACATGTCCTATATGGTCCTCCATACTTTTCCCCACTGCGCATGCACAGTGTCAAGGAGGTCTCGAAATTGCCGCCAAAGGTCATTCTTACAACCAGTGCCTGGTAAGCGTTATGTACTCAGTGAGGAGGAATGAGTTCCCAACTCATGGGAGGGCCATCCCACGTCTGGGTCATTGGTAAGTATAAAAAATATATGAATTACTATAAATTTTTTAACATTTTTATACTGTACCAATGACACAGACTTAGTTGAATAGTAAAATGGTTGGAGAGCCTAGGACATAAGGAAAATCCAATACACTCAATTACCTATAACAGACCTATCCCCTTAAGGAGAAAAGGAGAGATAGTCTTACATGTATCTTTCTTATTTGTAACAAAAAAGAAAGACACAATACTATTCTGTAATTGAGCACAATAACATCAATGATCTCTATAAAAATCTAGTATAACCCTTTATACTAATATATTTTTATACTGTACCAATGACCCAGACATAGCTGGTGCTAACTCTTAAAATATAGGGCCAAACACAAATTTTGCCCCCCAATCCCCAAAATTTGCATCTAAAACTAAAGAAAACATGTCCTGAAAGGCCCTCCACACTTCGCCCCTACTGCGCATGCGCAGTGTCAAGGACGTTCCGAAATTGGCGCCATTTATCATTCTAAGTTTGGCCCTTCATCAGTTAACATCTGACTGATCTTTGTGCTTTTAAATCTCAGTTTAAATGATGCCAGACACATAAATGTTAGTGAAATGGTGATTCTAAGGAGGATAGAGAAGGAGGAGAGGAAAAGAATGTGTGACAGAATATTATCAGGGCTGTAACTTAAAATTTTTTAATGAAATTATGTTAAGTTACCTATTTTCAAGGCAGCAGCCATTTTGTTGTCATTCTGATTATTAGTTACACTGTTTTTACAAGTGTTTTCCTCTCTCCCTGTCCTTTAAGTTCCCCCTTGCTATTCTCCCATGCTTTTGGCATAGTTTCTGTAATTATTATTACTAAAATTTCTTGGGAGTTTTAGCTGAATAACAGAATGAATTCTGTTCTTTCCCCATGTTTACGTCTTCACCTACGGGTGGTTAGGCGTTGTGTTCTGCATCTACCATCTGATGTTCTGCAGTTTCTTCCCTGGAAGTCTCTGTTTTGCATCAGATAGTGTATTTTTGGTAACTGATTTCGGGCCTGGGTGCCTGGAGTCTTATTTTAGTGTTTTTACACTCATTGTTTACATTTACAACAGCCCTCTGTGTGAGGGGGGGATTTCTAATAAATAATATCTTTATGTTATTTTAATCATAACTAGATACATTATTATTGTTCGTAAGTGTTGAATAAATTGTTTAAAATATTTTTAAAATTTTTGTCCACACTTAGGCTTGGGATCCATTGGGGCTCAATGTTACTTTTCAGAAACTTGGGCTGTTCTGAAAAAATATTTTTTCAAAATATTTTGATTTCAATTATTTTTTCTATATTAATGGATCATATTATTATTATGTATTTTGATTGCCAGGGGTTAGTGCGAGTACCAGGACTTGTTTTCTTTTCACATTGAAAGGATATTGATCAATTGTTTTAAGAGGAAGTCTTCCTCTGACTTTATTATCATTCTATATGTGGTCAGTGTACTCGCATTAACTCCTGTTCTGTATCGTATGATTTCGATGACAATATGGGAAGCGTATGTCACGGTATGTTGTTGGGGATTTGGACACTCCGGTCCTTTCCCCGCAGGGTCACTCTACTTTATCAATTTCTATTTCAGACGATCAAGATTAGGGTGATGTATCTGTGATGTCTTCCAACAGTGTGCCTCCGTCGTCACTATTAATGAAGGGCTAGCGGAAAAGTGCTCATGTTATACGCCAATTGCCTAAGAGGACCCTAGTAGGTTCGACGGCCTTTGACGTCCGCTAGCTCGCCCGGTGTAGCGTCCATTCACCGAATGGTTCGGCAGCCGGGTTCGTCCGTTGCGGTCTAGAAGGAATTTTGGGGTGATGCGAGCACTATAAAATTAACTTAATGCACACCCAGTGACGGCGGATCGGAGGGAGAACGGAGGAAGCCTTTTAGTCCGGTTCATAGCTCGTTCCGGTCCATCCGGACGGCAAGCGAGAGAGGCCCCTCTCTCGTTCAACAACATCTGGCCCCAGATGTTGTGGTACAAAATGTGTCGCTAGCGGAGCATACGTCCGTCGCTCGGGACGCTCCGTTGTATAGGCAGTCCGCTGAGACTGCTAAGGCTTCCTCTTCTCGTCAGCGCACACGACCGCACCTTGGCTGCGTGACCGCCTATATATTACCAGCTTTGCCGATCAAGGATTCTTCGGCGACCAGGTCACACCATCCGGCAGCCAGGGATTCGAGACCGATGGACTCCGGACGTTCGCATAGGAAAAGTATGCGGGAGCCATCTGATGCGGAGCTGCCCTCGGCGAAGCAGCGATAGGCTGCGCCTCCGCAGGTCTCGACGCCGGACATTCTTGTGCACATAGCACAGCTTATCGCAGCATCCCAGCAGCCGACAGAAACGGTGTCGGATCGAGAATTATCCGACAGCGCTGGGTCGGTAGCCGGGGACTCGAGGCCTGCAGACTCCGGACGTTTGCATAGGAAGTGTGCGGGAGTCAACGTACACGGAGCTTCCGGCGGCAATGCATCGTAAGTCCGCTACTGCACAGGCCTCGGGAACGGACGTGCTTTCCTTAATAGCACAGTTTATCGCAGCATCCCAGCATCAACTGAATCTGTCGCATATATTTTATCCGACGATGCTGGGTCGGGACGCTCCGCGGAAGCGGGTACGGACGTCCGAAAGTTTCATCCGGTCCGACGGGATACCGAAAGGGATTCGGAGGATTTCAAGCTTTCCCTTTCGGAACAACATATGCTGCGATGCCGGATAAGAAACTGATAGCGTCGGTGGACTTAGAAATTTTTGGTTCGGTTCAGGGACATCGTCCCTCAGTTCCGACATAGTCCAATAATGTCACACAAACTTTCGAATTATTGAACGACGCTATATATATTATTATTTTATGCTTGCTATCCAAGCATTTCTGGTTTCTTGTTCGAAGAGTTATGGAGATGTCTTTCAAAAGTGTGCCTCTGTCGTCATAGTTAATGAAGAGTTAGCTGCAATAAGTGCTCATGGAATATGTCTATCGCTTACGGAGTGACATTCGCTAGCTCACCCGGTGTAGCGTACATTCATCGAATGGTTCGGCTGCCGGGTTCGTCCGTTGCGGTCTAGGAAGGAGATTTGGGTGATGCGAGCACTTTAATTACTTTAGTACTCACCCAGTGACGGCAGATTGAGGACAGATCGGAGGAAGCCAACAACATAGGGGACCGCATGTTGTGGTTCAGATATTTTACATTCGGAGCATATGTCCGTTGCTCGGGACGCTCCGTTATATTGACAGTCCGAGAGACTGTCTTTAATGCTTCCTCATCCTCACAGCAGGGCACACGACCGCACATTGGCTACTTGACCTCGAGTATCCGATCAGTTTCGGCATTCAGTGATTCCACGGCGAATAGGTCGCGCCATCCGGTAGCCAAGGGACACGAGGCCTATACACTCCGTTCGCTCGCATATTGGAAGTATGCACGGGGTAACGATCACGGAGCTTCCAGCGGCAATGCATCGTAAGACCGCTTCTCCTGAGGCCTCAGTGACGGACGTGCTATCCGAGTTAGCACAGTTGTTTCGCAGCATCCCAGCAATTGACAGTTTCTCGGTCGAATCAGGAATTATCCGACGGCGCTGGGTCGGTGCAGTCCGCGGTTGCATCAGCTACGGACGACCGAACGCTTTATAGGGTCCGACAGGATGGCGAAAGGGATTCGAAAGATTTCGAGTTTTCCCTTTAGTAGTATCGGAAGATGCCTTTCATATCTTCTGGCATTTCTTCCAGTGATTATTTTTCGGACTTCATTGCTGCGATCTTGGATAAGAGACTTATAGCGTCATTGGACTCGGATTTTTCGATCGGTACAGGGACATTGTCCCTGACTTACCGACGCAGTCCAATATTGTCATTACAACATGTGTTTTATTTTTCGACGCTATATATTTATATATATATACAAGCCTGCTACTAAGCATGATAGTTTAGTTTCTTGTCCGCGTGGCTCATTTCTGCCATTTTATCATTTTTACAAATAGTTTATTTTGGCAGAGCAGGGCATACCGAGAGTTCATATGCGTCTAGACGGTGTGATTAAAGACTGCATATATTCTTTTTCGCCGTTTATGTCTTTTCCAATTTCAATGTTGGGAACGACATTATGTATAGTAGACTTAACTTAGACGCTTTATTATACGTAATCCGCCTTACTGAGGCGTTATCATTACGTCTTCAAGAAAAGATTTACGGGATATTATTCTCAATGTAATTTCTTTTGAGGGCAGTAGTTTGTTCACGTATAACTCCGCCCTTCAGTGACTGATTGGAGTTGGTTAGACATGACGCAGCCCTAGCTACATCCACACGCGTGGATAGTAAGGTTAAGAACTCTCTCAGAGTCGCTTCGTTCTCGGAGGAGCTTCTCTTCGACGGCAACTTTCCGGCAATCCATGAATTGCTCGATTTATACATTCTCTTGTCTATCTAGTGTTACAAGAGATTCAGACTGGGGCAACCATTCGGTGGTTGACTCAGAGAGTGCCGCCGCAGTTGCCGGACCCGAGTGTGGCTGTTATGACGATTGCCAGTCAAACAGATTGGGATATATACTGATCCCTACGGATTCGAAGTGCCAGGGTCTTTAGGTTCCGCAGTCTTTTAGCTATCAGTTTAACTTCCGCGGAATAATGTTTTTTAGGCTTGCTTTATGTCATTGCATGAACATTATTCAGAAATGCATGCCCAAATTCCTGTCCTTTAATTCGACAGTAGTGGCGTATCTCCGGAACCAGGGAGGCACTCTTTCGTTTCCGTTATTCAATTTAATGGAAAGAATCCGTCTGTTGGTTATAGTACACCAAGTTCAGTTTTGGTCCGTCATATTCTGGGTCGTCTGATTGTTTTATCGGACTCCCGTTCTCTTACGGGTCGCTTGTTGCTGTCAGAATGGACTCTCAACAAACAAGTATTCAATCAGATTTGCTATCTATGGGAGCGCCCAATGATGTTTTATTTATGACACAGCTTGCTAATCAATTGCAGACGTATGTGTTGGCTTGTCCAGATCTCTGAGCTAATAGTGTTAACGCTCTATTGATCTATAGGACGGAATGATAGGATACGCGTATCCTCCGGCGCTGTTGTTTTAGCAGGTATTGCTAAGATAAACAACCACAATACATTTCTGTTGATAGCATCTCTATCTTCACAGAGATCATGAGTAATTTACTCTCTTGTCTACTGTGGATCTTAACGTGAAATCTTCCTCTATGTGAGGATCTTTTTTCACTGGGTAAATCGTGTCATCTTTATCACAACCAGCAAGGTCGCAACCTTCATGTATTCCGTTGTGTGGTCCGTATTGCATTGTAAGCACTGTACTGGACGAGCTTTGGACGCGATTTCTTACTATAGGAGATCCTCTTCTTCGCTATTCTATGCGACTAAAGTGGAGGCTCTTCCGTCGTGGTGTAGGGATCATTATGTTCATATTGTTGATCCCTCCATACTACTCATTGCTATTTTTTAGTATACTTGTTTCACAAGATCTACTGCAGCCTGTTATTATTTAGGTTATAGGTTTATGTTACCTCATACCTATGCACTCTACGATAGTTTACAATTGAGTCTTTTGCCTCTTTATCTAAGTCAGTTAGTAACTTTTTGATAAATAGACTTAGAATCTTTAGATTAAATTCCTATACGGATTTTAACTTCGGTTCTTATTTAGCTAAGTAATCATTTGAGCCTCTGGAAACAGTAGTTTTCAAATTCTGACCTTTTAGACATTAATTCTGTTGGTTTCTCTTTTACTGTAGAGTCAGTGAGTTTCATGCACTATCGATGGATGATTTTCACTTTCATAGTTTCGGAATCAATACTTCCGTTACTATTTAGGTTGGATTGTTGCATAAGAGTTAGGCTCCTATTATCCGGAACCTATTATTTTAAGGTCCTTCCGTCTTCGTATGGGCATAGGCCTTTACTCTTTCCGGGTACAGTTTATGTATTTATAAACAGATATCTGTTTATTACAAGGGCGTAAGCTTCTTCTGTCTTTGATGCCTAGTAGAAGGACGTTACGCTCCATTTTATTGTTAATGGATTCTATTAACTAGCGTACTGCTTATGGTATATCATTGACTTAGCAGTTGTGCTTAAGATTTCGGCTCATGAAGTAAGAGTTCTTCTACTTCTTGGGCTTACTTTAATAGTGTCGCTATTATAGATTTTTGAAGGCCGCTCATTGCGCTCAGCCATCCACATTCATGAATTTTATCTTAGAAATATCGAGTCAATTTCTTGAGGCCTCTTTTGTTAGGTCTATTATCTACTGCTCAGAATGTCATTCTCTTAACAGTTGCTACTATAGCTAGGTAGGCTGTCTGTTCGGCAGTGCCTCCGTTCGGCTGCCCTCTTCGCTCTGGGCTATTTGACCCAGGGCAAGAAAAAGGGGGGGGGGGGGGGGGAGGGTGTTCCCTTGGGTCACCTGTTTTACTATGAAAACAAGGGGATACCTCCTCCGGAGTTAGTAATTCTGAGCTGTTATTGGGATGGTTGTTTAGTGAGAAGTTTAAGTTTATAAAATTCATTCAAGTCTTAGTTTTTAAAGTATAGCTTTTGAATATTGCATATGTCAACGGACATGATTATGCAATTCTCAGACACTTTTAGGAGTATAAGAGTCTCTATTCTCTAGACTTACTTTATTATTGGCTTACTTTAAAAATTATTAGTATAAGGATTATATTGGATATTAATAGAGTACATGGATGTATGAAGCTCAATTTTGGAAGGTGTTATATCTTTCTAATTTATCATAAATAAGAAAGATACATGTAAGGCCTATTACTTCTTTTCCCTACAGGGGATGACTCTATTTTATTTTATTGAGCGTATTCCATTTTGCTCTATGTCCTTGGCCCTCCAGCCTTTTTACTATTCAGCTATGTCTGGGTCATTGGTACAGTATAAAAATGTTAAAAAATTTATAGTAATTTATATATTTTTTATACTTACCAATGACCCAGACGGGGATGGCCCTCCCAGGAGTTGGGAACTCTTGCCTCCCCGCTGAGTACATAGCGCTTACCAGGCACTGGTTATTAGAATGATAAATGGCGCCAATTTCGGAACGTCCTTGACACTGCGCATGCGCAGTAGGGGCGAAGTGTGGAGGGCCTTTCAGGACATGTTTTCTTTAGTTTTAGATGCAAATTTTGGGGATTGGGGGGCAAAATTTGTGTTTGGCCCTATATTTTAAGAGTTAGCACCAGCTATGTCTGGGTCATTGGTAAGTATAAAAAATATATAAATTACTATAAATTTTTTAACTTTTTAAGGAAAGCCAACAAATGCGGGAGTCTAGAGAAATGAGACTCTATATACTCATTTAAAAGTGTTCGAGGATTGTATATTAACGCTCAATTAATCACGTTATATATACGGATGCTTCACACCAATCAACACTTGAAAAATATTACACAGATGAGTAAACATAGTAGGCTTAACCCTAAAATCATCTCGGAACCGACACGGAATTACTAAGTCCAAGGGAGGTATTCCCTTGCTTTACACTATAAAGCAGGTGACCTAAGGGAACACCCTCCCCCCTTTCCCTTGCCCTGGATCAAATACTCCAGAGCAAAGAGGGCAGCAGGACAGAGTCACTGCCGGAACTGAAAGCCTATACACACATAGTTGCCACTATTCAGTAGACGACCTTCAGAGTAAAAAATAGCAGACCTAAACAATGTAGATCTGCAGAAAAGGACTCAATATTCTCAGATACAAAATCGTGAAAATGGAGGGCTAACACTAATATGCAGCCCTCATTAAATCTGTAATAACCATATTAATAGCTTAAGCCCATGAAGTAGAAGAACTCTTACTTCATGAGCTTAAACTAAAACACAGACTGCTGAATAAAGAAATAATCATAAGCAGAACTGACTGTAGATTGAATCCATCTGACCATAGAATGGACCGAAATGTGGAGGAAGCTTCCACGGCAAGTCCCACAACAGACGCCTGAGTAAATAGTCCACAGTCTTGTGGAGCTAGAGAAGCTACCAACAGAATTTGCATTGAAATGATTACACTAGAGCAAAATCTGTTGAATCAACAACGCTGTAAGATACTCATATCTTATTATTCCGTCTAACAAGATCGATAGAGCGTTTATTGCAAACGCTCGAAGATCCAAACATAATGACACATACGTCTGCAACTAATTGTTGAGATGCGTCGCGAATAAGTCGATCATTGGCCGCTCGCCATGGTAGCAATCTGATTGAAAACTCGTTTGTTGAAAGCCGATTCTGGCGGCAACAAATGGCCCCTCCGTGAAGGGAGTCCGCTGATATGTTCGGATGATCCAGAATTTGACGGACTGATAGGAGAACTTGATGTTCTAGTAGCAACCGAAAGATTCATTCCATTAACATGAATAACAGGATGGAATGAGTGCCTCTATAATTCCGAAAATACGCTAATACCTTCAAATTGTCGGACAGAATTAGCATATGAACATTCTGAATTACGTTATCCAATAACATAGCGCAAGCCAAAATGACATCATACTTGATGTTTGAGTGCTTGATAAGGAACTACAGAATCAAAAGACCCTGGCACTTCAATCCGTTGGGCTCAATGAAAATGACCCAACCTGTTTACTGGCATCCGTCAAGACTAAAACTCGGATCCGGCAGTTGCAGTGGAACTACCTGAGTTCAGCCCAGAAAACTTGCCCAAGTCTGAATCTCTTATTCACTTGATTTGACAAGACGATGTCCGTATTGAGCGAAAGAATCTTCACCCTCCAATACTGAATTAAAGAAATTTGGAGAGGACCAATGCATAACCGCCCAATCGGAATAAAATCGCGGCAGTCCCACCTAAACGTATCAGTCTCATAAGATCTCTCGCTGAGACTTGTCTGAGCGAAGACAATAGTGAGCACAACAACTGAATAATTTTGTTCTGGGTAACGGCAGACGAACGAAAAAGTTGTGCGATACGAAGCTGATCCCCCGGTGGGTGAATGACTTGGATGATACCAGAACCAACTTCTCGTTTACTTAAGAAACCCGAGACGTCGGAGCAATAGAAGCAGATTCTGCACATAGTTCTGAAGCGTTAACTCATTGCCATACCTGTATGAATGTTGTCCAGGTAGGCCGACGTTATCGCAGACGAATAAGTTCGGAAATGAGTCATTACCGAGTCCGTTATTCGAGTGAAGGCCCAGGGGGCTTAGATTCAGACCGAAGAATATTGCTCGGCGCTGATATACGACTCCTATGATAAGGAAGCGAAGATACTTTCTGACGCCTGATGTACCATGGCGTGAAAGTATGCATCTTGAGATCTATGCATGTAGCATAATCATAGACCTGAATACTCGCTCTGACCGATCGAGTGGACTCCATATATAAACTTGGAGCCATGATTCAGCTTGTTTATCCAGTTCCGAATAATGAGTGAACGGAACGAGCCGTCTGGTTTTTGGAACCAGAAAAGGATGGTTGTAAAAACCTGGAAATTCCTGGATTTCTAAGATCTCCCTCGCGATCATTCCAGAAGAGACTAGACTTCTGATGGAAGCGAGCCTCTATCCTACTGACTTGGCGGAAGCTGAGTCCATCTTGGACTCCGAGTTGACAGAGGATTTCGTTTGAGGAACATTTAGTCCTTTCGAAATCACCCCTTGAATCCAAGGGACATCCGTAATCTATTCCCAAATAATTGAGAAACTTGACCGTCTTCCGCTCACTAGTACACGATAGAGGTTAAAACCATTACCTCCTGATCCTGTGAGGCTTGAGGAAGGAGAAGCCATGTTCTCCACAGTCTGCACCTCGCCCCGTCGACCTAAGGACGTCTGACCATAATTACGGGCCCTATATGAGTCGCTACCCTGACGGTCTCTAGAATAAGACCTAGAGGACGCATAGGAAGCTTATAGGAACTTCCCTTGGACGTATTCGTTCCAGAAGTGCCTGTCCTACTCTTCTCTGCTGAATCCGACTATATGGAAGCGAACTTTAATAGCAGAGAGTCTAAAGCTTTCTTAGTTAACTGATCATAGACTGTAGAAAGCTTGCCGTCGAAGAAAACTCCCCGGAGACCGGAGCGACTCTGAGAGAGTTTTTCACCTTACTATCTACATGCGTGGATGTAGCCAGGACCACGTCATGTCTAACCAACTCCATATTGCCACTAAAGGACGGAGTTTTACGTGAGGCCCTTGAAAGAACTCTTGAGGAGATTGTGCATCCTAGAATTCTTTTTCCTTGCGACGTAATGATAACGTTCTGGTAAGGTGATCTGCGTACGATGATGCGTCTAAGCTGACCCTGCTAGAAGATATTGTTATTTCCAACATCGTGGTTGGAATTGACATAGACAACAGTAAAAAACAATACTAGGTCCTGACCTGGTCGTCTAGACGCAGAGAACTCTCAGAATGCTCTGTCCTGCTGTTTCAAAATATTCGTTGAATTGATGAAAGGCAGATGTAGAACATATTGCCGATAAGAAACCTGACTTGCCCATTTAGGTAGCAAGTTAAATAGTATAGCATCATTCAACAGATCAAATGTTCGTGAGACATATCTGGACTATGGCGGAAACTGAGGGATGATGACCCTAAACGGATTAAGAATTCTGTGTCCAGTGGCGCTATCAGTCTCTTATCCGGCAATGCAGCATTTTGGTCCGGAGGAACAACGTCAGATGACAATGCCGGATGCACTCTATGGCAATTATGTTGTTCCGAAAAGGGAAAATACAACTCATCCGTATCCCTTTCTCCATCCTGTCGGACCACTTGTAATTCTTGGTTGTCCGTGTCTGAACCTGCAGCGGAGCGTACCAACCCAGCTTCCTCGGATAATTCCTGATCCAATAGAGTTACTGTCAGTTGCTGGGATGCTGCGATAATGGTGCTATCTGCGATAGCATGTCCGTAACAGAGGCCTGTGGAGCTGCGGTCTTATAGGATTTAGCAGCTGGAAGCTCCTTGGACGTTCACTCTTGCATACATCTAATATGTGAACGAACGTCCGGAGTGTGAAGGCCTCGTATCCTTGGCTACCGGATGGCGTGACCTGGTTGCCGTAGAATCCCTGGTCGGCGATGTTGGTTGAATATCACAGGTCAAATAGCCAAGGTGCGGTCGCGAGTGCTGCCGTGAGGATGAGGAAGCCGAAAGAGCAGTCTCTCCGGACTGTCTATATAACGGAGCGTCCCAAACGGTGGACGTATGCTCCGACTGAGCAACGTTTTGTACCACAACATCTGGGCCCAGATGTTGTAATACGAGAGAGGAATCTCTCTCGCTCGCAACCCGATGGACCTGGACAAGATAGGAACCAGACTAATAGGCTTCCGCCGTACCATCCTCGTATCCGTCGTCACTGGGTATTTTATAGTGCTCGCATCACCCAAATCTCCTTCCTGGACCGCAACGGACGAACCCAGGTGCTGAGCCATTCGGTGAATGGTCGCGACACCGGGCAAGCTAGCGGACGCCAACGCCGTCGATCCTACTTGGGACCTCTTAGGCAATTGACGTATCTGTATGAGCACTTTACCACTAGCTCTTCATTTGACTGTGATAACGGAAGCACACTTACAAAAGACTTCACGGTAACAATACCTAGTTCATGTTACCCTATGAGACCTGTGGAGCTGCGGTCCTACGTGAAATATCCGCTGGAAGCTCCAGGACGTTCATTCCTGCATTTATATAATATGCGAATGTCCCAACTGGAAAGGCCTCGTATCCTTGGCTAGCAGATGGAGTGACCTGGTCGACGTGTATTCCTTGGTCAGCGAAGCAGGAGCACCAGGGACGTTCAGTCCTGCATTTATATAATATGTGAACGTCCCCTGGAAATCTGTGGTCACATAGCCAAGGAGCGGTTGTGTGTGTTGACGAGGATGAGGAAGCCAATATAGCAGCTGCGTCGGACTGTCATGCGACGGAGCGTCCTGAGCAGGAGGAGTGGACGTAAGCTCCGACTAAGCAAACAACATACAACATCGCGGCGCAGATGTTGATGCAAGAGAGAGGGGGCCTCTCTCGCTCGCGGTCCGGGGGACCTGGACGAGCTAACTACCAGACGGACAGGCTTCCTCCATACTATCCTCGGATCCGTCGTTGCTGGGTGTGCACATCTGAAGTTTTATAGTGCTCGCATCACCCAATCTGCTTCCCTGGACCGCAACGGACTAACCCGTACCATTCTATCCTGGTGAATGGACGCGACACCAGGCGGACTGGCATGCGACAATGCCTTCGATAGAACTAGCTAACTCCCAGCAATTGTCGTAATACCTTGAGCACTTCCCGCTAGCCCTACTATTGCAACGATGGAGACACACTTATTGAAAACATCACTCTGAATTCTGAAAAAGAAACTGATAGTATATAGTGACCCTACGGAGTGAGGACCATAATGGACCCCTCACCGCTAATAAAATACCGTGACAACGATGTCATATCAATCAACACACACAGAGCAAGAATTAATGCGACTACATTGACTATAAGAAACACAATGAACTTGTGAATTAGAGGAAGATATCCTCACATTACGAATGAAGAATATTTTTTCCAACCAGAAAAAATATACACCGTCATATTACTCGCACTAACCCTTGAAATAAATATACATATATATTATAATTCATTATAACATTTCAAAACAAAATAATTTTCAAAAAAAAAATTTTTGAAAAAATTTTCAGAAGAGCCCAAGTTCCCAATGGGAACCTTGAGCCCAAAGGATCCCCCAAAAGCCTAAGTGTGGACAAACATTTTTAATGATTTTGAAAAATTAATGTAACACTTACGGAAAATATTAATGTATCTTGCTATGAACTAAATTTAGCAGAAGACAAGTAATCACTGTCAGAAGAAACAGTTGTCAACATAAGCAAAAGTGTCAACAAAATCGGAAACATGACTCCAGGCACTGAAACAAACATAGCCCGAAATCAGTTACCAATTTAAACACTATCTGATGCAAAACAGAGGCTTCCAGAGAAGAAACTGTAGAACATCAGATGGTAGATGCAGACCAAAACGCCTAAACACCCCTGGGGTGAGGACGTAAACATGGGGAAAAAAAACGAAAATAATTCTGTTACCAAGCCAAAACTCCCAAGAAATTTTAGTAATAAACATTACAAAAATAAGCCAAAAGCATGGGAGAATAGGTAGAGGGGAATAAAGGAAAGGGAGAGAGGAAACACTGATTAAACAATGGAACATTCATAGCAAGAATGACCACAACAAGATCATGCCTCGAAAATAGGTAACATGAATAATTTTGTAAAATAATTATAAGTTACAACCCTGAACATTTGTTTCCACTGTTTTTTCCTCTCTACCTTCTATTTCCACCATATATCCACCATTTCTCTCATAATTATGCATCTGGCATCATTTAAACTGAGATTTACAAGCACAAATATCAGTCAGTTGTAACTGAATTGAGGGCCAAACAAAGAATGACTTTCGGCGGCAATTACGAGACCTCCTTGACACTGCTCATGCGCAGTGGGGTAAAAGTATGGAGGACCATATAGGACATGTAATTTTTCATTTTAGATGCAAATTTTGGGGATTGGGGGGTAAAATTTGCATTTGGCCCTTAATATTTTAGAGTTAGCACCAGCTAAGTCTGGGTCATTGGTAGAGTATAAAAATATTTTGTATTATAACTCGAGCATCAGTTGTTGGATTTCAGTGTTCTTTGGTATGGTGATAGAGCAGCTTGGGGGAACAGATGTCCTCATACTTAGCGTTTCGTCCATTCATGTTTGGTAGAGTTATGGCTCCTGTTTGTTTTTGGCCTCTGTTTCTGACTAAGGTAAATTGTACCATAGCCTATAGGGTTGTTTGGATGAACCAATTCTCTTCAAACATTCAGAAGTTCCTCCGTCCGTCCATCTGAACATTTTGTATTATAACTTATATGCTTATAAAGCTTCCAGTGCACTGCTATTGAAATTTGCGTCTCAACAACATGCTTCAGCAGGCTGGAGTAGGCAAGGTCATTCCACTTCACAAGCATCGAAAGGGAACTCCTCGCGAGGGTACAAGAAACCCTCTTTTGGTTACTTCCGGAGGTCGTCAATATAGCGACTCGGGGAAAGGGTCGCAGGTTTGATTGAGACTATAAGTCATTTGCCTCAAGGCCGATGGGATGAGGTTATTCGTGGGGAGAATGAAGTTTCTCCTCCCGCAAGCCTCGCAAGTCGTATGGGTGATGGTCTAGACCTCTGTTGCTTTCCAGTTGGCGAAAGGTTATCAAACTTCACGAAAAACTGGATGGATGTCACGGAAGATCAGTGGGTGAGAAATGTAGTCTCGGCAGGCCTGCGGCTATCATTCTGAGCAAAGACCCCACTTAAAAGATGTTGACACAGGGAGTTCCGCTTCAACTTCCGGATCCAGCCTTCATGATTATGACAGATGCGAGTCTTAACAGGCTAGGGTGCTTCCCAATTTCCTGCAGACTTGAAGTGTCAGAGTCTTTCGAACCCTCCATTCCTGGAGAAGCACATAAAAATCAAGGAGATGATGTCTATCTGGCTAGCACTACAACATTGGATTTTTTCAAATAACGAACGTCCATGTTCAGATTCTGTCGGAAAACTTGACGGTAGTAGCTTATCTCAGGAACCAAGGTGGCACTCATTCGATTGTGTTTTGCGAATTAACAGAGAAGATTCTCCTATTCACTCCGAGTCATCATGTTCATCTGTCAGTCCGTCATATACCAGGTTGTCTGAACGTACTAGCTGTCTCGTTCTCATGAAAAGGTCGCCTGTTACTATTGGAGTGGACTCTCAACAAGCAAGTATTCAATCAGATCTGCTATCAGCAGGATCGTCCCATGATAGATCTTTTTGTGACACACCTGAACAATCAATTACCGATGTTTGTGTCGCCATGTCCAGATCATCGCGCGTACACAGTAGACGCTCTATCGATCTTATGGGATGCAATGATAGGATATGCATATCCTCCTGCTCTGGTGCTTCAGCAGATTCTGTTAAAAATCAAACAGTCTCACTGCAAAATCCTGCTAGTAGCACTTCTGTCATCACAGAAACCTTTGATCAATCTTCTCGGGTGTCTGTTATGGGACGTTCCCTGGAAGCTTCCTCCATGAGAGGACCTTCTTTATCAGGGGAAGTATTTGTTCTTCGTGTCCTTCTCCGCCCTTAGTGGCATTATGGAGTCAGACATGAGGGATCCTTACAGTTCCTATGTTATTTGATGACTAACACAAGAACGTTTAAATTAATGCTGGTGAGGGGGGTTTGATATATGACTTCAAATCCCCCCACCACCACCAATGTGTTAATAGCTGATTACCGGGCAAGACATAGTTTTCTTCCCGTAAGTCTCGTATGATTGTAAGTACATTCATGCATTTCATGACTTCTTGATTGGCGACTGGGTCGTGTTCTACGGCGACCTGGACACATCCACTTTTTAGTTTTTAGTTGGTTGGTTTCCTGTGTTGGTTCGTCTATATGGCATATACAAGCACATAATTCATCATCAGTAAATTGCTAGGCTTTGGGTACTTAAGAGGCTGTCTAGTCAGTGAACTGGTATTCAGATGATTACATACAAGATTTCAATGCTCAAGTCATAATAAATGAATTATTAGGCAGACACGTTATTGTATGTTATGGACCTTAGAAACAATGAATTATTTTGGGGACGGGCCGTGTCGAGTCTTGTTAATCATAGCTTGTTCCATTTCTAGATCCAGATTTCTATTAATGTTGGTACCCAATCGAATAACCTTGTCTTACACTCTCGTATATTCGCACATTTCTAGAATAATAGATATCGGATAGTACACGTCAGGGAGTGTTATTACTGGGAATTGTACACCTGAATGGGGCCGCCTGTGGGTTACCTCGGAAGTGTGTTTACTCTCCGGAGATTGTCCTTTGTGATTCTATTGGACATGTGTATGTTATATATTATATCACCTGTTTTCCAACTCCGGTATACGTTACAAGCGGGCGATATTAATTACCGAGATTGCCACTATAGCCTTAGCTTCTGAAGTGGCATTAAGCACCAATTTATTAATAATAATTAATTAATAGGTGCCTGTTCCACGAATATTTATATTGTTATTTTGTACCGCTTTTACTGATTCCAGAGTGCTCCCCTCTTTCTTTTTGAAGAAGATTCCTTCAAAAGGGGGTGGGGGATAATTTACATCTCCAGTTTGATAAGTATGTAACTATGAGTGAAGCTGTTTTGTCTGTAATTATATCCTGGATACAGCTTGTGTTTTATTGTATATGGCATATGTTTGTGGGGGATATCCTCTCATTCTCAAATACGCCATCCTAATTTTTGGGGCTTTGTCCAACTAGCCTTGAAAATTGGGAACTCCTTACATCCAAATTAGCATAGTCTTCATGCTAAGAATACAGAATTACTTGAATTTGGCTCCTTATTTATGATATGTCTTCTCTATTACTGTACAGAGAGACATACATGTAATTCCTTTTAAATTTAATTTCCTTTCAACTTGGATTACAGGCTTGGAACTATGTTGGTCTACTAATTCTGAAGTCCTAGGCCCTCTGCCTTTTTATGATTCAGCTAGTCTGGGTCATTGGGTTATAGTATAAAATATAAATTTAAAGTAATTTGTATATTTTTTAAACTTAGCAATGGCCCAGACGGAGATGGCACTCCCATGATTGGGCACTCATACCTCCCGCTGAATTGTTATGTAGTACTCTCTCCTACAAAGAATGATGTTGGTGCCAATTCTGGTTACTTCCTGACGGCTGCGCATGTGAAGAGAGTAAATATATATAGAGGACCAGATAGGACTTTTAATTTTTGGTTTTGCAAGCAAATTTTGGGGATTGGGGGTTCAAAGTTTGTGTTTGGCCCTTGATAACTTTGAGTTTGCACCAGCTAGTCTGGGCCATTGGTAAGTATAAAAATATACAAATTACTTTAAATTTATAATATTTTTTATACTTACCAAGGGCCCAGACGGGGATGGCCCTGCCATAAGTGGGCACTCATACCTCCCTGCTGATTATAACATTTAGCAGGCACTACAGAAAGAATGATGCTTGATGCCAATTTCGTTACCTTCCTGGTTACCACGCATGTGCAATTAACAAAAGTATGGAGGACCAGATAGGACTTTAATTTTTATACGCCCGTTTGAAAAACGGGACGTATTATAGTATGGCGTTGTCCGTCCGTCTGTCCGTCCGTCCGTTTGGTTTCCGAACAATAACTTTAGTATTTGTTTTCCGATCGGCTCCAAATGTGGTATGTGGTTTAATCACAACAAAATGCAGGTCAAGTTCGAATATGGGGTCAGTCCGAACATTTTTCGCCTGAATTATGGCCCCAGTTGGACTTAGAATTCGTCAAATATTTGGTTTCCGGATGATAACTTTAGTATTTGTTTTCCGATCGGCTCCAAATGTGGTATGCGGTTTAAACACAACAAAATACAGGTCAAGTTCGAATATGGGGTCGGTCCGAACATTTTTCGCCTGAATTATGGCCCCAGTTGGACTTAGAATTCGTCAAATATTTGGTTGCCAGATGATAACTTTAGTATTTGTTTTCCGATCGGCTCCAAATTTGGTATGTGGTTTAATCACAACAAAATACAGATCACGTTTGAATATGGGGTCGGTCCGAACATTTTTTGCCTGAATTATGGCCCCTGTTGGACTTAGAATTCGTCAAATATTTGGTTTCCGGATGATAACTTTAGTATTTGTTTTCCGATCGGCTCCAAACTTGGTATGTGGTTTAATCACAACAAAATACAAGTCAAGTTCGAATATGGGGTCGGTCTGAACAATTTTTGCCTGAATTATGGCCCCTGTTGGACTTAGAATTCTTCGTCAAATATTTGGTTTCCGGATGATAACTTTAGTATTTGTTTTTCGATTGGCTTCAAACTTGTTAGTCTTTTTCTCAAATGACTGAAAAATTTAGTCATTTCACAAAATCACTGATTTCAAAGTCTGACCGTAACATATATATATATATGCCAGTATAAATTTCTCGCAATCTAAAAAAATTGCAAATGTGTTAAAATGGTACAATTTGAACAGTTCACGGGCGTATGATGCAATGCCCAGCGGTGCTCTTGTTCAGTTTTGTATGCAAACTTTGGGGATTGGGGGGGGGAGGTTCAAAATTTGGGTTTGGCCCTGAATTATATCGAGTTTGCACCAGCTAGCCTGGGCCTTTGGTAAGTATAAAAAATATACAAATTACTTTAAGTTTATCATTTTCAGGATGGATTATAATGAGCTTGTAGGGGGCGTGGTGGCTCAGTTGGTAGAGGTGCAGGCTGCAAGCCGAGAGGTCCTCGGTTCGAATCCCACCTGCGGCAACTGCGTTGTGTCCTTGGGCAAGACACTTCACCCCGATTGCCTAAATGGGGGCACGATGACGCTGTGTACTGAGGCGTACTGCACGTCGATGGTGCGCATGTCTTCAACCAATCTAACCCTGCCTGTGCTGCGGTGCAGGGTTCAGAGTTACGATGTTGGAGAGCTGACAGCTGCTCGTCGTTGCTTGGTGGTTTTCTCCGGGTACTCCGGCTTCCTCCACCCGTAAAACTCACGGTCACGATTAGCCATTGTGCATAAGTATGTGACCTTAAACACCAATAAATAAATAAATAAATAATGAGCTTGTAAGATCAGTCCAATGAGGGGTTCACATAATATGGTTTTGTTTAAATTTTTTGATAAATTATAAAAAAAAAATTAAAATAATAAATTTTGATATTGTGTGTATTGAGTAAAAGGCAAAAGAATTATATGAAATGATTAATAAAATAAATATGTAGTGTGCCCAAATAATTGTTTTGTCCCACTCACAGCATAAATTATTATTATCAGTCCACACAATTTACAAATTGTGCAGTTGAAAATCTTTTTATTATTAACAAAATTTCAACAAAACCATATCATGTGACCCTTTATTGCAATGAGCTTGTAAGATCAGTCCAATGAGGGGTTCACATAATATGGTTTTGTTTAAATTTTCTATAAATTAAAAAAAAAAAATTAAAGTAATAAATTTTGATATTGTGTGTATTGAGTAAAAGGGTTAATCCAGTTGCCAATGCTTGTTCGTTAAATAGTTAATCCTACTCATGGAATAAAAAATTTATTGTGACACTTTGTACAGATATTCTATTTGTTGCTCACATCAATATACTTCATATATAGAAGTTACCTACCTTGTTTTTTGACTTTGAACTGGAGTTGACTGATTTATGGGCATAAGAAATTATGCAGTTTCACGAATGGCTTTTCCGTGAGTTTCCTTGAACCCACAGGACTGTCATAAGCTATAGTTTGAAATAACTGAATAGAAGAATGGTAAATTTGAATGGCAGCTTGCGTTTGTTGATATAGGTTGATTTTACCAAAATGTTGGGTAAAGGGTTTAAAAATGACAAGGTTGTTTTCTGCGTGGGCAGCAGTGAGCATGTGGCTGTCAATGTAACAGTGTCTTCTCCAGTCAAATTTGACATTCTGCTCTTTGCTGAGGTTTTGTTACTTGCAGATTTTAATGCTAAAAAAATCCCTCAGTGTAAGTAATGGTGCTTTCAGAATAAATTGACTGTGTAACAGATGTTTTGATGATTTTTGCCATTTTTACAGGGGGGGGGGGCACAAAAAAATGCCAGGATACAAGGTCCGGGTGGGTTTCAAGCCCCAAAGTGCAGTTTTTGCCGGTGTCATGCAATTTTTTGCCAAATATCATTTTACAGACAAGTAATTACAACCAAAGTGAATTCAAGTGCTTAGATTCATAACTTAGAACAGAATAGAGCATTGATAATGTGTTGGGGGCTCCATGTTAAAATTTTTTCCCCATGTTTTACACTTCATTAGGGGGTGGGTCCTGTTCTGGGTCTGGCAAAAATTTGCAAAACAGAAAAGTGATTCCCAGCTATTTGGTCATGATTTCCACTCCTTTATATTTCTACTAACGCAGTCAGCCTCTTATTAGTGCTTTGTAGCTCCTATTATTTGATTCTTCTGTAAGCCACAGGATACCTCATGCAATTGGTCTAGTGTGCTTCCATGTATGGAATAATTGGAAAGATTGATAGAATAAAAATCTTGATTGTGGAAAACATGTATAATTTCAAGATAAATATGATGCTAATGACACTAACATAAAAAAATAAATAAGAGGCAATTCATCTCAGACAAGCCACCCTGCATGGGTCAAAGAACTTCAGTATTAGGTCTCTCTCAGACCAGCTGTACAAACTAAACATTTAACTGAAAAGTAATGAAATGAAAAACAACTACTTCTTGTGGACAGTTGAAGATATCCAGGTGGGAACAATATATTTTGGGCAGGGCTTCTTGGTGGTGGGATTCGACTGGTGTCTGAACAGCATAGACATGTTGTACATCGTGGTAAGGGTTGTGTTGCTTGGAACATGAATGGGTGTATATCTGCAATTCAGTTGGTGGAGGCGGGTTCCAGTGGTTACCTCGGGTTTGATGCTGCATTTCCGTTGTGGCTTTATATGCAGAGAGATTGTTTTGGGGCCATCTGTGGCTAGGGATGCCTTGGATGCCCAAGAGCAGGGCTAGGATATCAGACAAGTTGGTTTGCGGCACCTTTCATGTTTGGGAAAAGTATTTATTTTTTTTTTGGGGGGGGGGGGGGGGGTGGGGGGGGGATTTAGGTAATTTGAATACTTCGTTAAACAGATTTTATAAATTGGGGGTGGGTCCCCAATTGTCTTTGAGGAAAAACTGTGCGGTAGGGGTGGGTGTCCAAAACATGACTGGCAAAAATTTGCATTCCGGGGGTGGTGAGTCCCAAAAATTGAAAATGTAAAAATTTCCCACCTTGTATCCGTCATTTTTTGCCTGACCCCCCCCCCCCCCCCCCTGTATTTATAGCAAAACCTCCAGCCTATAGCCTTGCTTGCTTTTCTGGACCTATTTTTCTATAACCTCATTTAGTTGCCCATAGCAGTAATACTTTTACCATATACCATACATGTTATTAAATAACCCTCATTATCCTTATTCCAAAGAAGTTACCTCCATAGCACACATCGGCAAAACCAGGGGCAGCACCACAATAGGCACCTATAAGAGAAACACTAACCACACCAACAGCCATAGACACCCTTTCACCATCACAGCCACCTTCTCACAAGAAAAAAAAACAAGAAACACAGACGCCGTTAACTTTTTTCCCTTCCTTTTCCTCCTTTAACATGATCAGACATGATGCACAGCAGCAAAAGGAATAATATTATACTGTAAAAAAGAGGCTTGCCCTCACACCATCCCAGCGCGTCTTCAGCACGCTAAAACCATTTTGATTTGATTTTGACTAGATGCCCAACTGCTCTTCTTGGTTCTTTGCAGATATTTAATCTGGAAGGTTGGATCACCTGATATATAGAGACTGGAAGGTTGCTGGACCTGATTCTATCCGTTCTGTTCTTTTCTTCTTTCATGGTCTTCTCCTCTACACAATTCTCAAGTGTCTTGAAGGATGAAAGTCCTGAATAGGATGCTTTAGTTGCTGTTCATCCATCTGTCTGTCCCACTTCCATCACATTCCTGTGTGCCCATTTAGTACTATGGCCCTACTTCTCTTGGTTCTCTGAAGATACTTAATCTGCAAGGTGGGATCCCCTAATATATAGAGAATGGAAGGTTGGTTGACCTGATTCTCTCTGTTCTGCTTCTTGTTCTGTTCTTTTGTGGCCGTCTTCTCTACTCATTTCTATAAAGTGTCTTGAAGGATGAAAGTCCTGAATAGGATACTTTAGTTACTGTTCATCCATCCGTCTTTCCCACTTCCATCACATTCCTGTCTGTCCATTCAGTACTGGGGCCCTACTTCTCTTCTTGGTTCTCTGCAGATACTTGATCTGGAAGGTGGGATCACCTGATATATAGCGAATGGAAGGTTGATGGACCTGATTCTATTTGTTCTGCTTCTTGTTTTGTTCTTTGGTACTTTTATGGTCTTCTTCTCTACTCCATTCTAAAGTATCCTGAAGGATGTAGTCCTGTTTTGGATACTTTGGTTGCTTTTCATACACCCCTTTGACACACCTTCTTTCTGCCTGCTTCTCTGTCTGTCTGTCTGTCTGTCTGTCTGTCTGTCTGTCTGTCTGTCTGTCTGTCTGTCTGTCTGTCTGTCTGTCTGTCTGTCTGTCCTGTCCTGTCCTGTCCTGTCCTGTCCTGTCCTGTCCTGTCCTGTCTATCTGTTCCACACCAACTTACAGTTTATTTCCCTTTCTGAAACCTCTTATTCAAATGGGTCATATTTGTAACTGCAGTTTTGTAAATAAATATTGAATGTAATGTGTATAATTTGAAGAATTGACCAAAGCTTATCTCTCATAAATATTTGCAGTTCAATTCTGAATTACATTCATGGTATTTGATTTGGGAACTGATATCCTCTAAAGAACCTGGGTAAATTCTCGTAGCAAGAAAATCTCTTATAGCTGTTTATTAATTTACAAACTTGTTTCAGAAAAAACATGTTTTGATTGTATTGAACTGTTTAAAAGTATGAACGTATGTCATAAAAAGAACTATTTTAAAATCTAGCATTGTAAAATTAGTTTTTCAATTGTCAGTGTCAGACGAGGGGCTCTTGGTCAATTAGGCATGGGCATATAATAATTTCTTAGTACACCCCTTTCATGACTCGCAACATATACCCACCAGAAAATTCATTGCGAGAAATAGGTAAATGTAAGCGAAGAATAGGTAAATGTAAGCGTGGAACTGTTTGTGACTTTTGTCTTAGCAGTGAAAAGAAAAAGATATTCAAAAAATTAGGCTTAACAAATTCACCCTATGATCATAGTCACTCAAGGTAAGAGGCTAATACAGTTAACTAATAAATATGCCTAACTACAATTTACAAACTGGTTGGAAAATTTTTAACTAATATCAATGACAAAATATAATCAACTTAATTAAAAGTTCTTTCTGTTGAGGTCAAATGGTTGTAGTGTTTTGAGGGTGAAGATCCAATGGATTTTAATCAGGCGGCACTGTTCCATAGTGGTAGGTAGTTCCGGATCGGAGTATAGTACCTGTATAATACGGTGGTGAATGTCGGATATCAAGTGATTGTTGCCATTGAAATGGATGGCAATAGGAGTGTCTCGTGTGTGTTTAATGTCCGCCAAGTGTTCTCTGATGCGGATGTGGAAATGTCTTTTAGTTTCACCAACGTACTGTTTGTGGCAGTGGTGACAGTGCAAAAGGTAAATGCAATTTCTGGTCATGCAGTTTGTGGTGCGTGGGTCTTTAAAGCGCTTTTTCATAATTGTGCTTTGAAACCATAATGTTTTGGGTAACTGAAGGCAGATGTTGCAATTTTTTGTCTTGTAAGTGTTGCATGGATTTTGGATAATTTTACCACTCGGTGGAGTGGAGGTAATTTAGCTCATGTAATGATATCTTTCAAACTCTGTCCACGGGCAAGAATGTGGGGGGAAATAAATACTATTCTGCCAGTTTCACTGCCGTATAAGGCCAAAGGCATCGGATATATGTGTAAATCTCCTGATAATTTGTCACGAATGGAGTACAGGTCTGGTCTGGTTTTGACCGATTACCTCTAGAGTTAATGATGTTGGTTCTCTCTGTTAAAGTAACCCTGTTAAGAGCTGCCTGTAGCTTTTCCAGTGGATATCCACATTTGGCGAAGTAGGAGAGCATATTAACCCTTTACCCAATGCAGACGATATCAAAATTTATTATTTTAAATATCATTTTTTCAATTTCTTCAAAAAATTTCAACAAAACCATATCATGTGACCCCTCGTTGAGTGAAATAGTGAATTTGATGGATTTGATAGTAGGATGTGCAGAATTAAAATGGTGGATGAAACCTTTGACTGACTCTTCCCCGTGAGTCCAAATAAGGAAAATGTTGTCGATATATCTAAGGTATAGTTCCGGGTTAAGGTGGAATTCATTAATAAGTTTAGTTTCAAGTTCACCCATGAAGATATCAGCGAATGTAGGTGCGACCCTTGTGCCCATAGCTGTGCCCCCAATTTGGAGGAAATGTTTGTGGTTAAATTCAAAATTATTACATTGTAAAAAATATTTTAAGCAGTCCAAGCAGGCTTGTAGCGGTTAGCTCCCAGCTTCCACATGCTGCAAGCTGATAATATCATTGACATTTATTCCTCACTTCAAATGCGTGCCTGTGGGAACAAATTGCACACACAATTTTTGTTTGACGTGTGGTGTAAGCCAGTGATTTTCACGTGTCGTGCACCTGTGATTTTCAAACAGCAAGGCCTGTATTTGTGCAATGCAGGGTGACCATAGTTACGATGTATCATCACTATTATGTGGGATCATTGCAGTCATATAAATTGTTAATGATCATTTGCACATTGGCGATTTCCGTTGGCACTCAGTCGTGTCCGTTTGTTTACGTTTTGAGGAAGTCAGGTGGCAGTGCTTTGAACTGTTTTCTCATCATTCCTTACTGATTTTACTTTGTAGACAATGCAATAATATCAGCAGTTAAAATTAACGGATATCAGGTTGAAATCTGGTTAGGCCCGACGGTTAGCCAGTTACAAAAATGGACCAGCCATTTCAGCACTATATTTTACATCATTGCATTTCCAGAAAAAAACATTGTGTTAGAATACATCCTGTGGTCACTTTCACATGGCTTATTTTCAGACCAGATCATGATTTTAAAATGAAAAGCCTGTGACCCCTCATAGGAATGAACTCAATGATCTCACTCCAATGATGGTTCATAGGCAATGTTTTCTGGTCAAAAATTGAAAAATAGTAAAATTTGAATGGTGATTTTGGTGATAAACACTTGCTCTGTTAAACAAGATTGAATTGGGTAAATTTGTAGTTGCATTATTTGAAAAACTTGTGGCATTAACCCTTTACCCAATGCAGACGATATCAAAATTTATTATTTTAAATATAATTTTTTAAAATTTTTCAAAAAATTTAGACAAAACCATATCATGTGACCCCCTCATTGGAACGAGTTTGATGTGCTCATTCCAAAGAGAGGTCACATGATATGTGTTTTTAAAAAAAATTTTGAAAAATAATATATTTTTATACTGTACCAATGACCCAGACATAGCTGGTGCTAACTCTTAAAAATCTAGGGCCAAACACAAATTTTGCCCCCCAATCCCCAAAATTTGCATCTAAAACCAAAAGAAATCATGTCCTAAAGGACCTCCATACTTTGCCCCTACTGCGCATGCGCAGTGTCAAGGACGTTCCGAAATTGGCGCCAATCATCATTCTTTGTTTGGCCCTTCATCAGTTAACATCTCACTGATCTTTGTGCTTGTAAATGTCAGTTTAAATGATGCCAGACACATAAATATTGGAGAAATGGTGATTCTAAGGAGGATAGAGAAGGAGGAGAGGAAAAAGGAGTGACAGAAAATATTCAGGGCTGTAACTTAAAATTTTTGTGATGAAATTATGTTAAGTTGCCTATTTTCGAGGCATGGGCCTGTTGTTGTCATTCTTGCTTTGAAGTTGCACTGCTTATTCAGTGTTTCCTCTCTCCTTATCCTGTAAGTTCCCCCTTGCTATTCTCCCATGCTTTTGGCATATTTTTGAGTAAGATTACTTCTAAAATTTCTTGGGAGAATTAGCTTGGTTACAGAATGAATTCTGTTATTTTCCCCATGTTTTCGTTTTCACCCATGGGTGTTTAGACGTTGTGTTCTGCATCTACCATCTGATGTTCTGCAGATTCTTCTTTGGAAGTCTCTGTTTTGCATCAGATAGTGTGTAATATTGATAACTGATTTTGGGCCAGTATTGTCAGTGCCTGGAGTCATGTTTTCTGGTGTTTATACACTTCTTGTTTACATTGGCAACAGTCTCTTTTGAGGGGGGCTTTTTGCCTTTGGAGTAGTTTATCTCATTATAAAATACATTATTATTATCCGTAAGTGTTGCAATAATTATTTAAAATAATTTTAAAATTTTTGACCACACTTACCCTTGGGATCCATTGGGGCTCAATGTTACTTTTCAGAAACTTGGGCTTCGCTGAAAAAATATTTTTCAAAAATTATTTTGAATTTCATTTGCTTTTTTCAATGTTAATGGATCATATTATTATGTATCTTTGTGTTTAGGGGTTTGTGCGAGTACTAGGACTTGTTGTTGTCTTTTCACAATGAAAGGATATTGTTCAAATTGTAATAGGAAGAAATCTTCCTCTGACTTTTATGATCATTGTATTAATTGTAGTCAGTATACTCGCACTAACTCCTGTTCAATATGTCAATATTGGGATGACAAACATTGGAAACGTGTGTCACGGTATGTTGTTAGTGGAGAAAGGGCTATGCCGGTCCTTTCTCCGCAGGGTCACTCTAGTCTTTCAGTTTCTATTTCAGAGGAACAAGAACAGGGTGATGTTTCCATGTTATCTTCCAAGAGTGCGCTTCCGTCGTCACAATTGAATGAAGAGCTAGCGGCAAAAGTGCTCATGGAGATACGACAGTTGCCTAAGAGGTCCCGAGTAGGATCAACGGCGCTGTCGTCCGCTAGCTCGCCCGGTGTAGCGTCCATTCACCGAATGGTTCGGCAGCCAGGTTCGTCCGTTGCGGTCCAGGAGGAAATGTTGGGTGATGCGAGCACTATAAACATTCTAGATGCACACCCAGTGATGGCGGATGTTAGGAGATATCGGAGGAAGCCTTCTAGTCCGGTTCCTAGCTCGTCCAGGTCCAGCGGGGCCGCGAGCGAGAGAGGCCCCTCTCTCGTACAACAACATCAGGGACCTGATGTTGTGGTACAAAATGTGTCGCAAGCGGAGCACACGTCTGTCGCTTGGGACGCTCCGTTGTTTAGGCAGTCCGTGCAGACTGCTCAGGCCTCCTCATCCTCTCACCAGCGCACACGACCGCACCTTGGCTACGTGACTGCGGATATTCTACCAGCTTCGCCGATAAGGGATTCTTCGGCGACCAGGTCACGCCATCCGGTAGCCAGGGACACGAGGCCGGTAGACTCCAGACGTTCGCATAGGAAGAATATGTGGGAGTCAGTTGATGCGGAGCTTCCCTCGGCTAAGCAGCGAAAGACCGCTACTCCGCAGGCCTCGATGACGGACGTGCTTGCTCAGATAGCACAAATTATCGCAGCATCCCAGCAACCGACAGAATCGGTGTCGGATCGGGAATTATCCGACGGCGCTGGGTCGGTACGCTCCGCCGAAGCATCGGGTGCGGACGACCGGGAGCATCATGAGGTCCGACCGGATGGTGAAAAGGATACGGATGACTTGGAGCTATCCCTTTCGGAACAACATAAAGCTGCCGTGGATTTCATCCGGCACTTTCTTCCTCATGTTGTTCCGTCGGGCCAGACTGCTGCGGTACCGGACAAGAGAATAATAGCGTCATTGGACACTGAATTCTTCGAGCGGTTCAGAGACATCGTCCCTGAGTTTCCAGCTCAGTCCAATAATGTCACAAGGACATTTGAATTATTGAACGACGCTATATTCAAGCTTGCTTCCAAATCAGGCAAAGCTGGTTTCTTGTCCTCCAATGCTCTTAACCTGCCTTTCATTAATGCAAGGAATAAATTCGATACGGCAGGACAGGGTATTCCGAGAGTTCCTCTGCGTCTTGACGACGAGGCAGAAGACTTAGAATTGTCGTTACTGTCGTCTATGTCCGTTCCATCCGCGGTGTTGGATACGACAATCACGTCTAACAGGGCCAGATTAGACGTTTAATCTTACGCAGACCACCTTACAAAGGCGTTATCACTGCGGCTTCAAGGGAAAGAATTCCAGGATATACAATCCTCTTTAAGACTTCTTTCAAGGGCAGTGGCTTATTCCACGTATAACTCCGCCCTCTCAGTGGCAAACCTGGAGTTGGTTAGACGTGACGCAGCCTTAGCTACATCCACACGTGTGGATAGTAAGGTGAAGAACTTCTCAGAGTCGCTTCGGTCTATAGAGAACTTCTATTCGACGGCAAGCTTTCTGCTATCTACGATAAAATTACTAAGAAAGCTTCGGATTCTCTGCTGTTTAAATCCGCTTCCAAAAAGTCGGATACGGCAGAGAAGAATAAGACAGGCACTTCTGGGTCTAACGTGCCCAAGAAAGGTTCTTATAGAGGTTCCGGTGCGTCCTCTTGGTCTTATTCAAGAGACCGTCAAGGCAGCGACTCACGTGCGGGATGTCCTTCGGGCCGGGACAATCGGTCGGACGCCCCGAGGTCGACGGGATGAGGTGCGGGTCATGGAGGACGTGGTTTCTCCTCCCGCAGGCCTCGCAGGTCCAGGAGGTGATGGCTTCAACCTCTATCGTGTTCCGGTTGGCAGAAGGTTGTCAAGTTTTTCAGAAGAGTGGGCGTCGATTACGGACGACCCTTGGGTGAGAGGGGCGATTTAAGAATATCCTTCAAAACGAAAGCCTCCTTTAACTCGAAATCCAAAATGGACTCAACTTCCGTCAAATCCGCAGAAAAGAGACGCTCTGTTATCGGAGGTGCAGTCTCTTTTAATGAAGAACGCGGTAGAGGTCGTAGAAGACCAGGAATCACCGGGATTCTACAGCCATCTGTTTCTGGTTCCGAAACCAGACCGCTCATTCTGTCCAGTCATAGATTTGAGCTGGATAAACAAGCTGATCGTCGCTCCGAAATTTTATATGGAGACGATTCGGTCGGTCAGAGCGAGTATTCGGGTGAACGATTATGCTACAAGCATAGATCTCAAGGATGCGTACTTTCATGTCATGGTACATCCGACATTCAGAAAGTATCTACGCTTCGCAGTCCTAGGAGTTGTGTATCAATTCCAGGCGATGTGCTTCGGATTGAACCTAGCACCCTGGGCTTTCACTCGGGTAATGAACTCGGTAATGATGTATTTCCGAGCTCATTCGTCTGCGGTAACGTCGGCCTACCTGGACGACATTCTTCAGAGGTACGGCAACGAGTTAACGCTTCAGAACGATGTGCAGAATCTGCTTCTATTGCTCCGACGTCTCAGTTTTGTTATAAATGAGGAGAAGTCGGATCTGGTGCCGTCCAAGTCATTCACTCATCTGGGAATGAGCTTCGAGACGCACAACAATCTCATTCGTCTGCCGTTAACCAGAGCGAAATTAGTCAGTTGTTACGCTCGCTATTGTCTTCATGCAGACAAAGTCACAGCGAGGGAGTTTATGAGACTGATAGGTCTGTGCGGAGCAGCCGCGGATCTCATTCCGATGGGGCGGTTACGCACTCGTCCTCTCCAAATTTTCTTAACTCAGAATTGGAGTGTGAAGATTCATTCGCTCGACATAGACGTTCTCTTGTCAGATCAAGTGAAACAAGAGATTCAGACTTGGGCAAACATTCAGTGGTTAACTCAGGGAGTTCCGCTGCAGTTGCTGGATCCGAGTTTTACCATTATGACGGATGCCAGTCAAACAGGTTGGGGTGCAACATTGATCCCAACGGATTCGAGATGCCAGGGTCTTTGGGATCCACAGTTCCTAAGCAAGCACATAAACATCAAGGAAATGATGTCAATTTGGCTTGCGTTACGTCATTGTATGGACATTATTCACAAAGCTCATGTCCAAATTCTGTCCGACAATACGACAGTAGTGGCGTATATACGGAACCAGGGTGGCACTCATTCCGTTCCGTTATTCAAGTTAACGGAGAGAATCCTTCTGTTTGCTCTAGAACATCAAGTTCTACTTTCGGTCCGTCATATACCGGGTCGTCTGAATGTACTAGCAGACTCCCTTTCACGGAAGGGTCGCTTGTTGCCGTCGGAGTGGACTCTCAACAAACAAGTATTCAATCAGATTTGCTACCAGTAGGAACGGCCAATGATAGACTTATTTGCGACACATCTCAACAATCAGTTGCAGACATATGTGTCACCGTGCCCGGATCCAAGAGCATTTGCAGTAGACGCTTTATCGATCTCATGGGACGGAATGATAGGATATGCGTATCCTCCAGCGCCGTTGATTCGGCAAATATTGCTAAAGATAAAACAATCTCAGTGCAAGATTCTGTTGGTAGCATCTCTGTCTCCACAGAGACCGTGGATAAATCTACTCAGGTGTCTGTTGTGGGACCTACCGCGAAAGCTTCCTCCACGGGAGGATCTTCTTTCGCAGGGGAAACCACATCGACTTCATCACAACCCGCAAGGTCTCAACCTTAACTTTTTTCCGTTGTGCGGTCCTTCTTGCATGGCAAGCACTTTACAGGACGAGCAGTGGACGCGATTTCTAACTGTAGGAGGACCTCCTCTTCGCTGAATTATGCGGCTAAGTGGAAGGTTTTTCGTCGTTGGTGTTGGGATCATTCTGTTGATATTTTTGATCCCTCCATACCAGACATTGCAAACTTTCTAGTATACTTGTTTGACGAGATCAAACTGCAGCCTGTTACTATTGAGGGTTATAGGTCTATGTTATCTGATACCTATGCAGACCACGATAGTTTACAAATTGGATCTAATGTCTCTTTATCTAAGTTAGTTAGAAACTTCTCGATAAATAGACCCAGAACTCTTAGATTAATTCCTAAGTGGAATTTAGCTTGGGTTCTTCTTGAACTAAAGGAAAAGCCATTTGAGTCTCTTGGGACAGTAGATTTCAAATTCTTGTCTTATAAGACAGCTTTTCTCTTAGCTTTCTCTTCTGCTAGAAGAGTCAGTGAGCTTCATGCACTATCGGTGGACGATTCTCACTATCGTAGTGTCGGGAACACTATCACCTTCACTACTAATGTTGGTTTTTTAGCTAAGAATCAGGCTCCTAATAAATATCCGGAACCTATTGTTATTAAGGCTCTTCCGTCTTCAGACGGGCGTAGGCCTTTACTCTGTCCTGTTAGAGCTTTACGCATTTATAAACAGAGATCTCAGTTTATCAGAAAGGGACGAAAACGTTTCTTTCTGTCTCTGATGCCTAATAGAAAGGACATTTCGGTCCATTCTATTGCTAGATGGATTCAATTAACTATCCGTACTGCTTATGAAAATTTATCTTCTTCTCAGCAGGCTGTGCTTAGGATTTCGGCTCATGAAGTAAGAGCTCTTTCTACATCTTGGGCTTACGCAAATTGTGTGGCTATTACAGATTTAATGAAGGCTGCTTATTGGTCTCAGCCATCCACATTCACAAATTTTTATCTCAGAAATATTGAGTCCATTTCTGGAGACCTGCATTGTTTAGGTCCGTTATCTGTTGCTCAGAATGTCGTCCACTAAACAGTTGCAACTATAGTTATTCAGGCTTTCTGTTCCGGCAGTGACTCCGTCCTGCGGCCCTCTTCGCTCTGGGCTATTTGACCAAGGGGAGGGGGGGGGGGGGAGGGTGTTCCCTTAGGTCACCTGCTTTATAGTGAAAAGCAAGGGAATTCCTCCTCCGGAGTCAGTAGTTCTGAGTCGTTTCCGGGATGGTTTTAGAGTGTAATATTAATGTTAAAAATTCATTCATGTCATATTTTTAAAGTGTAGCTCGGTGTGAAGCATTTGTATATGTCAAGTGTCAAACGGGCGTTAATATACAATCCTCGGACACTTTTAAAGAATATAAAGAGTCTCAAGTCTCTGGACTAACTTTATTTATTGGCTTACTTTAAAAATACTTAGTATAATGGGTTATACTGGATGTTAATAGAGAACATGAATGTTATTGTGCTCAATTATGAAGGGTATTGTATCTTTCTAATTTATCATAAAATAAGAAAGATACATGTAAAGCTTAATACTCCTTTTCTCCTTGAGGGGTTCACTCTATATTATATAGTTGAGCCTATTGGATTTTCCTCTATGTCCTAGGCCCTCCAGCCTTTTTACTATTCAGCTATGTCTGGGTCATTGGTACAGTATAAAAATGTTAAAAAATTTATAGTAATTTATATATTTTTTATACTTACCAATGACCCAGACGGGGATGACCCTCCCAGGAGTTGGGAACTCATACCTCCCCGCTGAGTACATAGCGCTGACCAGGCACTGCTTGTAAGAATGATGATTGGCACCAATTTCGGAACTACCTTGACACTGCGCATGCGCAGTAGGGGCAAAGTATGGAGGTCCTTTAGGACATGATTTCTTTTGGTTTTAGATGCAAATTTTGGGGATTGGGGGGCAAAATTTGTGTTTGGCCCTAGATTTTTCAGAGTTAGCACCAGCTATGTCTGGGTCATTGGTAAGTATAAAAAATATATAAATTACTATAAATTTTTTAACTTTTTCGGCTACTGAATTTGCAGATTACACAGGCAGATGTGGCCGATTCGTTTGGTAAAGGGTTAAATTTTTATATTTTGACATAGTGCGTAGATGGTTAAGTATCCACTTCTTGCCTATTAGAGAGTGTTGAAAATCTGTTTTTAACGGTTTACCCAATATAAAAATTTATTATTTTTTCAATTAATTTCAACAAAACCATATCATGTAACACCTCATTGGAACAAGCTCAACGATCTCCTTCCAATGAGGGGGTCACATATCGTTTTGTTGAAATTTTTTTTTTCAACTGCTGAATTTGTTTATAATGTGGGTTGATGCTTCCAATTTAAAAGGTAAAGGGTTAACTATGGTTACAAATTTTGGGATCTTGGTAGTCATATATGGAGTAATGCAAAGTTGCAGATTGCGCTGTACCAGGTTTGTTCCATTTTCTTAAAAAAATATCAAATAATTTGGCTTTTCAATTAATCGAACAGCTCTAAAAGAGATAATAGAAAATATTATATTAGTTGCAAATATTTATCACTTTTTGGCATTTATAATGATAATAAAAATATTCTTTGTGTTTTCAGATGGATAAGACTAGGTATTTTAGCACATTGGTCTGATGCAGTCCAGCGAGCTCTCCAATTTATAAATGAACAAGGAAGAATGAAATTTGTTAGACCGATATACAGGTGAGATAACTTTCCTAGGTTTTCAGATGAAAATGCCCTTTAATATTGTTTTGGCCAAACTCGTTTTAAGTGCCTGCAAAGCATGGAGATTTGATTTAGTATTGTTGGAAGTATTCAGTTTCAGTCCTTGTCGATTCGATTTTTAGCTCAACTTTGGCGAAGCCAAATTTGAGCTTTTGTCATGGCCTGTCGTCCATCGTCCGTCTGTCCGTCTAGCCGTCTGTCCGTACGTCAACAATTGGATACGGCTCGGGCTAGAGGCCGTATTTATGAACCGATCTCTACGAAACTTCTTGGGTACCTTTGTTATGACCGTGGGACGAGAACGAGTGTTTTTGGGTGCGGTCCGCAATTCAAGATGGCTGCCAGCCGCCATTTTGTACCGACAATGCAGAAATCTGTTTTTTGTACAGAACTTCCATATGAAAGCTCTGATTTGAATAATTTTTTGTATGAATGTTTAGTACCATGGGATACATCACATATAATACGGGTTTTTTTCTCGTGCGTAAATTGTGCAAATTAGACTAATTTTGATGTTTTTTGGTGTTACTTTCAGCACTGTAAGTGCAAATGCCAATACGGCTCGGGCTAGAGGCCGTATTTATGAACCGATCTTTACAAAACTTCTTGGGTTCCTTTGGTATCACCGTGGGACGAGAACGAGTGTTTGGGGGTCCGGTCCGAAATTCAAGATGGCCGATGGCAGCCATTTTGTACAAAATTAGGTGCAATCAGATTTTTGCACAGAACTTCCATATGAAAGTGCTGATTTGAATAATTTTTTGTGTGAATGTTTATTACCATGGGATACATAACATATAATACGGGTTTTTTTCTCGTGCAGAAATTATGCAAATTAGATGAACTTTGATTTTTTCAGTGCGACTTACACACAGTAAGTACACGTCAATACGGCTCAGACTAGAGTCTGTATTTATGAACTGATCTTCACGAAATGTCTTGGGTACCTTTGTTATCACCTTGGGATGAGAACGAGTGTTTCTGGGTGCGGTCTAAAATTCAAGATGGCTGCCAGTGGCCATTTTGTACCGAAATTAGGTCTAATCAGTTTTTTGTACACAACTTCTGTATGAAAGTTCTGATTTGAATAAATTTTTGTATGAACGCTTAGTAACATGGAATACATCACATATTGTAAGGGGTTTTTTTTCATGCAGAAATTATGCAAATTAGATGAACTTTGATTTATTCAGTGCTACTTACATAATGTAAGCACACATGTCAATATGGCTCAGGGCAGAGGCTGTATTTATGAACCGATCTTCACAAAACTTCTTGGGTACCTTTGTTATCACCTTGGGACAAGAATGAGTGTTTCTGGGTACGGTCCAAAATTCAAGATGGCTGCCAGTGGCCATTTTGTACCAAAATTAGGTCCAATCAGTTTTTTGCCACAAGTTCTATACAGCTTGTATTTATGAACTGATCTTCACAAAACTTCTTGGGTACCTTTGTTTTCACCTTGGGACAGGAACGAGTGTGTTTTGGGGTGCCTTTGTTATCACTGTGCTATGAGAACAAATATTTTGGGGTTCAGTCAGACCCACTCTGGGACTAAGATTTCTTTTCTAGTTTAGCATCTGACTGTCACCCACCTTTACAATACTTTACCTATACATTTGTTACAGGCAACGGTCAGTATTTATGTACAGACCGTTACAATACTTTATATGTACCTTTGTTATCAGGTCATTACCTAGATGTTTGTCATTGCTGTGTCACATACTATACATGTACATGTCTTTGTCTTGACAAGTTGAGCTACAGTGTCATTGACACTTTCATTTGCTATATATGACTGCATTTCATTTCACATTTTTTTTAATTGGTGAAAAAAAATGTATAGAACAACAGAAACCAGACAGCTATATATTCCCATAAATTGGTTCACTGGGGAGTTAGCTAGATGTGAGAGGTGCGATGATGTTTGTAATTTGGCTGTAAAATAAACATGAATATTAAACCTCATGTGACTTTCTGTTCCTCTGATTGGCTAGCTACTAACACTATTTCATGTAGTGTCCTTCACGATCGCAAGCTGGGCACTAAACCCTCTGGATGCAAGGAGTTTTCCCTGAGTGGGCACTATTACATTTCTATTTTTAGTACAATATTCTCTGGATTTTTGGCATCTAAAAAACAATTGGTGAAGCATAAATGAGGCATGTATTGAAAAGCCAACATTATTTTGGTCAATTTCGACTTAACAAATCTTTAAAGATGTTCGATATAATATAAAGATTAGTGCTTGTCTTGTTGTTGACCATGCCCATATAGTGCCCAGTGAGGTGGTGTTGTGCCCTTTACTTGGCATTGGGGCCTACCCCACCTCATTGGGCACTATAAGGGCATACTCATTTCCAAGCCATGCACTATTCATTAAATATTAATTGCGTTTTTTTTTCTCTTGAGATCAATTGTAAATAGAAACCTACAGTTACTACATAAACCCATTGAACTTGTGAGACTTCAAGTTTGTTCAAATCAGGTCCTAAGGTTTATATTTGAGCTCTCTATTGGAGCCCAAAGTTTAACTTCGTGGAATATGAGGAAATTTCTTTAAAAATCCTATTCTTCAGATCCACCAGTCTGAATCCTTTCATATTTGGATTACAACATCTTTAGATGAATCAGATTCAAGTTTGTTCAAATCGGGACCTTGGGTTAATATTTGGGCCCTATGTGAACCCAAATTGTAACTTGGTGCCGCATGAGGAAATTTGTTTAAAAATCTTCTTCAGATCCACCAGTCAGAATGCTTCCATATTAGTATACAACACCTCGAGGGGGAGGGGATCAGGTTCAGGTTAGTTCACATCAGGTCCCTGGGTTAATATTTGGGGTCTTTTTAATCAAGTCTTGGCTGTCTTTCACCATAAAGCCTGTCCAAAGGCCTTAAGTGGTTAAGTTAAAATTGTTCAGGAGTCTGAATTTTAGGTATCCGGACAAAACACCCCCATGACAAAACACCCTTGGACAAAACACCCTCAAAAATTGCATCCAAGACAAAACACCCTTGATAAATTTGCAGCCTGGACAAAACACCCTTGAGACAAAACACTCTTGGACAAAACAGCCTCAAAAATCTGTCAGATTGATGAGTTGGCATCGTGGACAAAACACCCCCGAGGCAAAACACCCTTGAGACAAAACACCCTTCATTTGGGAAATTGAACTATGCAGATTGAACTTTAAAATTGTTTTATTTTTTGATAACATCACATATTATCACATGATAAAAAAGAATAAAAACAGTAAAGATAAAAAGATGTTGCATGTGTATCTTGTAAATACAACTCTACCCATGAAAGTAGTTAGGATTAGTAAGAATTGATCACCAAAGAATTTTATTGTTTTCATAACTAAGCCATACACTTTGATGGATTTTATGACAGTAAAGATAATGAAAGTGTCAATGACACTGTAGCTTAACTTGCCTGTGTGTTGTGTTTGATGAAAAGGATAATGTTCAATGTTTATGAAAGGTTTATGAAATAAGACAAGAATTGTGATAATTTCTGTTCCCTGTATGCTATGTTTTTAATAAAAATAATATGAGGTGTACACTGTACTAAAGGGCAGATGGGTGGGTTAATTAGACTTCACAGTTAATGTATGTGGCCCTCACAGTTAACGTATGTCAACGAAAGTTACCAAGTTACAGTGAAATTATTCCAAAACGAGCCATCCTGTCAAGTTACATTGAAATCCCTTCATAAATATGGCCTGTAGACTGTGCAAAAGGTTTTCGGGTTTCAGGCCTGTGTAGCCATGACGGTTGACTGATTAAGACTAAAAGGGGACGTCCTCATCTCAACATTATATTTAATTCTACTAAGTTACAATGAAATCCCTTCACAAATACGACCTGTAGTCTGTACTAAAGTTTTTCGGGTTTTGAGCTCGGGAAGCCATCATGGTTGAATGACCGCAACCAAAAGGGGACGTTGTCATCTGGAGTCATCCTACGAAGTTAACAATGAAATTCCTTCATATATATGACCTGTAGACTTTGCTCAAGGTTTTCGGGCTTCGGGCCCCTGAAGCGGTAACAGTTGACCAATCATGACCAAAAGCGGATGTCATCATCAAGGCATTATATGGAGTCAACCTAACAAGTTACAATGAAATCCTTACATAAATACGACCTATGGACTATGCTACAGGTTTTTGGGCTCGGGCAGTCATCAGGCTGAATGATTATGCCCAAAAGGGGACGTTCTCATCTAGACATTATTTGGAGTTATCCTACCAAGCTACAATGAAATCCCTTCATAAATATGACTTGTAGACTGTGCTAAAGGTTTTCGGGCTTCGGGCCCCTGTAGCCGTCACAGTTGCCCAATCGTGTCCAAAAGGGGACGCTCTCATCTGTACATTATATGGAGTCAACCTAACAAGTTATAATGAAATCCTTCCATAAATAAGACCTATAGACTGTGCTAAAGGTTTTTGGGATTGGGCAGCCATCAAGGCTAAAAGAAAGCGACCAAAAGGGGACGTTCTCATCTAGACAATATTTGGAGTCATCCTACCAAGTTACAATGAAATCCCTGCATAAATATGACCTGTAGACTGTGCTAAAGGTTTTTGGGCTTCGGGCCCCTGTAGCTGTCACAGTTGCCCAATCACGTCCAAAAGGGGACGTTTTCATCTAGACATTATATGAAGTCAACCTACCAGGTTACAATGAAATCCCTTCATAAATATGACCTGTAGACTGTGCTAAAGATTTTCTGGCTTCAGGCTCGGGCAGCCATCATGGTTGAATGGTCGCAACCAAAAGGGGACATTCTCATCTGGGTATCATCTGGAGTGATCCAACAAAGTTACAATAAAATCCCTTCATAAATATGACCTGTTGACTGTATTCAAGGTTTTCGGGCCCCTGTAGCCATCACAGTTGACCAATGACAACCAAAAGGGGATGTCATCATCTAGGCATTATATGGAGTCAACCTAACAAGTTACAATGAAATTCTTCCATTAATACGACCTATAGACTATGCTAAAGGTTTTTGGGCTCGGACTGTGATAAAGGCTGAATGATCGCAACCAAAATGGGAAGTTCTCAAGTAGACATTATTTGAAGTCATCCTACGAAGCTACAATGAAATCCCTTCATAAATATGACCTGTAGACTGTGCTAAAGGTTTTTGGGCTTCGGTCCCCTGTAGCCGTCACAGTTGCCCAATCATGTCCAAAAGGGGACGTTCTTATCTAGACATTATATGAAGTCAACCTACCAGGGTACAATGAAAGCCCTTCACAAATATGACCTGTAGACTGTGCTAAAGGTTTTTGGGCTTTGGTCTCGGGAAGCCATCATGGTTGAATGATCGCAACCAAAAGGAGAATTCTCATCTGGGCATCATCTGGAGTGAATCTATGAAGTTACAATGAAATCCCTTCATAAATATGACCTGTAGACTGTGCTAAAGGTTTTCGGGCTTCGGGCACCTGTAGCCGTCACAGTTGACCAATCACAACCAGAAGGGGATGTCATCATCTAGGCATTATATGGAGTTAACCTAACAAGTTACAATGAATTCTTACATAAATATGACCTATAGACCATGCTAAAGGTTTTTGGCCTCAGGCAGCCATCAAGGCTGAATGATCATGACCAAAAGGGGACGTTCTCATCTAGACATTATATGAAGTCAACCTACCAAGTTACAATGAAATCCCTCCATAAATATGACCTGTAAACTGTGCTAAAGGTTTTCAGGTTTTGGGCTCGAGCAGTCGTCACGGTTGACAGATCGCGACCAAATGAGGAAGTTCTCATCTAGACATCATCCGGAGTCATCCTACCAAGTTACAATGAAATCCCTTCATATTAAATATGACCTGCAGACTGTGCTAAAAGTTTTTGGGTTTTGGGCTTGGGCAGCCATCACGGTTGACATATCATGACCAAAAGGGGACATTCTCATCTAGGCATTGTACAGAGGCATCCTACCAAGTTACAATGAAATCCCTTCATAAATACGACCTGTAGACTGTGCTAATGGTTTTCGGGTTTTGGGCTTGGGAAGCCATACCAGTTGACCGATCGCGACCAAAAGGGGACGTTCTCATCTAGACATGACCCCAAACCTGCATATGAAATTTCGTGACAATCAGACAAGAACTATGGGGTGTAGCCTGTGTTAAAGGAAAATTTGAACAGACTAACAGACTTCCGCACGCGTGATGGCAATAGCTTATCTTGACTTTGTCAAGTTAAGCTAAAAAGATGCTGCATGTGTATCTTGTAAAATACACACGCACTAAAAACAACTCTACCCATCAACACACACCCAAGCCAATGAAATAAATCAGTGAGGGTGTTTTGTCCAAAAGTGCTTTAGTCCAAGGGTGTTTTATCCAAGGGTGTTTTGTCACAAGGGTGTTTTGTCTGAGGGTGTTTTGTTCAAGGGTGTTTTGTCTCAAGGATGTTTTGTCCTACAATCAGGCCTCTAAAAATTGCACGAACGGCCATTTCGTTCGAGCTCCGTTCGAGCAAAGTTCCCTTCAGTTAACCTGAGACATGACCCCAAACCTGCATATGAAATTTCATGACAATCAGACAAGAACTATGGGGTGTAGCCTGTGTTAAAGGAAAATTTGAACAGACTAACAGACTTCCGCACGCGTGATGGCAATAGCTTATCTTGACTTTGTCAGGTTAAGCTAAAAAGATGCTGCATGTGTATCTTGTAAAATACACATGCACTAAAAACAACTCTACCCATCAACACACACCCAAGCCAATGAAATAAATCAGTGAGGGTGTTTTGTCCAAAAGTGCTTTAGTCCAAGGGTGTTTTATCCAAGGGTGTTTTGTCACAAGGGTGTTTTGTCTGAGGGTGTTTTGTTCAAGGGTGTTTTGTCTCGAGGATGTTTTGTCCTACAATCAGGCCTCTAAAAATTGCCCGAACGGCCATTTCGTTCGAGCTCCGTTCGAGCAAAGTTCCCTTCAGTTAACCTTTTTCCCGTTCGTGCAAAAATTGGCATTCAAATGACTGAGAACCACGACCGAAATGAGAGTCAAATAACCCGGGTGAGGGAAACTATAATAGCTCCAAACGTAAATGAAAGGAAACACTAAAAATCATAGAAATCGGATATAAAAAGACTGCTAAAAATAACATTCCATATCGTTTCTCTGAAACAGGAAGTCACGCTTTGCTGGTGTTAGTAAGATAATGCACGGCTTTGAAAACGCACAGACGGTAGGCTGAAATCAGATACAGGCACTGTAAAATTTACTATGAATCGGGGGAAAGGGGCCGACCGGCCGTTTGTGAACAGTTGTGGTTGACAGCAATGCATTTTTTGACTTTGACTCCGTACTGCGAAGCTAATTTATGCAGAGCTAATAAATTAACTCCCTTGATGCACAACATGAATACTCAATGATGATTGGTAAATGAGCACCGACGTTTAGGAAAGCACCTAAACATTTTCCAAACAACATGAGTGATAACCAGTGGATTCGCACTGAATCAATTCACACTGCAAAGTCCACTGCCAAATATTCGGTCTTATAGTTACTTAATAAAAATAAGCGACAGTTCACACCCAAGTAATTTCCCAACTTGAGTGAATTGTGAATTTCTGGGGGAGAAAGTGATTCGGCAATGCCGATTGCCGTAGCATTTTGCGACTGGTCAAATGACGTGACTGTGCGGGTGGGAACGGGTCAACTCGCCCTCGGGTCATGTTGCCCTCGGGTCATGTCACCCTCGGGTCAAGTCGCCCCGGGTCAACTCGTCCCGGGTCAAGTCGCCCCCAGTTAAAAAAAAACGTAACTCTAGTTATATCAGCAATTTTTTTTATTTTAATACTATAATCTATTATTTGCAACAATATTATGAAGTCCTGTCTTTGTGATTCATTTGTTTGCTGTTTTATATCTGGATTTACCAGGGGCAGGGGTTTACATCTGAATTCAACCTATCTCAATCTTACCTTCACATGCACTGGATGTATCATTCTTTTATCAACGTGACGGTGAGTGGATAACAAACAGGGTTCACACAAATCTTTTTTAATAATTATGGTACAGCTACTACAGGACTGAAACTAAGTCTCTATAAAGTACCGGCTTGAGACTCAGAGTAAAAACAAAAGCAGCTTGACATAATTTTATCTTTTAATAAATACATACATCGAAAGTATTAACATTACAACAAAGTACAACTGTACCCAAAACAAAATATACAAATAAATACAATCATTATCAGGCAGTCATCAAACTTCTCTGTTCAGTCTATCAATAATTCAGTATGTATCGACACTGACAGCTTTGTTATACACCTTGTCTGAAAAAATGAAAATGGGTTAAGCAAACATTTCCGGTTAAGCAAATTTTTTTGGCTTAACCCTTTTTCCGGTTAAGCAAATTTTCAATTTTTAAAGGCCTGCCTGCAATCGAATTTTAATATTTTTGCTGATTTCTCAGCTTCACATATTATTATATATACATTTATATAATTACTTAATTTTTTTTTTAATCATTCAGGGATTTGTATGGTTGGGAAGAGTCACGTGATACAGCTATCAAGAATTTTAAAGCTCACAAGGCTAAGATGCACAGTACCACAGTCAAAGCAGTTGCCAAAGATCTACATCTTGATGATTAATCCTTCTTTCAAAACTTTTAAATTCCATGGGTTTTAAATTCCATGTCTATAATTATCGATTATTACAGACAACAAATTGATATAAATAAGAGGTCATTGTTTGTGTGTTCTTTGTCCTTTAATCCTTGAAGGCTGGAGATTGTTTTTCCTTTTTGTTACATTGTGTGTATGTGACTCTGCATACTGTGGCTGAGCAGTTGTTTCTAGGTTAGGCTGTCAATATAGCCAACCAAGGCTAACCTAGAAACAACATATTATCAAGGTACATAATATAACATAACTTTTAAATGTCCCTGAATGCAGGACACCTATTTTCTTGCAATAAAAGTGATAAATGGCAAAATTAGGCCTTATGTAATTGTTATGTGTCATTCATATGCATGTTCAGATTTATGCCTTGATGAGAACATCATAATATGGTGACAGATCACTGTCAGCTACCCGCAAAGACCGCCACAGCAGCCATCTTCGTTCAAATCAGCCCAACAGTTCTTGAAATACAAATTTTGGGTGGAGCCCACACTAGCCATGCCCCCACATACAGCCCAAATACTGACCTACAAACTTCCCTTGAACAAACTTTAATATTCACCACCAAAGGAAGTTCCATACCAAATATCAAGTCATTCTCTCTGGTGGTTCATGAGAAGAAGATTTTTAGGCTTTTGGGGCATTAACCACAGCCCAAAGATGGCAGCAGCTTCATTTAAACAAAATGGGTATACTCCCAAGATGGTCTGTGCAATATGTTTGCAAATGGCGCCGTGGTTTTGAAGAAGACAAGTTTCAAAAGGTAATGACGATGGATGGCAATAGCTCCCCTGACTTTCAATCAGGTGAGCTATTAATACAACAACTGGCCCTGTATGGAGCATACCTATTATAATGATCCAATCTGTGATTGAGAAAAATGTAACTTTGATAAAATTACCCATGCTCATTCCAGATAGCTTCAGGCTTCGACTCTGCAGTGACTGCCTTCAGCTTTCATATCATCCTTTCTGAAATTCATATTTCTTTAAATCAACAATTCAAGCTTTTAATTGTCCTCCACCCGTAAAACTGTTGTGGTCATGATTAGCCATTGTGCAGAAATATGTGACCTTAAACACCAATAAATAAATAAATAATTGTCTTGCAACATGTTTTGCTAATTAGAAAAAGCAATGATAGCAGCCATCAACAATGCACAGTAATCTTAACTGTGAAATCACTACTCATTAGGATGACAGTTAAGGTGACACGCGCTATTTTTGTAACCAAAACAATGTAAAGTTTCAAGTATTTTTTACGTTTAAAGGCAACTTTCGGTGATATATATCTCATAAACTGAATGTGATTCAAACTGACATGGCCATATCATGTACAAAAGAAGTCAGTATCCCCAGACCACATTTTTACCAGTCAAGTTTTGCCCTGTCCGACTTATAAACACACTCGATTCTTCTGCTTCATATTCTGAATGAGAGTACAAACTTGATCCTGACCACTTTGACCCCATTCCAGGACAAGAATGTTATACCAAAACTTCTTGCCATCCTTCTAGCACACATACCAGCTTGATATTGGACAAGGACTTTCTCATGAGCAGATAATTTCTATCTGAAGACAGTGTAAAGATGTGTTTAACTGGTAGATTGCTAGATTATGTTTTGAAGCTGATTTGAAACATGAGTATTTTTTTTCAAGGATACCATACATCCAGGAAAGGGAGCACTATTTTAGCAACATTTTGTTCATAAACAGTTGTTTTGTTTCAGTTTATTGGAGAGTGCTTATTGGCACTCTCTACTAAATTGTAACCAAATTATTAGCTCACCAAAGGGAGCTAAACTTATCACTTGCCGTCCGGCGTCGTCCATCCGGCATCATGAACATTTTTCAAACGACTTCTCCTTAGAAACCGCTAAGTCGATTTGCTCGAAACTTTGTATGGATGTTCATGACCATATGTCAATTCAAGTTTGTTCAAATGAAATGGACATGCCCACTTGGGGCTCCATAGGGGGCATAACTCCGATAGAACCCTATGTATATTAGAGAAATTACTAAAAAATCGTACAAGTGGGCAGAATCATTTGATATTTGGTATACAGCATTATGGGGTGGATCTGATTCAACTTTGTTCAAATCGGCCCCCTGGATTCATATTTGGGCTCACTATAGAAGCTCGAATTCAAACTTAGTGCATTTCAGGCAAATTTCTTAAAAAATCTTCTCCAGATCCAGCAGGCAGAATCTTTTGATATTTGGTATGCAATATTGTGGGGTGGATCTGATTCAAGTTTGTTCAAATCAGCCCCCTGGATTCATATTTGGGCTCACTATAGAAGCTCAGAATTTGTTGATATTGGGTATGCAACATGCTTGGGGGGGGGGGGGATTCAAGTTTGTTCAAGCCAAGTCCCTGGGTTCATATTTGGGCTCACTGTGGTAGCCCAAATTATAACTTAGTTCAAAATTTTCTTTAAAAATCTTCTTCAGATCCAGCAGTTGGAATGTTTTGATATTTGGTATGCAGTATCCTTGGGGGGGGGGGGGGGGGGGGGGGGGGGGAGATTCAAGTTTGTTCAAGCCATGTCCCTAGGTCCATATTTGGGCTCACTGTGGAAGCTTGAATTGTAACTTATTTCAAAAGGAGGAATTTTGTTAAAAAATCTTCTTCAGATCCAGCTGTCGGAATGTTTTGATATTTGGCATGCAGCATCCTTAGGGGATGAGATTCAAGTTTGTTCAAGCAAAGTCCCTGGGTTCATATTTGGGCTCACTGTGGGAGCTCGAATTGTAACTTAGTTCAAAATGAGGAATTTTCTTTAAAAATCTTCTTCTTCAGATCCAGCAGATGAATGCTTTTGATATGTGGTATGCAGCATCCTTAGAGGGGTAAGATTCAAGTTTGTTCAAGCCATGTCCCTAGGTCCATATTTGAGCTCACTGTGGGAGCTCGAATTGTAACTTAGTTCAAAATGAGGAATTTTCTTAAAAAATCCTCTTCTTCAGATCCAGCAGTCGGAATGTTGTGATATTTGGTGTGCATCATCCTTAGGGGGGTGAGATTCAAGTCTGTTAAAGCCAAGTCCCTGGGTTCATATATGAGCTCCCTGTGGGAGCCCGAATTATAACTTAGTTCAATATGAGGAATATTCTTTTTAAAAATCTTTTTTTTTTTAGATCCACTGGTCAGAATCTTTGAATATTTGGTTTTAGCTTTTCTTAGGAGGAGCAGATGCAACTTGTTGGAATCAATTCTCTGGGTTGATATTTAGGCTACCATGTCAGGTGAGCGCCCTCAGGCCCTCTGGGGCCTCATGTTTATATACATTTTTGTGTTTCTGCTGCTGAGCAAACTAGCTAAATCAATACAGTGTAAAGCCACTAAAGTGGCTTCCAGCACTTTTCAATAGAGCCATGACAGTGGCTTCTTTCACTCAACCAGTTAAAGTATATAAAAGTCACCTAACAAACAGATCTAACTACGAAATGCACAAAGTTAGTCAACATGACTGTGATTTTCAAAACTCAAAATTCTACCCTTACTGGCCTCTGTGGCAGTCAAGCCTGCATGTAGACCAACTTTAACCCCCCGTAGTATCATCCATGTCAGTTTAATGATAGCGATTGGAAGAGTCCATATTCATTATTTGAGGGTAGACCAATCAATATTTTCACGTTGAAAATAATGATTGTCTTTCCCACACATTTGCTTTGCAGCCACTCCAGTTAATGGAATTATGACGTATCATGTTCCTGGGCCAGAAAAGCAGCCTCTGGTATTCAAAGGGTTAAATTAACATTTTCTTGTGAAACTATTGGGATTCATGTTTTATATTTCATAAAAAATTCAGCCAAATATATTTTAACTGGTTGGGTGCTAGAAGCCACTATCATGGCTCTATTGAAAAGTGCTGAAAGCCACTTTAGTGGCTTTACACTGAATGAATTAGCTTGACGAATTACTTGCTTGCTAGTAGAAGAAAGAATGTTTATATGAAATTGTCTTGTTACAATTTACTGGAGAGTACAAATAGACACCCTCCAGTATATTGTAACAAATCAACAATTGCTCAACAAAATTTTGCTAAACTAAGGATCTACTTGCTGGTAGTAATAGGATCTGTAAAAAAAAAATACACACGTTACAAATCACCTTTGCAAAATAATTTAGTATTCCACTAGTTAACAAAAGTTGGAAAAACTGGGATAACATTGTAGAAAAAAATCAGTGGTGACTAAACTGATCATTTATAATTCAGTGGCTTGACTAAACAGATCATTATAATGTCTGCAGTCTTGATAACTCACAGAGCTAAACTGACATCAATCAATAAAATAAACCAATACATGGAATTTTAATTTGGAAAATTTGGCAATTTAAGGACTGAACCAAAGAATACCCCTGTTCATCGGACGTTGTGGTTGTTCAAAATGGCTATTAAGTTATGAAGAATTACAGTGTATCTTATTTATACCATTTTGTTGCACCTATTCAATTTTGAGTTATATTTTATAGCAAAATTCCAGGAGTTTTCTTTTCTATCTAGTCAGAAATTATCATCTGTCACACAAGGTCCTGAAATATTATGCAATCAATTATTCTGCTTTCATGATAGATTATACAATCAATTATTCTGATTTCTTGATAGATTATCCAATCAATTATTCTGCTTTCATGATAGATTATACAATCAGTTATTCTGCTTTCATGATGTTTCTGTGGACCATTCTGGAATACTACCAGTTATATTCCTGGCATGCACAGACAACACTGATTATCAATCTAGTTGTTTTTGTTGCCTTTTATCATTCTGGAATATTATTCTGATTCATTCAGATTAATACACCTCTCAATGAGGGTTAATTATTCTTGCGCAGTTCAGTGTTACTACATTTAGGGAAACATGGCAGCGAATTTGAACAATTATGCATCTGAGATGAATAATGATTACTCTCACTTAAATCCAACAAATTGTGATGAAATAAATTTTTAACAAGAGCAATGCAAAGTGTGGCATCCCCCCCCCCCCCCCCCCCCCCCCCACAGTGTCATAAAAGGCTAGGTAAGCCTCTCAGGTGCATAACCAATATCAAAAGGAAGCTTCCTCTAGACACCAACAATGCATCACAAAAAAATAAAATTGATTTGAGTCAGCATTCATTAGTTGTTGGACGGAAACCGAATTCAAGATGGCTGCCATGGAAGCCATAATGAATTGGCCACTGGTGGCCATCTTGGTTCAGCTGACTGGGCCAAAATTGAAAGGAAGCTTTCTTTAGACACCAACAATGCAAAATCAAAAAATAAAATTGATTCGAGTCATCATTCATTAGTTATTGGAAGGAAACCAAATTCAATATGGCTGCCATGACGGCCACTTTGAATTAGTTATCTGATCCAAAATCGAAAGGAAGCTTCCTCTAGACACTAGTAATGCATAACCAAAAATTGAAATTGATTTGATGCAGTATTCATTAGTTATTGGATGGAAAACCAAATTCAATATGGCTGCCATAATGGCCATATTGAATTGGCGGGCTGATCCAAAATCGAAAGGAAGCTTCCTCTAGAAACTAGTAATGCATAACCAAAAAATGAAATTGATTCGATTCAGTATTCATTAGTTATTGGATGGAAACCAAATTCAATATGGCTGCCATAATGGCCATATTGAATTGGCGGGCTGATCCAAAATCGAAAGGAAGCTTCCCCTAGACACCAATAATTCATACCCAAATAATGAAATTGATTCGAATCAGTATTCATTAGTTATTGGATGGAAACAAAATTCAAGTTGGCCACCATGGAAGCTATAATGAATTGGCCACTAGTGGCCATCTCGATTCAGCTGCCCTGTCCAACATTGAAAGGAAGCTTTCTCTGGACACCAACAATGCATAATTAAAAAATAAATATGATTTGAGTCGGCATTCATTAGTTATTGGATGGAAACGAATTGAATTGACTGGCTGGACCAAAATTGAAAGGAAGCATTGTCTAGTCATCCACAAGTAACCGCTAAAATTATGATTTGATCAAATAAGCATTTCTTCAGTTATTGGATGGAAACCAAAAGTTAATGGATGGATGCCGGACGGACATGGTGCAAACATAATGCCCAAACCCCCCCCCACCCGAGAGGTTTTCGGGGGGCATAAAAAATCAAAACATTCTGTGTATCTATTACAGGTCCTATGAGAAAAATGGACGAAAGAAGTCAAAGTGGGAAATTGGTGTTTCTTTCAGGCCAAACATTAATGCAAGTTTTGTTCCTCAAGAATGGGAGAATTCCCCAGGAATCTGACATTTGAGAGGGGAGGAGGCATTACGCCTCTTAATGGTAACAAAAGGCGGAGAGGTACAGTTTCCTCATATGGGTTATAGCGATAAGATTTCAGTATTAGCCGATCCAAGGGATAAAGTTGCCGATAGATCAATCAAAATAATGTTTCAGTTGCCCAGCAAAGGGAATTGCTTTAAATTTAAGAAATGAGTACTCTGTATCATCTCTTTACTATTTTCTGCCGGTATTTTGGTCTTATTTTCTGACCAGGGGATGCTGTTGTCCGTCAAATTGTAATGCATGTGACAAATGAAATGAAAATAGTATTTGAATGCATTATTTATTAGCTTGGAGTTTTCAACTGTTTGATACTAACACAAACTGCATCATTCTGATTTATACAGAGATGCAATTTGTCATTCTCATGAGAATACTATTTTTTGTCTGTACTGGACATGTCACATTATTCCATGTATTCCAGGATGCCCCATGGAAATGTTAGCATGATTATTGCATAGTTTTGTGAAGAATCTTTTCTTTATACAAACAAACAATTTGAGAGAAAAATTTCAGACAAATTTACAGACAGTAGTCGAATATATAGAGGATATCAAGTGTTTTTTAGTGGATACCGAAAATTATCTCATGAGTAATCAAGACAAATGTTTTTTTTGTCACGAGCGAAAATAACCATTTGTCTCGGTCACGAGTGAGATAATTTTCAGTATCCACTCAAAAACACTAGATTTTCTTTTTATTTATACACTTTTTATAAGAATCTGGGAGCGCGGTGGCTCAGTTGGCAGAGGTGCAGGCTGCAAGCCGAGAGGTCCTCGGTTTGAATCCCACCTGCGGCAGCCGTGTTGTGTCCTTGGGCAAGACACTTCATCTCCATTGCCCGCGTGGGGGCACGATGACGCCGTGTACTAAGGCGTACTGCACGTCGGTGGTGCACATGTCTTCAACCAATCTAACCCTGCCTGTGCTGCAGTGCAGAGTTACGATGTTGGGGAGCTGGCAGTTGCTCGTCGTTGCTTGGTGGTTCTCTCCGGGTACTCCGGCTTCCTCCACCCGTAAAACTGTCACGGTCATGATTAGCCATTGTGCATAAATATGTGACCTTAAACACCAATAAATAAATAAATTTATAAGAATCTGATCATTCCTATGGATGATTCCACTCGTTTCATCCTTGAATTGATGCATGAAAGTAAACAGCTGATGCGCATTGATACGCAGAAGTGATTTGATCGATACTCGGAACAGGTAGCATCTTGCGATCTGATTCAGCTGGCAGGTTTCATGCATCAATTCAAGGTGAATGTGTGTTGAATTATTGCTAGAAATGATCGGTATCCACTCAAAAACACTAGATTTACTTTTCATTATACGTTTTTAGAACAAATTGATCATTTCCAGTGATAATTTGACTCATATTCACCTTGAAGTGATGCTTTGAAAACCACCATTTTGATTGATACTGTGAAAGTGAAAATTTCTATATCTTCACGGTGGGGGATACGATTTCTATCAATTTTTAGCTCACCTGAGCGAAGCTCAAGGGGAGCTTTACTAATCACTTTCTGTCCGTCGTCCGTCGTCGTCCGTCCGGCGTTAACTTTACATTATCGACTTCTCCTCCTAAACCACTAGCCCAATTTTATTCAAATGTTGGCTAAATGTTTATTACCTAATGCCAATTCAGATTTGTTCAAATGAAGTTGCCCCTCCTCCTGGGTGGTGCCACGCCCCCAAGGGGCACCAAAATCTTTGTAAATCTTCTTCTCATGAACCAGCAGTAGCAGAGACTTGATATTTGGTGTGCAGCTTCCTTTTGAGGTGTAGACTCAGATTTGTTCAAGAGAAGTTTGTGGGGCTATACTTGGCGTTGTTATGAGAGGGGCAAAATTTTTTGCCCCGCCCAAAATTTCTATTTTCCAAACCGGGAGGCTGATTTGAACCAAATTTTATGTGAGGGCTTATTGGGTCATGAGTACTTGATTTATGCAAAAAAAAATTTTCCCGCAGCCCCGTGGGAACCGCAGGAGCTAAAAATAGAAAAAATTTAAAACGCCCATATCTCCAAAACTGCACGGCACTGAGAATTTTTATTTGGTGTGCAGCTTCCTTAGGACCAACAGAAAGGATTGGTAAAAAAAAATTGCCATCGGTTTTATCATAGGGTACAGTTTCGGGACTTTGAAAAAGTGCTGAGTCAGCACTTTTTAACACTGTAGGCAATGGGAAAAACATTAAAAAATCTTCTTCTCCAGATCCAGCAGGCAGAATCTTTTGATATTTGGTATGCAACATTGTAGGGTGGATCTGATTCAAGTTTGTTCAAATCGGCCCCCTGGGTTCATATTTGGGCTCAGTATAGGAGCCCGATTTCGAACTTAGTGCATTTCAGGCAAATTTCTTAAAAAATCTTCTTCTCCAGATCCAGCAGGCAGAATCTTTTGATATTTGGTATGCAACATTGTGGGGTGGATCTGATTCAAGTTTGTTCAAATCGGCCCCCTGGGTTTATATTTGGGCTCAGTATAGGAGCCCAAATTTGAACTTACTGCATTTCAGGCAAATTTCTTTGAAAATCTTCTTCTCCAGATCCAGCAGGCAGAATCTTTTGATATTTGGTATGCAACATTGTAGGATGGATCTGATTCAAGTTTGTTCAAATCGGCTCCCTAGATTCATATTTGGGCTCACTATAGGAGCTTGAATTCGAATTTAGTGCATTTCAGGCAAATTTCTTCAAAAATCTTCTTCTCCAGATCCAGCAGGCAGAATCTTTTGATATTTGGTATGCAATGTTGCGGGGTAGATCTGATTCAAGTTTGTTCAAATCGGCCCCCTGGATACCTATTTGGGCTTACTATAGAAGCCCGAATTCGAACTTAGTGCATTTCAGGCAAATTTCTTAAAAAATCTTCTTCTCCAGATCCAGCAGGCAGAATCTTTTGATATTTGGTAAGCAACATTGTGGGGTGGATCTGATTCAAGATTGTTCAAATCGGCCCCCTGGGTTAATATTTGGGCTCAGTATAGGAGCCCGATTTCGAACTTAGTGCATTTCAGGCAAATTTCTTAAAAAATCTTCTTCTCCAGATCCAGCAGGCAGAATCTTTTGATATTTGGTATGCAACATTGTAGGGTGGATCTGATTCAAGTTTGTTCAAATCGGCCCCCTGGGTTCATATTTGGGCTCAGTATAGGAGCCCGATTTCGAACTTAGTGCATTTCAGGCAAATTTCTTAAAAAATCATCTTCTCCAGATCCAGCAGGCAGAATCTTTTGATATTTGGTTTGCAACATTGTGGGGTGGATCTGATTCAAGTTTGTTCAAATCGGCTTTCTAGATTCATATTTGGGCTCACTATAGAAGCTCGAATTTGAACTTAGTGCATTTCATGCAAATTTCTTAAAAAATCTTCTTCTCCAGATCCAGCAGGCAGAATCTTTTCATATTTGGTAAGCAACATTGCGGGGTGGATCTGATTCAAGTTTGTTCAAATCGGCCCCCTGGGTTTATATTTGGGCTCAGTATAGGAGCCCAAATTTGAACTTAGTGCATTTCAAGCAAATTTATTAAAAAATCTTCTTCTCCAGATCCAGCAGGCAGAATCTTTTGATATTTGGTATGCAACATTGTGGGGTGGATCTGATTCAAGTTTGTTCAAATCGGCTTCCTAGATTCATATTTGGGCTCACTATAGAAGCTCGAATTCAAACTTAGTGCATTTCAGGCAAATTTCTTAAAAAATTTTCTTCTCCAGATCCAGCAGGCAGAATCTTTTGATATTTGGTATGCAACATTGTGGGATGGATCTGATGCAAATTTGTTTAAATCGGCTCCCTAGATTCATATTTGAGCTTACTATAGAAGCTCGAATTCGAACGTAGTGCATTTCAGGCAAATTTCTTAAAAAATTATCTTCTCCAGATCCAGCAGGCAGAATCTTTTGATATTTGGTATGCAACATTGCGGGGTGGATCTGATTCAAGTTTGTTCAAATCGGCCCCCTGGATTCATATTTGGGCTCACTATAGAAGCTCGAATTCAAACTTAGTGCATTTCGGGCAAATTTCTTAAAAAATCTTCTTCTCCAGATCCAGCAGGCAGAATCTTTTGATATTTGGTTTGCAACATTGTGGGGTGGATCTGATTCAAGTTTGTTCAAATCGGCTTTCTAGATTCATATTTGGGCTCACTATAGAAGCTTGAATTTGAACTTAGTGCATTTCATGCAAATTTCTTAAAAAATCTTCTTCTCCAGATCCAGCAGGCAGAATCTTTTCATATTTGGTAAGCAACATTGCGGGGTGGATCTGATTCAAGTTTGTTCAAATCGGCCCCCTGGGTTTATATTTGGGCTCAGTATAGGAGCCCAAATTTGAACTTAGTGCATTTCAAGCAAATTTATTAAAAAATCTTCTTCTCCAGATCCAGCAGGCAGAATCTTTTGATATTTGGTATGCAACATTGTGGGGTGGATCTGATTCAAGTTTGTTCAAATCGGCTTCCTAGATTCATATTTGGGCTCACTATAGAAGCTCGAATTCAAACTTAGTGCATTTCAGGCAAATTTCTTAAAAAATTTTCTTCTCCAGATCCAGCAGGCAGAATCTTTTGATATTTGGTATGCAACATTGTGGGATGGATCTGATGCAAATTTGTTTAAATCGGCTCCCTAGATTCATATTTGAGCTTACTATAGAAGCTCGAATTCGAACGTAGTGCATTTCAGGCAAATTTCTTAAAAAATTATCTTCTCCAGATCCAGCAGGCAGAATCTTTTGATATTTGGTATGCAACATTGCGGGGTGGATCTGATTCAAGTTTGTTCAAATCGGCCCCCTGGATTCATATTTGGGCTCACTATAGAAGCTCGAATTCAAACTTAGTGCATTTCGGGCAAATTTCTTAAAAAATCTTCTTCTCCAGATCCAGCAGGCAGAATCTTTTGATATTTGGTATGCAACATTGCGGGGTGGATCTGATTCAAGTTTGTTCAAATCGGCGACCTGGATTCATATTTGGGCTTAATATAGAAGCCCGAATTCGGACTTAGTGCATTTCGGGCAAATTTATTAAAAAATCTTCTTCTCCAGATCCAGCAGGCAGAATCTTTTGATATTTGGTATGCAACATTGTGGGGTGGATCTGATTCAAGTTTGTTCAAATCGGCTTCCTAGATTCATATTTGGGCTCACTATAGAAGCTCGAATTCGAACTTAGTGCATTTCAGGCAAATTTCTTAAAAAATCATCTTCTCCAGATCCAGCAGGCAGAATCTTTTGATATTTGGTATGCGACATTGCGGGGTGGATCTGATTCAAGTTTGTTCAAATCGGCCCCCTGGATTCATATTTGGGCTTAATATAGAAGCCTGAATTCGCACTTAGTGCATTTCGGGCAAATTTATTAAAAAATCTTCTTCTCCAGATCCAGCAGGCAGAATCTTTTGATATTTGGTATGCAACATTGTGGGGTGGATCTGATTCAAGTTTGTTCAAATCGGCTTCCTAGTTTCATATTTGGGCTCACTATAGAAGCTCGAATTCGAACTTAGTGCATTTCAGGCAAATTTCTTAAAAAATCTTCTTCTCCAGATCCAGCTTCAGAATCTTTTCATATTTGGTAAGCAACATTGTGGGGTGGATCTGATTCAAGTTTGTTCAAATCAGCCCCCTGGGTTTATATTTGAGCTCCGTATAGGAGCCCAAATTTTAACTTAGTGCATTTCAGGCATATTTCTTAAAAAATCTTCTTCTCCAGATCCAGCAGGCAGAATCTTTTGATATTTGGTATGCAACATTGTGGGGTGGATCTGATTGTGATTCATGAACGTATTTATTTGTAAAGTTGATAGAATCTTAGACAAAATTTGCAGAAAAGATCTACTATAGAAGGGGTGGTATCCAGGGTGAACCGTTTACCCAAATCTAGCAGTACTAATGCATTATTCACACAAATCTCCGTTCAAATTTTATGACCCCCTCATTGGAACACACGCATTCAGCTCATTCCAACAAAGGTCATATGCCATGTTTTCGAGACAAAGGAATAAAAATTTTAGTTATTCATGAAATTTTTAGGCAACTGTTGTCTGTTATTCACATTGCTTCATGAAATTTCAGTACTTTTAGAAGTTACCTCAGTAATCAAGGGTTAATTCCCCTTAATTAAATGTCGCCTCTAAAAACAACCACTTTGCATATCTTACCTTTTTACCAGCATAACTGCCAAAACTTGTCAGCATTCTTCGCAAAAATCGCTATTCAAATTTTAATTTTTGTCTCTTAAACATACATGTACTTATCGCTTGTAAATACCCCATTGGAATGAGCTTTTTGAGCTCATTCCAATGAGAGGTCGCACACCATGCTTTTTGAGTCAAAAAAGCAATTTTTTTAGTTATTCCAGAATTTCGTACGTAAAACACAGCTTTATGACTTCACATTAAAATGAGCTCTCTAAGCTTGTTCCAATCAACATTCACGCACTATGTCTTTCACACAAAAAATAAAATTTTCCATTTATTCAGGAATTTTGTTTGCAAGAACACTCTTACCCCCCCCCCCCCCCCCACACACACACACACACACACAAACACACACACACACACAAACACAGACACACACATCTAAAAGTTTGTCAGCAAAAAAACAGTTACTTCAATTTTTAAATGCATTATAGGAACAACTTGCCTAATCAAATTTAAATACTTTTGCGTCATTCTGTATCTAGAACAAACCATTTACCATATCTTTACGCAAAATTCTCCAGCATCATTCACAAAAAAACACCATTATTTATATATTCACATTTCTGTCTCAAAAATATACCTGATCATCCCATACCCCTATTGGAATAAGCTGTTTGAGCTTGTTCCAATGATGATAAAAAAAACTAATATTTTGGAAAATTTGTGAAAATTTTTGTTTTCTTGCATGCAAATATATACATGTAGCACATGGAAGATATCCACAGTTGGGGAGAGATGTCCAAGGCTATCTCTTCACATTCCTTGTTTGTGCTTCATGCTAAACCAGTTTGTCTGCAGAGATAAATTTGCTTTATTAAAAATCATTGGAGATTGGCCTAAAACTAATTTTAGGTAACAAATGTTGAACTTCAAACAAAATCTATCACTCAACCAGTTAATGTTGATGAGGCATGACATGGTGAAGGTGACCTAAAATACTTCTTAGAGTCACTTTGTCAGGTGAGCGATTAAGGCCACGTGGGGCCTCTTGTTTTTGATAATCTGTCGTTTAGCGTATAATAAATATATGTATGTGTTGCTATTTTTAATGTGGTAAATAATTCTAATTCTTTAAAGTGGTAGTTAATTCAGCATGCTGTTATAGAACTCGCAGTTGGAAAGACCTCTCAAAGAACATGCAGAGTAACAAAACAATATATCACCAGTTCAACAAACAATACCTCCTGGTGTGAGGCAGCCTTGGTACTATAATAATATTCAGTATGAATAAAATTCATACAACATTGATTAACCCTTTTCACACTGATGTTAAAAGACATCAGTGTCCAGAAATTTCAAGTAGCTAATTCTTCCCATAATGCATCTAGGAATTTAACCAATTTAATTTTGTTTGACAGAGCCCATTGAGCTCTCTCAAACAAGCTTAAATTGGTTAAATTCCTACTGATAGTTGCATTATCACAGGTTGAATTTTTTTATACTTTGACATCAGTGTGGAGGAGGTTAATGTTTTGATATACCTTCTTTAGAAGTGTCTACAAGTATTCTCCAATAAATTGTTTAAAAATAAGTCTAGATTAACAAAATACCATTTGTTGCCTCTGACTAGTAATGAAGTACATAGTAAGAATTTGAAGACTCAGTTCTGTTAAGGCTTGATAACAGTTGAATGGTTCATCTTCATGAAAGAAGTGACTGATTTTCTTTTCAGTTTTGTTAATCTTCAATGGACTGGGCAACTGTCATGAATTCCCACTAGACTACAACCTGTACATGTCCGATTGCTTAGCAGTGATTTCTAATCAAGTCATGGCTGCTTATTGAGGCAGCCAAGACCTGACTAGAAATCACTACCCAGGTGTTTTGTCTTCTGTCAGCAGGACGTCCTAAATAAAGATGGCATGGTCAGGGCATATGTTCTGAGATCGTAAAAGGACTGAAATAGGTCTTTAAACATTAAGGTGAGTTTAGAACAAGTCAAAAAATTACTGTAGATATGATTTGTGGTCGTAGAAGAAGGCCACTGTTGAACTCATTGGCAGTGTAATTTATAGCATCATGGTAGAATGTTACTACAACAACTTATTCTGTTTTTTCCTGATGTGAATTCCTCTTTGGTACTATCAGCCAATCTCAGTCAAGTCGAGGAATACCGAACCGATCCTGAGGTATACCCTCTAAAAATACCAAAACCGAACTCAAAATTCCAATACCGTTTATCTCTAAAATGTATATGGGTGGACTTATTTTTGAGAGGTCAAGTCTGCAGATGAATTGGGATGCAAAGTTGACATAAAAATTGACACGGTCAGAAACCTCGGTCAATCCCAGAGGAAAAGATGCATTAACCCTTACCTAACAAATTGACTGCATTCACCCACGTAATTTTCAAATTGAACAGCTGAAGAAAAAAAATTTAAAACAATTTCAGCAATACCGTATCATGTGACACCACATTGGAACGAGCTCATTGAGCTCGTTCCAATGAGAGAGCCACCTGATATGTTTTTGTTAAAAATTTGTAAACATTTGAGGAAAAAATAATTAAAATGAACATTTTTTATATCGTGCATTGGGTGAGGGGTTCTTTTTTGTTGTAACAACTTGCCAGCATGGCTGTCATTGATATTGTCATCCAAAGTCATGGACTTGACTTGTTTATGAGGGGACTCTGAAAAGCTGACAGGTGGGCTTATTTTCAATTATGGGTTTATTCCCGGATCAATATAGTAGTTTAGGAAGATTTTTTTCCATAATTGTTTTGTTACAATTTATTGGAGAGTGCATATCATAACAAACAATTTTGTGTAAACATTTTTTTTATACTACTTTTTAGAAAACAACAAGCTAATAATATATGCAATGTAAAGCCACTGAATTGCTGTTCAATGCTTTTTAACAGAGCCATGATAGTGGCTTCAAGCACTCAACCAGTTCTCTTGCAAACTCCATGTCTTGAACCAAGGTTTTGTGCATTCTTTGACAAATCCAAAGTCTGAGAGATGTTGAATTTAAATCACAAGTATAGATATAAAGTCATACCCATTGTATTGAGGTAACCACAGGAATGTATTTGACATAGAATGTCAGTAATTGCAAAAGTTCATAGGAACACACATTGAAAGTTTTTCTTCACTCGTTGCCGTTATATTTTCTCACACCACTTGCCTATTGAGATATGAGTGAGATACCTGGGTGTGACAAATATATCTTGCCCATTCCATGTGACGATCTTCATTTTAATATTTAATGATTACCAGACTATTTCACATCATTATCTTCATTTTGTAAACTTGCATGGCATCCCCCTTAGTTTCCATTATTATATTCCTCAGTTCGTTTTGCATTGAATTTAATGTTGATTAAAAAGTGGTAATGTCACGAGTGAATTATGTCACTTCAATAGTAACTTTGGAACGACTGACGCATATAAGCCACGCCCCCACCGATTTGTTGATGTTTTGTTTTCCAGTTCCACATCAGTTAATTAAAATGAATTTTCCTTCTGAATATTTTTAAAAATCCTTTCTTTCCTCTATGAACAGGTTTGTTAGCACAGTTGACAAAATCCAAATAGAAATGTTTTATCTTATGGCTGAATGCCATTCCCCAAATGCGACTGGAACGCAACATAAAATAGAAAATATCAAACGAAAGTCACAAAAATAAAACTGGGCCATTTCCAATCAAAGATTTGACACAGAAAGTGATGTATTCATACATGCTAATTTCAGAAGTATTTCAGAGTTGCATTTGCGAATATTTTTTGTTGAATTATTTTTAATGAAAGACATTTTGGGCCAAAAATGTCATTTACTAAAGAGAGTGACCCATTCTTACGGCAAGTTACGGTTTTTAATTCGCCTTGAGACAGGACTATTTTGTATTTCCTTCCTGCTAATTTTAGAAATGTTTCCGTGTTTACACTAAATTGGATTATATCTGACAATATATGTCATGTAATAAACAGAGTAATCAATTTGTTTTGAGCTTTACGGTAAAAAATCAATCTCGAGACGGGACTGTTTCGTAAATCACTCGGGCTATGCCCTCGTGATTTACTCACATCCCGTCTCTCGATGAATTATTTACCGTAAAGCTCAAAACGAATTGATTACTCTGTTTATTACATGACATTTGGAATAAAGAGGTCTTTTACTATAATAATTCAACCCAAACTATTGTCAGATATAATCCAATTTAGTGTAAACACGGAAACATTTCTAAAATTAGCAGGAAGGAAATACGAAATAGTCCTGTCTCGAGGCGAATTAAAAACCGTAACTTGCCGTAAGAATGGGTTGAATTATTATAGTAAAAGACCTCTTTATTCCAAATGTCATGTAATAAACAGAGTAATCAATTTGTTTTGAGCGTTACGGTAAATAATTCATCTCGAGACGGGACTGTTTTGTAAATCACTCGGGCTATGCCCTCGTGATTTACTCACGTCCCGTCTCTCGATGAATTATTTACCGTAAAACTCAAAACAGATTGATTACTCTCTATTTAATACAGCTAGCTCACTCATTGCCATTATATTTTCTTATACCACTTGACTATTGAGATATGGGTGAGATACCTGGATGAGACTATTATAATCCCTGTTGGGTACGGGTGTGGGATGGGAAAATCTCACCCGAGGGTAAGATATTTAGGCCAGACACGAGGCTTGCCGAGTGTCTGGACCAAATATCTTGTCCCGAGGGTGAGATTTTCCCATCCCACACCCGTACCCATCAGGGATTATTTTTTCCCCCCCACCATACAGCGGTTACGTTAGCCAGAGGTAATCGACGGTCACGTGCTGATATAATCAACTCATTTGGTATTCGTTGTTTTGAAAAACTAATGACACCATCAGAAAGACCATGCAAAAGTTATGTATATACCAAAGGTATATACCACGAAATCAATTAGGAATGGTGGCATCTTGGGGTTTAAAGAGTTTTAGAGCATCAAACTTTGAACACACGGCATTCTGATGATGTCAGTATGAATTAGTTGGTAGCCAAAAACTATGCATAGCGTCATAATAACGTTATAAATGTATAACATCACGTGGGTGGGGTGGGATACATCTGTCTCTCCCTGCTATCTCACCCTGGACAGACGTATGTTACACATGCAGTGGGGGAGAAAAATGTATCTTGCCCACTCCATGTGACTATCTTCATTTGAATATTTAATGATTGCCAGACTATTTCGTCACCATCTTCATTTTGTAAACTCAAATGTCGTCTTGCTTAGTTACCATTAATACATCTACCTATCCTACCCCCACACCACTCAGTGAAGATTTTCCTCCCACCACAGACCACATGATGTCATCAAAATCCTTTATTTTAAAAGTGACGTCACTACAGTGTCAGCGGTTTCAACTTGCTTCAATATGTTAACCCATCTTTGTTGTGACCTAACACTCTTTTTCATAGTACATACTTTTGGATATACAGTAGAGCCCACTTAATTGGATATCTCTTAACTGAATAACCCTGTTAATTGAATATAATTTCCACAACACAAAACCATTTACCATACCTCCAGTACAAAATTGACCTGTTAATTGAAGAAAGGTTATTGGAGTAAACTCCTGTTAATTGAATAAAAAATCTTGTAACCTGTTGAGAAATTATCCTGACTCTCCCCAGTTTTCCTTTGTTTATAGACCTATTTGGCCTCAGTACACCCTATACAGGCATTTATTCTATTATATCTTGTTTGACAGAGCTCATGGAGCTCTGTCAAACAAGATATAATAGAATTAATGCTAAGTTTATCTCGAGAATACAGGAATGTGACACAATCCCTGTTAATTGATTACTCCTGTTAATTGAATAATTTTCATTGGCAAAGCGGCCGTTCAATTAACAGGGTTCCACTGTACAAAACGTTTTGATGCTCTTTCAGAATATGAAATTCATTTTCTCTATGATTAATCAGTAGAACAGAAAAGTTTTCATAACAGGAGCAGTATTTTGATGTAGTGGGAGAAATATCATCCTCAAGTAGTGTAAGGGTGGGATGATGGGGATATCTCACCCTCAGGGAAAGATATTTGACCCACACTTGGCAAGCCTCATGTCTTGGTCAAAGACCTTTCCCATCCTCACCATGCGAGGATAATAATTGTCTTCAGGACATCACAGAAATATTTTTGAGAATACAGCATGGTATGCTGGTAATGAATTGTACTATAGAATTAACTGTGTTCATAATGTGCTTACAATCTCGAAAATTAATTAAAGGGAATTTCAGTTACTTCAACCCCAAGTGCCTATGGCCATTATAGCATTTCTGCCACTTTTAGCTACCACACAACCGTGCCTATAATGAGACATTAGTGCTGGACAGGGTTTCACAGCATTGGTAGGGATAACCATAGATAGGGTTGTCTGCGGACATATGTTCATCCTTCCACCCCCCATCCCCCACCCCCAAGTCAGAAATTTCAAAATCAGAATTGCCAACGATTTTTGCCAAACCAGTTATTTGGAATGGGTCGCCTTGTGTGTGAATAAAATTGAACGAATAATAAAATCTGAATGGTGATTTTTTGTGAATAACACCTGCTTAGGGTGGTTACATTTCCAAAGGGTTAAAATTCTATGATTTTCATAACTTCAGAAAGCCTGTCACAGTCATGTCTAATTCAGCAAACATGAGTACCAACCATTTGTTATCAATATTATACATCTTTCATGGTAAGACTGAGTATAACAAAATATATGATGCTAGAAGATCAGGTGCACCAAAATGTGGGCCAAATTTAATTCAAGCTTATCGTATTTACTGCTCTCTCTCTTTTCCATAATTCTTGCTGATACCAACATGTATTATTTTATAAAATTATTCTATTTTGATTAAAAAAAATAACATAATTCTATTTTGATTTGTTATTACACTATTAAATTTTTTTTAATAAACATATATCATAGAATACATTTTTCCATTGATTTCTATTCAGCAACTGAACAAAATGGGGAGTAACTTTGTGTTTCTCTTTCCATTTTTTGATACCAAGTATTATATTAAAGTGATGAGAGGTTGTTTATACATTCCTTATTTCATTGTCTGTCCCTAAGTTTGACCTGCATGGATTAGCTTCATAGTATTTCAATATATCTACTGTTCCCATTTTTCTGAGAACCTCAAGATGTGATACATGAATTGATGCAGTGGTGTTTTAGCAGATTTTTCCAGAGTAACTCCATTTTAGGTTAGTCCAGTCCATAAAAAATTATTCTATGGATTGATCTTGTTCAAACTTCACAGAACGAGAGCTTATGACTCAAGGGTGTGTCGTGACCTTAACCAAGATCAAGGTCACTGACTTCATTTGTATTTTTGTTTCTCCACTCTATAAAAATTTATTCTGTGGACCAATCCTGTTCATACACTGCATGCTTTTGTCTCAAGGGTGTGTCATGACCTTGACCCAAGCTCATAGGCACATGGTCAAGGTCACACACCTTAAATATGTTTATTTGACAATTATATTTTGTCTGGCCCATAAAAAAGTATGCAATGGACCAATCTTCTTTATATTTAACACAATGATTGCTCATGACTCAAGAGTGAGTTATGACTTTAACCCAAGGCCATAGCTCCAAGGTCAAGGCTATGGTAGGAGTGACACAATTATTGATTTCGATTAGGGCCCTGCGAATCGGGAAATTTATGTTCGAATCGAATCTCGAATCGAATCGGGACTGATGTCGACATCGAATCGAATCTCGAATCGAATCGGGATAAACTCGAGAAATAACTATAACTGGCATTATCTTGTGCAGAGATGTTCGGAAAGCACTGCGAGAAGAGATCGTTGACATAACTTGACAACTTGGCGTTGTTGTAATTTTCTTTCTCGTTGAATGGCCATCCAGATGTTCACTTGGCCCGACAATAAATTCAAGACATAAATATGGACAAATTAAGGTGTTACTGCCCAGAGACATTCAAGACAAACCACTAAATTGAAACATGAGACTTAAAAGCACAAATGTAATACAAGTGGCACATTAATTCCCATGGGTTGAAGTCGGCTACAGCCGCTAACTTCATGTACATTAGCATGCCTAAATACATTATTGTAATGTTTGGTTGTTTTTGTATTATCAGAATTTGGGTCTTGTAGATTTCTGTCCGTTCTCAACTCAATAAAACAGTATACATCAAAAGCAGCGAAGGTGTTAAACTATGTTAGTTTCTGCATTAGTTAACTCGAATAGTGACGCAGTGCTCATTCACACAAATTGCTTTTACTTCATTCCAACTTCCAAGTACCAACTCCGAACAATGCAAAGAAACTACAGACGTTTTCTTCCCACAGTTTTCTAACATAATAATGGGAGCGCTCCAGGCGACATGTCCCCATTATTGTGTTAGAAGATTCCGGGACTGGGAGCAGGCCTTAGGCCCATAGCTGGATATTTCGGTTGTATGGATTCCGCGAATAACTCCCACACGAATTCTTGGAAATCTATAAATAGCGAATTTGCGGTGACTGGTTTTCTGGGAATCTGAAACTGAAAGTGAAACGACAGAATTTTGCAATGAATTTGACTATTTTCCTGATAGAAACATTAAAACTAGAAGAGTTCGCTCCTTATTTCAACCGAGGTCGACATTGTCGAACACTGATTCATTTTCCCCGAAGCTTCGTTTGACTAACGAATCGGAAAACTATTCGAGATCGATATACGAATACCAAAGCGATGTCGACATCGAATCGAATACTCGAAGCTTCGCAGGGCCCTAATTTCGATAATCTTTTGGTAATAATCGATGATTATCATCAGTTAATCGTACTTTTTCTTGTTGGTCAAAACATTTCTTTAAAATTGCTCAGTATAGACCCTCAGTTTGGTACAGTGGTACTGACCAGAATCTTTCACAATTGCTACCGGCCTGTAAAAAAGATGCACCTTTATGCCCCTGACAGATATTTACTGTTCAACCCTGAACCATTTGCAGCCTCTAGCTGAAAATACCCTTAAATTCCAGCATTACCTCTCCGAGGCCATAGAAAGCCAGGCATTCCACACTAGCCAGCACTTAACAGAAATGCTAGAACAACAATTACAAGTACACCTCACCCAAGTACAAAACTCAATTATTGAGCTTAGAACCAATCCAGGCACCAAAGACCCAAGCCCAAGTGAGAAATACACATTTCTCCAGATGTCTGACGCAACCCTTTCCCAGTTTATTAAGAAAGACCTTGCCCAGTACAAAGCAGCTGATACTAAGAAAAACATTGATTTTATGGTTGATACACAGCAATCGCCTGACCCCCAAGAGCCCTTTTCACAGTTACAGACCCAAATGGATCTTCATACTTCTGATCCTAAAAGGCTAGCGAAACCCCCCCCCCCCCCCCCCATGCGAACCCCAAACGTCGCAGGATGGGCATGACTAATGATTGTGTCCGCCCAAAACCCCAAAAGTGTTGAAAAGTGTGATAATTCCAATAGTGGCGAAACCAATCCTACTCTGAACCCGAATCCCATTATTCCTACACAAGATGACACCCCCTCCGAGTCTGTCACTTATCGCCTCCCTTAACCGGTTATAACAAGGCATCCCAAATAACGATTTGATCCTCCGAGATCTCGTACTCTCACCCAGTCAAATGAGAGGCCTGAACATATGTGACCCCCATCCCCAATATCTACTCTTCAACCGACAGTACTACATGGCATCCCTTCCCACGATACTCTTCGGTCCCAGATGTCCCTACCGGCGAAAACCCATTCCACCCTGGAAAATCCTAAGTTCGCCCCCCTCCCCCACCCCCCAGAAGACATAAGTCCACCTGGGGTCGGAACCCACACACCATTCCCTCTTGACCTTCAAACTGATGCAACCACACACCCAAATTTTGAGAGTAACATCTTACCCACCCAAAACCAAATAGAACAACACACCACTGACCTGTCGCCTGACTTCCCTCGACAATCTACCCATTTATCACACTCCCCCGGAGTGACTCACAAGGGGAACAACTCCAAAGATGGGTCAGCCAGTCCCACGTACATCAAAGGAGATAACTTTATCCTATTTCTCAATATCCCTGTACGCACACTCTCACCCGGTCACATAAGAGGCCCTATCACTTGTGACCCCCCACTTTTCCAATTCAACTTGCCATCCTACTGTAAAACAGGACACCCTGTCCTAAAATATTGAATGGTCACCTATGTTTTTACCGGCTGGAGCCCATTCATACCCGGAATACCGTAATCTCACTACCCAGAACATACTCCCACCCGGGACCAATCCTCTCCAGAGTAGCACACACCAATCAATGAGAGTAATATCTTTCCCACCCAATCACAGATAGTGCATTACATCACTGACCAGTCGTCCGACAATTCCCAACCATCAGTAAATTTCTCCTACTCGTCCGATGACACTCCCAATGATACCCCACAAAATGACACCCTCCTGAACCACTCTGCAAAGACAGCCATGATCCAAACCTGCAACCATGCTGCCCGGCATGATCAACCGCTACCACAGCATCCAAAAAAGGTCAACCGCCACCTGGTCCCTTATCACCCAACTACAGATGGAAAAAAAACCCAGACTGAAATTGTACCTAGTGAAATCCCAGTATCAACAACCCAATCCCACCTCAACCCTGGACAGTAATCAGCACACCTAGCTCTGATTAGGAAGCTCAAACCGCCCACATGACTAGGACTCACTATATCGAATCCCAGTGTGAAAAAAAACCCCGACACCCAAACTAAATCTAGCAAAAACCCAAATAGACAGCCCCATGCAAGGAATACCCATCAGAGGAGTAGACGTAGGTGCCGCTGGGCTAACAAACGGCACATACGCAGCTCCCCCTAACGCAATTGGCTGACAAAACCCCCACCGGTTTCCACTTCCATAGTGACGTTCAAATGTCATGCAACCGCTTGAAAGTTAAGCTATCAAACAAACCCCGTCCGGGCAAGTACACCAGTTCCCCCTCCCCCTAGTACCCCCTTTACCGGCATGACCATTCAATTACAATTGAAGTCTGTGGTATTCATTTTATATGGGAAAGATTCCCCCAAGGCACGAGAGCAACGCCTGTCCTATCAGGTAATATAACGGACCCACCTCCCGTTGAACTACTCTGTCCCCCACCCACCAAGGGTCCCCTCTGGACAAGGCTGAGTAGGCCCATTAAACCCCTGATTTACTGGCAATCTGGTGCCTCCTGACCATAATATGCCCCCTTCCCCTGAGATTTATGCCTAGCTTGAAGTGGATTATTACCTCCATTTAATCATTCACCCCTTCTGACTTTATCAGGTCCATAAAAAAGATTATTCAATGACTGATCTGGTTTATACTTAGCAACAATGATTGCTTTCGACAACAGTGCGTCATGATCTTGACTTAAGGTCATAGCTCAGTGGTCAAGATCACAAAACCATTTGTCTGTTTATTTGTCCCTCTTAACATTGTCTGGTCCATAAAAATTCAGTGGACCGATCTTGTTCATACATAATAGTGTTATGACCTTGACCATAACTTCAAAGGCATGGTCATAGATCTTGTGTTCAAACTTTGGTTGGATCTGAAAAATTGATTCAATGGACCGATCTTGTTCATACTTCACAATATGACTCAATGGTTTGTCAAGAAAACAAAAAAGTGTTTGCAGTCTTGTACTTTTTCTGTTTTCACTGAACTTTTAACAGCTACACTTGTTTGATTGAGTTTCTCTCCAAAGTATTACAAACTATGACAGTCATGCCTTATCGGAGAGCAGTTGTTACCACTGCTATTTTCTTGTTGTTGTCTTTTGAGATTGCAGCACAAATATGCTGGAACATTGAAGGATATTCAGGAAAGAAATAACAAATGCCATTTTTAGCTTAACTTGACAAAGTCAATATCAGCTATTGCCATCACGCATGCGGAAGTCTGTTAGTCTGTTCACATTTTCCTTTAGCACAGGCTACACCCCGTAGTTCTTGTCTGATCGTCACGAAATTTCATATGCAGGTTTGGGGTCATGTCTAGATGAGAACGTCCCCTTTTGGTCGCGATCAGTCAACCAGTATGGCTGCCCGAGTCCAAAACCATTAGCACAGTCTACAGGTCGTATTTATGAAGGGATTTCATTGTAACTTGGTAGGATCCCTCTGTATAATGCCTAGATGAGAAAGTCCCCTTTTGGTCATGATCTGTCAACCATGATGGCTGCCCAAGCCCAAAACCCAAAAACTTTTAGCACAGTCTGCAGGTCATATTTAATATGAAGGGATTTCATTGTAACTTGGTAGGATGACTCCATATGACGTCTAGATGAGAACTTCCCCATTTGGTCGCCACCTGTCAACCGTGACGACTGCCCGAGCCCAAAACCTTTAGCACAGTCTACAGGTCGTATTTATGGAGGGATTTCATTGTAACTTGGTAGGTTGACTTCATATAATGTCTAGATGAGAACGTCTTCTTTTGGACGTGATTGGTCAACTGTGACTGCTACAGGTGCCCGAAGCCTGAAAACCTTGAGCACAGTCTAGAGGTCATATTTATGAAGGAATTTCATTGTAACTTTGTAGGATCACTCCAGATAATGCCCAGATGAGAATGTCCCCTTTTGGTTGCGATCATTCAACCATGATGGCTGCCCAAAGCCCGAAAACCTTGAGCACAGTCTACAGGTCATATTTATGAAGGGATTTCATTATAACTTCGTAGGATCACTCCAGATTATGCCCAGATGAGAATTTCCCTTTTGGTTACGAACATTCAACCATGATGGCTGCCCGAGCCCGAAAACCTTTAGCACAGTCTACAGGTCATATTTATGAAGGGATTTCATTGTAACTTGGTAGGTTGACTCCATATAATGTCTAGATGAGAATGTCTCCTTTTGGACACGATTGGGCAACTGTGACGGCTACAGGGGACCGAAGCCCAAAAACCTTTAGCACAGTCTACAGGTCATATTTATGAAGGGATTTCATTGTAACTTGGTAGGATGACTCCAAATAATGTCTAGATGAGAACGTCCTCTTTTGGTCGCGATCATTCAGCCTTGATGGCTGCCCAAGCCCAAAAACCTTTAGCATGGTCTATAGGTCGTATTTATGGAAGGATTTCATTGTAACTTGTTAGGTTGATTCAATATAATGCCTAGATGATGACATCCCCTTTTGATTGGTCAACTGTGACGGCTACAGGTGTCCGAAGCCTGAAAACCTTGAGCACAGTCTACAGGTCATATTTATGAAGGCATTTCACTGTAATTTCATAGGATCACTCCAGATGACATCCCCTTTTGATCGCAATCATTCAACCATGATGGCTTCCCGAGCCCAAAACCCGAAAAACTTTAGTACAGACTACAGGTCGTATTTGTGAAGGGATTTCATTGTAACTTAGTAGAATGACTCAGTATAACGTCGAGATGAGGACGTCCCCTTTTAGTTGCAATTGGTCAACCATCATGGCTACACAGGCCTGAAGCCCGAAAACCTTTAGCACAGTCTTCAGGCCATATTTATGAAGGGATTTCAATGTAACTTGATAAGATGACTCGTTTTGGAATAATTTCACTGTAACTTGGTAACTTTCGTTGACATACGTTAACTGTGAGGGCCACATACATTAGCTGTGAGGTCATATTAACTCATCCCTCTGCCCTTTAGTACAGTGTACACCTCATATTATTTTTATTATAAACATAGCATACAGGGAACAGAAATTAACATATTCCCTATTACCACAGTTCTTGTCTTATTTCATAATCCTTTCATAAACATTGAACATTATCCTTTTCATCAAATACAACACGCAGACAAGTTAAGCTACAGTGTCATTGACACTTTAATTTCACTTGGATATCACTGTATCACAGTTTGAGATTTCAGGTTTTTATACTCCTGAAATTGGCCTCAAGCACATCTGACATATTTTTAATTCCCCCCTCCCCCCCCCCCCCCCCCCCCACACACACACACACATACACTACATTTGGACTTACATTCTGTGATGCAATTGTCCCATAGAGAGCCCAAATATTAAAACAGGATCTCAATTTGAACAAACTTGAATCTGACCCCCACCCCCATCGAGATACTGTATACCAAATATGAAAGGATTCTGTCTGGTGGATTTGAAAAAGATTTTTAGCTCAATTTTGGCGAAGCCAAATTTGAGCTTATGCCATGGCCAGTCGTCTGTCGTCCGTTTGTCCGTCAACAATGCAATACGGCTCGGGCTGGAGGCCGTATTTATGAACCGATCTTTACAAAACTTCTTGGGTATCTTTGTTATGACCATGGAACGAGAACGAGTGTTTTTGGGTCCGATCCAAAATTCAAGTTGGCCGCTGGCGGCCATTTTGTACAGACTTGGGTGCAGTCAGATTTTTGCGCAGAACTTCCATATGAAAGCGCTGATTTGAATAATTTTTTGTATGAATGTTTAGTACCATGGGATACATCACATATAATACGGGTTTTTTTCTCGTACGTAAATTATGCAAATTAGACTAACTTTGATGTATTTAGTGTTACTTTCAGCACTGTAAGTGCAAATGCCAATACAGCTCGGGCTAGAGGCCGTATTTATAAACCGATCTTTATGAAACTTCTTGTGTACCTTTGGTATCCCGTGGGACGAGAACGTTTTTGAGGGGCAGTCCGAAATTCAAGATGGCCGATGGCAGCCATTTTGTACAAAATTAGGTGCAATCAGATTTTTGCACGGAACTTCAATATGAAAGCGCTGATTTGAAAAAATTGAAAAAATTTTTGTGTGAATGTTTAGTACCATGGGATACATCACATATAATACGGGTTTGTTTCTCGAGCAGAAATTATGCAAATTAGATGAACTTTGATTTTTTCAGTGCTTCTTACACACAGTAAGTACACATGTCAATATGGCTCGGGCTACACATGTCAATATGGCTCGGGCTAGAGGCTGTATTTATCAACCGATCTTCACAAAACTTCTTGGGTACATCTGTTATCACCTTGGGACGAGAACGAGTGTTTCTGAGTGTGGCCCAAAATTCAAGATGGCTGCCAGTGGCCATTTTGTACCAAAATTAGGTCTAATCAGTTTTCTGTACACAAGTTCTATACGGCTCAGGCTAGAGGCCGTATTTATGAACCGATCTTTATGAAACTTCTTGGGTACCTTTGTTATCACCGTGGGATGAGAACGAGTGTTTTGGGGTGTGGTCCAAAATTCAAGATGGCCACCAACAGCCAATTTTTACCAAAATTAGTGCAATCAGTCTTTTGTACACAACTTATGTATGAAAGTTCTGATTTGAATAAATGTTTAGTAAAATGGAATACATCACATACAGTACAGGTTTTTTTCTCCTGCAGAAATTATGCAAATTAGATGAATTTTGATTTATTTAGTGCTACTTATACAATGTAAGTGCACATGTCAATACGGCTCGGGCTAGAGGCAGTATTTATCAACCGATCTTCACAAAACTTATTGGGTACCTTTGTTATCACCTTGGGATGAGAACGAGTGTTTCTGAGTGCGGTCCAAAATTCAAGATGGCTACCAGTGGCCATTTTGTACCGAAATTAGGTCCAATCAGTTTTTTGTCACAACTTCTATACAGCTCGTATTTATGAACTGATCTTCACAAAACTTCTTGAGTACCTTTGTTTCACCTTGGGACAGGAATGAGTGTGTTTTGGGGTGCCTTTGTTATCACTGTGCTTGAGAACAAATATTTTGGGGTTCACTCAGACCCACTCTGGGACTCAAAGATTTCTTTTCTAGTTTAGCATCTGACTGTCACCCACCTTTACAATACTTTACCTATACATTTGTTACAGGCTACGGTCAGTATTTATGTACAGACCGTTACAATACTTTATATGTACCTTTGTTATCAGGTCATTACCTAGATGTTTGTCATTGCTGTGTCACATACTATACATGTACATGTCTTGACAAGTTGAGCTACAGTGTCATTGACACTTTCATTAAAGAAATTTCCTCATACCGCACTAAGTTAAAATTTGGGTTCCCCTAGGGAGCCCAAATATTAACCCTGGAACTCAATTTGAACAAATTTGAATCTAACCCCCCTAGAGATGCTGTATACCCAATATGAAAGGATTCTGACAGGAGATTTTTCAAGAAATTTCCTCAAACTGCATAAAGTTCAAATTCGGGCTCCCATTGTGAGTCCCAATATTAACCCAGGAAATTGGTTTGAACAAACTTGAATCTTGGAGAAGAAGATTGTTAAAGATTATTCCCCATATTGCACTAGGTTGAAATTTGGGCCCCCACAGGAAGCCCTAATATTAACTGAGGGACTTGGTTCGAACAAACTTGAATGTGACCCTTGAAACAATTATGTACATGAAATATTAAAAGATTCTGACTTGTGGTTCTGAAGAAGATTTTTAAAGCTTATTCCCCATATTGCCCTAATTTAAGATTCGGGTTCCTGTATTGAGCCCAATTATTAACTGAGGGGCTTAATTTGAACACACTTGTATCTGCCCCCCCCCCCCCCTCCCCCCAATGGATAATATATACCAAATATCAAAAGATTCTGATCATTGGTGGTTCTGGAGAAACTTTTTTTAATTTTTACAATGCCCCCTACAGAACACCCTGACAAAACCGATGGCAATTTTTTTTATCATTCCATTCTACTGGTCCTAAGGATGCTTCATACCAAATAACAGTTCTATGTTCATTGTGGTTTGGGAAATATAGGCATTTGAAAATATTTCTATTTTTAGCTCCCAAGGTTCCATCGTGGAGTTAGTATGTTGCGGAGTCTGACAGTTGCTCATCATTGCTCAGTAGTTCTCTCCAGGTACTTCGGCTTGCTCCACCCATAAAACTGTCCGACACAAGGTGACCATGACTGTCGAAAGTGTTGTTAAACCCCAATAAATACATAAACTGGACCATCAGTTTAGAAAATAGAAATTTTGGTGGGGCCAAAAATCTTTCCCCTCCCATTACAAAGGTAAATATTGCTCCACAAACTTTGTTTGAACAAACTTGATTCTACACCTCAAAAGGAAGCTCTATACCAAATATCAAGTCATTGTAACCACCAGTTCATGAGAAGATTTTAAAAAAATTTTGGTGCATTTTCCCCCACCCCCTCCCTATGGAGCATGGCAACTATATGTGAAAAAACTTGAATTGACATGTGATAAGGACAATGCACATGAAATTTGGTTCAATTCGGCCAAGTGGTTTCTAAGGAGAAGTCAATAATGTATATAAAGTTAAAGATGGACAGACAGAAAGTGATCAGTAAAGCTCCCACCCACCCACCCCCCCCCCCCTCCCTCCCCCGAGCTTTGTTCAGGTGAGCTAAAAATAAATGGGAAATATCTTAAGGTTATAATGGAAACATCTGAACTTTGCAAGTTGCCCCAAGGTGCCTTAATTGTTCACCTGCCAAACTGGTTCAAAGAAGTATTTGGGGTCACATTCAGTTAGTCATACTTTATCAACACTACAAAGGAATGAAGTCATGAAACGTAAATTTTATTTACCATAGACAGCCCAAATATTAAGCCACAGACTCAAATTGATATACCAAATACGAAAGAATTCTGATTGGTGGATCTGAAGGAGGAGGTTTTTAAAGAAATGATCTCACATTGCACTAAGTTAAACTCTGGGCTCAAATAGAGAGCCAAAATATTAACCCAAGGACCGGATTTGAACAAACTTGAATCTGACCGACCTAGAGATGTTGTATTCCAAATATGAAAGCATTCTGACTGGTGGATCTGAAGAAGATTTTTAAAGAAATTTCCTCATATTTCACTGAGTTAAAGTTTGGGCTCCTACAGGGAGCCCAATTATTAACCCAGAGACTTGATTTGAACAAACTTGAATCTGACCCCCCTAGAGATGTTATATACCAAATATCAAAAGATTATTATATTAAAAGAAATTCACTCATATTGCACTAAGTTAAAATTCAGGCTCCCATAGGTAGACCAAATTAATAATCCAGGGACTTGATTTGAACAAGCAGAAATCTGCCCCTCATAGAAATGTTGTATACCAACTATGAAAGGATTCTGATTGGTGGATCTGAAGACGAAGATTTTTAAATAAATTTCCTCATATTGCACTAAGTTAAATTTTGGGCAAATATCAACCCAGGGATCCGTTTTCAACAAACTTGAATCTGACACCTCTAGAGATGTTGAATACCAAATATCAGACGATTCTAATTGATGGTTCTGGAGAAGAAGATTTTTAAAGAAATCTCCTCATATTGCACTAAATTAAAATTCGGGCTCCCATAGGAAGCCCAAATATCAACCCATGGACCAGATTTGAACAAACTTGAATCTGACCCTCCTAGAGATGTATACCAAATATGAAAGGATTCTGACTGGTGGATCTGAAGATTTTTAAAGAAATTTCTTTATATTGCACTAAGTTAAAATTTGGGCTCCCATAGGGAGCCCAAAAATCAACCCAGGGAGTAGGTTTGAACAAACTTGAATCTGGCCCTCCTAGAGATGTTGTATACCAAATATGAAAGTATTATGACTGCAGGCTCAAAGAAGATTTTTAAAGAAATTTTTTTTTTTTAAAAATCCTTACATGGAGCCCAAATATTTACCCAGGTAACGGATTTGAACAAACCTGAAACTCGAGATGTTGTATACCAAATATGAAAGGATTCTGACAGGTGAATATGAAGAAAAACATTTTTGAAGAAATTTCTTCATATTTCACTCAAGTTAAAATTTGGGTTCCCATAGGGAGCCCAAATATTAACCCAGGCACTCAATTTGAACAGACTTGAATCTGACCGGAGCCCTCCCCACCCCCCCCCCCCTCACCCCAAATATGAAAGCATTCTGACTGGTGGATCTAAAGAAGAAATTTTTTAAAGAAATTTCCTCATATTGCACAGAGTTAACATTTGGGCTACCATAGGGAGCCCAAACATCAACCTAGGGACCCAATTTGAACAAATTTGAATCTGCACCTCCCCCTCCCTCCCTCCCTCCCTCCCCCCCTTACTAGAGATGTTGTATACCACATATGAAAGCATTCTGACTGGTGGATCTGAAGAAGATTTCTGAAAATTATCTCCCATATTGCACAAAGTTAAAATTTGGGCTTCCATCAAAAGCCCGAATATTAAGCCAGGGGCTTGGCTTGAATCTGACCCTCATAACAATGATGTATGCCTAACATTCAAAGATTCTGACTGGTGGTTCTGAAAAAGATTTTTATAGATTATTCCCCATATCGCCCAAAGTTTAAATTCCCAGTTACATTATGGGAAACTTTTGCGTATTGAAATTTTGGTATTTTGACATCAGTGTGCAGAGGGTTAACCCTTTACCCAACGTAACGGCCAAAACCGGCCAGCGCTATTCTCAAAAATCGCCAATTAATTTTCAAAATATTTTCATTTTTTGTCTCAAAAACATAGGTTATGACCCCTCGTTGGAACGAGCTCGTCGAGCTCGTTCCAACGAGGGGTCATAACCTATGTTTTTGAGACAAAAAATGAAAATAATTAGTTATTCAAGAATTTTTTTTGCAAGTGTCGTCTGCTTTTCATGTTAGGTAAAGGGTTAATCGATCAGTAAAGTTGTGTGTATGGTCATTAGAAAAAGGTGGGAGTTTGCATTTTAATCTGTGATGTAGCGCAATGTTTGTTAATCTTCCAAATAGTAATGCAGAATGTATGTTAATCAATGAGTGAGTGTCTGTATGTTAATCTCAATGTTGGTAACATCCAAGTATGTGTTAATCTCTCTCTCAGTAAGGGATGGGGGTTAGTAACACCTGAGTCGTGTTTACATTTCAAACTTTGAACCTTTTAACTGGGATTGGGATTGTGAGGGTGACCCTCATTCGAAAAGGCCATCAGAGCTGGTCTCTCCAATCGGTTTATCATAGAACAAGAAGTGTGCATCTGAGATGCAGGCGTCGAGTTGTGGCTACTTTCTTCAAGCACTCTCCATTGGAAATCAGAAAAGTCATAGTGCTGAGTTCAAAATTTATAAAAATTGAAGCAAATGAGCTCAAACTTCATAAAAACTGACTAATTAAGCCCCAACAACTCTGTAACGAAAAATCGGGCCGCGAGTTTTCGAACTCGCTTGAGATATATCGCAAAAGACCAGTATGGGAAATATTAGCTCAATCGGAGAATGTTATTTCAAGTTATTGCGCTGAGCTCAAAATTTTCAAAATTGACAAATTAAGGTCCATGACTCTAACGAAAAATCGGGGAGGGCCAGTTTTGAACGCTCTTGAGATATTATTGCAAAAGACCTGTATGGCAAATATTAGTCAAATCGGAGAAGATTTGTTTAAGTTATTGCACTAACAAGCTCAAAATTTTTTGTAAAAATTGAATAATTAAGGCCCATAACTCTCTAACAAAAAATCAGGCCAGGCCAGTTTTCGAACTCTCTTGAGATATTACTGCAAAAGACCTGTATGGCATATATTAGTCAAATCAGAGAATGTTTGTTCAAGTTACAGTGCTAACAAGCTCAAAATTTGTAAAAATTGACTTAAGGTCCATAACTTTGTAACGGAAAATCGGGCAGGGCCAGTTTTGAACTCATTAAGAGATATTATTGCAAAAGACCTGTATAGCAAATATTAGTCAAATTGGAGAATGTTTGTTCAAGTTATTGCGCTAACACTGCAAGGACGCCTGTATGCACACCGCCCGTCACTAAACCATAGGTCTCGGTAAGGTTGTTAACACAACTCAACAAAAACTTAAACTTGGAGAGCGACCGCAGTTGGAAGTTTTTTAAAGTTTTTGTATGTTGTGTATGGACATTACAAAAGGACACACCATTTAAGAGTGAGGATAAGCCCAGTTTGAATATTCAAAGTCATGTGTGTGTACCTGATCGTCAAGTGTTTACTACTTACTGGTCGATATACATTACAAGTATGGGTGTGCATGTCATCACCTCAGTAAAGGAATGTTTGTATGTTAATCTCCATGTCAGTGATGGACAGAATCTCTGTCATTAATGAAGCATTGGTGCTGCTATTCATCAGAGGTTGGTCAGGGAAAAACACATCAACAGACCAAGATGCCTGAAAATACCTAGGGAATTTTCCCCGTTACCTCTGTGTGTCTATCCTGGTAATTAATTCCAAAATGGATGCTGCACATGGCGTTAAAATATTAAAGACACCTTGCGACAGTGATGTGGTGTGGTGTTATGATCCATCCACACACTAATATTCTTATTAGGCCCCAAAAAGTAAATGTTTCTCAGGCCTTGTAAAATTGCATGCTGACGGGAGGTTTTTTATTTTACTTTATATTTTTGTAATTATTTCTTTGTAATCAAAAGTTCATATTCTTTGTTTTATGTTTTAGGCCTCATAATCTGCAGAATAGCATGGGTGGTGGTGTATTTCATCGCTTGAGTGCAAGGTTTTGCAATGCATTGCAAGGCCCTGTTTCAGTCAAGGGACAAATTTATCAATTTTATTAACTTGGCTGAAAAATCAAGACATAAACCATTTAATTTTTATTTTTTCAAGTTTGCGTTGGTTATAGAAAGGGAGCATGCGGCAGCCAAAAGGACAATGTGAAATGGCCTGAGAAACAGATTTCTAACTTTTTTAGGCCTTAGTAAAGAAGGTTATGGTTATCTCCCTATCAAGAGGACATGTGTGCTAATCTATCTGATAGCGAGTGTTATTCTCGCTATTAGTAAGGGAAAGTGTTAACCATCTGCACACTAATTTCAAAATATCGAAGTTTAATGTGTCAAGTTTTCCTCCAATAACTTGTAGTAACTAGGAATTTAATCAATTGAATCTTGTTTAACAGAGCTCATTGAATTGGTTCAATATTTAGTTGCATTATTCGCTGGCATTGGAAGAAAAGTTTACAACTTTAAGTTTGGATACTTCAACACAAATGCTCAGAAGATTATTATTATCTGTGATGGGTGAGGGTGAGGGTGTGAGATGGGGAAATTTCATCCGAGGGCAAGATATTTGGGACAGACACGAGGCTTACCGAGTGTCTTGACCAAATATCTTGTCCCAAGGGTGAGATTTCCCAATCTCACACCCACCCTCATCAGGGATAATTTTACTTCCCCAGCCAAAACACCTCAACGTCATCAAAAGTATTCAGGGGCACGTGCAGCTATATCAAACAATTTTGTTGTCCATTTCTGAAAAAAATTGATTTGCTTATCGGAAAGAGCACACAGAAGTTCTATATATACCACGAAAATAAATCCCAATGCCAACAAGACAGGGGTTAAAGATTTGTAGCAGAATGAACATCGACACATTCTGATGAGGTCATATTATGAATTCTGCAATGTATTTGCAAACTTTTTGACAGGAATTTCATGCAACTCTCTCCACTCATAATGTCGTTTACCCAAAAATCCATATAAAAGAGTCAAGTGTCCTTTGGTTTTGCGGTCTGTGTTTTTACTTCTATTTTCTTCGACAAACATTTTTGTCTGCTAATATTTCCAAAATGTGACACAATGTTGTTTGTTTACAGAAGAACGTGCGATAATTGAATAGTCCTGCGCTCATTAAATGTGCTAATAAGCTAGTTACATGGTTCACGTGAGACAGATATCTATTTCACATGAGACACGCATATCTTGCATGGGAAGTGGGGAAGAAAAATCAGTCCATGAGTAAAGAAAGTGTGAATATTGGTCTCCCTATCAGGGGTATGTCTTCCAACTTTTTGAGAACCTAGTAGTGTTCGCATTCCCACAAGGAGTTCCTTTGTTAAGGAGTTAGGGTTTGTCTTTCTGATTTTGTGATGACTTGTTTGTCACTGAGAACAAAAGAAAAAACAACAAGTCTCCACAACAATGGCTGAACTAGAGGAGGTATCAGTAACCCGTGGCTCACCAGAAGGTGGCAATGTAAAGGGGTGGCTGGAGTATAAAAAAAAGTCCAAAACCTGCACACAAAAGTCCAAAATTAAAGTAAATAAGCAGCTAAAGGGTTAAATAATATAATAATAGCTCCAAGAACCATGCTAACATAAAATAGGAACCATGGCAATATGCTACATGGTAAGTCTCCACTTTAAAGAAAAGAAAGACAAACCTCAAATGCTGCAAATAAAAGTGAAAAAAAAAAGTATCACATTTGTTTCAATGGGTTAAAATTGAGAAAAATACCCGGATAATGTCACAGTAACCACCATCACAATATTCCAGTAAGGTGAAACTCTACCTGAAAAATATCCACTTGGAAGAAAAGAAAGAAAAACCTCAAAACTTGCACATAAAAGTCCAAAAAGTATCACATTTTATTTCAAAGGGTTAAAATTAAGAAAAATACCCTGAAAATGTTATAGTAATCACCATGGCAATATGCCAGTGAGGTAAAACTTCACTTAAAAAAAAAATATCAAAACCTGTACACAAAAGTCAAAAACCTGCACACAAAAGTCCAAAATTAAGGTAAATAAGCAGCTGAAGGGTTAAATAATATAATACTAGCCCCAAGAAGCATCCTAACATGAAATAGGAACCATGGCAATATGCTACAAGGTAAGTCGCCACTTAGAAGAAAAGAAAGACAAACCTCAAAACCTGCACATAAAAGTAAAAAAAAGTATCACATTTGGTTCAAAGGGTTAAAATTAAGAAAAAATACCCTGCAAATGTCACAGTAACCACAATGGCAATATGCCAGTAAAATGAAACTCTACTTGAAAAATATCCACTTGGAAGAAAAGAAAGACAAACCTCAAAACCTGCACATAAAAGTAAAAAAAGCATCACATTTGTTTCAAAGGGTTAAAATTGAGAAAAATACCCTGAAATGTTAAGGAAACCACCATGGCAATATGCCAGTGAGGTAAAACTCCACTTAAAAAAAAATATCAAAACCTGCACACATAAGTACAAAACCTGCACACAGAAGTCCAAAATTAAAGTAAATAAGTAGCTAAAGGGTTAAATAATATAATAATAGCCCCAAGAAGCATCCTAACATAAAATAGGAACCATAGCAATATGCTACAAGGTAAGTCGCCACTTGGAAGAAAAGAAAGACAAACCTCAAAACCTGCACATAAAAGTAAAAAAAAAAGTATCACATTTGGTTCAAAGGGTTAAAATTGTGAAAAATACCCTGCAAATGTCACAGTAACCACCATGGCAATATGCCAGTAAGGTGAAACTCTACTTGAAAAATATCCACTTGGAAGAAAAGAAAGACAAACCTCAAAACCTGCACATAAAAGTAAAAAAAGTATCATATTTGTTTCAAAGGGTTAAAATTGAGAAAAATACCCTGAAATGTTAAGGTAACCACCATGGCAATATGCCAGTAAGGTAAAACTCCACTTGAAGACAAAATTTCAAAACCTGTACACAAAAGTCAAAAACCTGCACAGAAAAGTCAAAAACCTGTACACAAAAGTCCAAAATTCAAGTAACTAAGCATGGAAAGGGTTGAATAAAATATTCCTATCCCTGAAAAGCATGCTGACATAAAAAAAAAAAATCAAAACCTGCACACAAAAGTTCAAAATGAATGAATCTGGATGCAGACGCCGACATGAGGGCTATGCCATAGGCTCACACAAGTATTGTTGGTAAGCCAAAAAGACAAGAGTGTGTGTGTGTGTGTGTGTGTGGGTTTGTCTTACCAACTTGACGAGGTAACTAGACAAAAGAGTTTGCGTGTTTTGCCTTACAGAGGTACAAAAGACAAAAGAAACCCTTGACTTCAGTTGTTTTCCCAGAACTGTACCGGCAAAACGAGGTAGAAACCGTTAGTTCACACAAAGGACAAACAATGGGGTACCTCGGTATGTAGGGTAGACAAGACTGTGTGTGTGTGTGTGTGTGTGTGTGTGTGTGTGTGTGTGTGTGTTAGAAATTGCCGATAATCAGGGACTTTTTTCACTCTAAAAGTCTTCTAAATTGGTCTGACCTCTCTTCCTCGATACCCCTTTTTATTTTAGGCTTAACTTAAAATTGTGTTAAAAACTGTCAAGAGATGAAATAGACCCTTGTTTAATAGATTTATGTGTTTCGTGGTGAAGTTTCTGTCAAGAGACACATTCAAACAAGGAGGTCATTATTAGTGATGAACCAATAATTGCAATCGGCAATCAGAACCAGCCAGTTAAGGGGCATCGGCTGATTATGACAACCGGCAGTTAAAAACCGGCAGTTTCCGGTTATTCTGTATTTGACAGTGACTATTAAAATCTATTTGATATCTGGCCATTTCAATAAAGTTTCTCCACTAAAAACATGTGTAGTGCATATCAGAATATTTAGGGTTTAGCAGAGCCGAGATATTACGGAATTTACCATCTGCAATCGGTACCAGATTGCCACTATTCCCAGCTGATCGAAGTCACTGGTCTTCAATCATGGTGCTGTACAACATTGCATTGGGTACATGTATAAATAAAATGTGTTCAGCCGGTAGTCTGTAGTACTTCATCATGCAAGCATCACCATACAATAAGAAATTAAAATTGGAGAAAAACTAAAAAAAAATACTCTTTTTTCGATGGTAGATGATTGTTATGCATCATGCAATGAATGACTGTCACAAACATGTTTTCAGTTTTTCCAAGTTCTTTTTTTAATTCAATTACCTCCCTTGATGTTTCTCTCCAATGTTGATTGCAGAGAACATGTACACTCAAGAGACACATCAAGGGAGGTAACAAGTTGAACAATGAAAATTAAATAATATAGTCTGACATATCTGTAAACAATGCGCCACACAACTTCATAACACCCATTAACATCAAAGTTATTATTCAATTAAGACACAAAGTATGTGTGCTCAGTATCTTCCTGGTCAGTACAGCAAATGTATTGTATTCGTACACAAAACCGTATTGACACTATTTACCAGAATAACACACAATCATCATAAGAGAACAATATCGTGTGGTCGTAACGTTTATAACGATCTTCCCCCACCCCACCCCAACACTCTGAACTTCAAACCTACCAAAAGGGCCAGTCGTGAGAAACAAACTGACCTCATACTTAAGATACCAAAACTGATCTTCCTGTCTGATAAACATGGAAATATTGAAGTTTGAGAGACCTCAGTCTGGTGTTTTTTCAAGACTTTGTGTGTTGTGTATGGCCATTACAAAAGGGCCCACTCCATTTGTCAAGAGCGATTTCGGCAGACCTTTAGATCAGTCTAATTTGGGCACAACGGCAAATATTGATGTGGCCTGCATGGTTAGAGAAAAAGCGCCGTTATTTTCTTCTTTTTGGCGTCTGGTTTAGGTGTTAGGTCCCCCGTCTTAAAATGCTGGTTTACAACCCCTTGTTATAGGTCTTCACCATTATCACTGGTTCCCTCCCACCCCCCTTTGACATAAGTTTACTTGACTAACTCGAGAAGGCTTCTTAGTTTCCTAGTATCGAGCCAAAGGTCTATTCGAATGTAAATTACGCATGGCATTTACTGAGAAATGCCACAAACGTGAATATAATAGATCTCAAGCTTTAAGTGCATGATCATATGGAATTCGCCACAGAAAAGCAATCATATACGACACTGTCGACGCCGATTGCTTTTCTGTGGCAAACTCTGTGGGTTTTTAAAAAAAATATTTATCTGTTGCATTTTGATTCGAAGGTAAGCTCTAAGCTATATTGTGAGCATCAAGGAAACCTGGCCAAACCATTTATTGCTGAAAAACTGCAAAACTTCTGAAAAAGTTTCAAACTCCGCATAATTTGGGCGCAATTATCTTATTTGGGCATACCGTTTACCGTCGTTAGTTGAAAAGAATTTAAAGGCCTGGAGTTTGGTTGGAAGGTTCAACGTCTTACATTTCTACCCAATTTTCAGTGTATACTAACCCCACACATAGACACACACACAATAACAGAAACTGATTTGGATGTGTGATCTTTCACCATTTACAAAATTTAATTCATGTGCATACAATGGAAAACATTGATCCTGGTTATTTATTGCCTTTATTTATTGCTGTCTGAGGTCACATATTTCTGTACTAGAGCTAATCGTTATCACTACATGGAGATAAAGTCATGTTTATACCCATGTTGCCTATTTTAGAGGACTTCCAACCCAAGCTCTGATGACTGGGTCGTATTTTACCAGTAAAACACTGTTTGTTTACCATATTTTGCAAGCACTGCTTCACTCTCAGAGGTGAACCTGGTTGAATTTTGCAGCAAATGAGCCTGGTCAATACACACAAGTAGTAAGGGTAGAAGTTGATATTTCTATCAGTTGCAGTAAGGGACTGGGTGCATTATCTATCAGTATATAAATGAATGTGCTAATCTTCCAATCAGCAATGTATAGTGTTAATCTTCCCATCATTTGACAAGTATTGTGTTAATCTGTAAGAGAGGAAGAGTGTGTACATTTTCAGTCAGTGCCAACACAATATTACAAAATTCTTTGAATTGAAGACAAAACACCAAACTTGTTATTATTAAAAAAATATTTATTGTTTTCTCAAAATTTACAAACAAAAAATGTTGACTGTTTTCTACATGACAAAAAGACTTCTGAAAATAGCACCAATACATTCATATGATTAATTAATGATAAACTCAGGGAATCACTTCACTGGCAGGACAAAATGGGTTCAGTGTTCATATTCAGTATTCAGAGGGCAAGAACTTTTACTTTTGAACCATTTTGATGATCGAAACATTATTTTTCTCATCAACTCAAATCGAAACATGTTAAGTGTGTTAAATGGAATATGCATTTGAAGGCTGTTTATCAGGGTAATATATGCCAATAAGAGTGCATGTTCTCATTCAGTTCTGTAACCAATTTTATTGTCTTGCAATTAATCCTTTACCTCACGTAATGGTCAATAGCATTCAGTACTATTCACAAAAATTGTTATTCACAGAGAAACTCGGGGGGTATCAGGCGGGTGATTTATAAAGCTTTATATTGTCCCTGAGTGGAACAAGGTGCCATCTGCAATGTTTTTGCATTGCAGATGGCACCACGTTTCTCTCAAGGAACTATAAATACTAAGGAGTTTCAAATTACAAATTATGATATGTTGTAAACTGCCAGTCTTAACTCATACCCAGAGTCGAATACCCTTTTTTAAACAACTCCCTGCCCCCCTCCCCCCCCCCCTCCCCTTGCCCTCGGATGCTTATGGCACCCTTGGTTTATTCAGTTTTTAATATTTTTTTTTAGAGAATGAGCTTGCCAGGCATATTCCAAAGAGGGGTCATAAGCTAGGTTTTTGAGGCAAAAAATGAAAAATTTTTTAACTGTAATAAATTGTTCAGAACAGAAACTAGTTCAAATATACATATTTTACAGAAGTTCCTTGGACAGTTCGAGCCATTTTTTTAACTGCTGAGTATATGAATCTTATCTGTTAAGAATTTTGAATATGTAGTTGCATGTTACAATTCGATGTGGAGTCCCTATGGCCACTATATTAAAGGAATGCTTCTTATGGAATCATTAACACATTCACAGTATATGAGGTCTGAAAAATCAGAGGACCAATATTTTTCAGTGGAACCACCCCCCCCCCCCCCCCATCCCCAAATCGAGACTTCCAGCACCCAACCAGTTAACAAAGCCTACACCAATCTTAACTCATTTCAAAAGAAACAATTAAATACTATGAGATAGCAACATTCCCCAACCCACAAAGAAAGAAGTGGATCAACATCACATGATTTAGTATTGTTGAAATTGTCTTAAAATATGTTTTTGTTTCAAATACTTAATTTGCAAATTACGTGGACGAATGTGGCCAATTCGTTTGGTATTGGTTGACATGCACTCTATTACAAAATAGCAAATTGACTAAGAAAGCCCTTTGCTGATTCACAATTTTTAAGTTATATATTTGTGTTTAACCCTTTACCTAAAACAGTAATTTTAAAAAATAAATTAAATTTAACATTTTTCGAAAACAAATTTCACAATTTTTCAATAAAACCATACAAATATGGATACCATTAGAACCAGCTCAAGGAGCTGGTTCTAATGATATCCATATTTGTATGCTTTTATAAAGAAACTTCTGATATATTTTAAGCTGTGGTAGGCTTATTATGGTTAATTTTCTGACCGTTTTTGAAGGCTATGTTAGGTAAAGGGTTAACTGGTGGAGTGCTGGAAGACAATATTTGGGCTTTATTCTGAAGTGCGGGTACCACAGCTTGAAGGCCCATATTCAGTGGATGTGCTTTGAAGTCATATTATTTAGTCTGTAAGGGTTTGCCTTGTTACAATTTATGGGACAGCGCCTACAGGCACTGTACCATAAATTGTAACAAGGCAAAGACATTACACAAAATATCATGGCCAACTATAATTTAGCACTCTACCAGTTCAAGTTGGTTTCAGCATCTTTTGCTATATCGTAACTGCAACATAGTTATAAAGTCAAGTTTAGCCAGTCATTTATACCTATTCTGCCCTCACTGGATTCCCACAGGGGGAGGGGGATTCAAATACACTCCATTACTTAAACAGGGAGATCAGAACACTAGTTTAATGGCAGGGAGCTTGACACACTTGCTTACTTATCGGGAGGATGAACACACTCCCTTGCTGATAGAAAGATTCACACACACTCTCTTCCTCCAAGGGAGATCTATGCACTCCCTTAGTGACAGGGATCTTGTCACACTCCCTTAATGAAAGAAAATTTAACACACATTTCCTTAATAAAAGGGAGATCAGCACATTCCCTTAATGAGAGGGAGATCAGCACATTTCCTGAATGACAGAGTTTTAACATACTCACAGATTGGGAGGATATACAATAATGTGCTGAAATGGCAATTTGCAAACACTCCCTTACTGATGGAGGGATCAGCACACTCCCTGATTAACAGGAATCTTGACACACTCGCTTACTTATTTATTTATTGATGTTTAAGGTCACATATTTATGCACAATGGCTAATCATGACCGTGACAGTTTTACGGGTGGAGGAAGCCGGAGTACCCGGAGAGAACCACCGAGCAACGACGAGCAGCTGCCAGCTCCCCAACATCGTAACTCCGCACTGCAGCACAGGCAGGGTTAGATTGGTTGAAGACATGCGTACCATCGACGTGCAGTACGCCTTAGTACACGGCGTCATCGTGCCCCCACATGGGCAATGGGGGTGAAGTGTCTTGCCCAAGGACACAACGCGGTTGCCGCAGGTGGGATTCGAACCGAGGACCTCTCGGCTTGCAGCCTGCACCTCTACCTACTGAGCCACCGCGCCCCCACTCGCTTACTTACTGGGAGCATAAACATACTCTCTTACTTATTTGGAACTTCACACACATTAACTTACTGATAGCGAAATTCACACACTCCCCTACTAATAGTGAGATGAGCACACTCCCTGAGATGGAACATGACACATTCCCTAACTGATAGGGAACTTCATGCACACTTCCTTACTGTTAGGGAAAGAAGACACACACTTCCTTACTGAGAGGGAGATGAGCACATTCCCCTACTGACAGGGAACTTGACACATTCCTTTACAGATAGGTAACTTCATGCACATTCCCTTACTATTAGGGAGGATACATGCTCCCTTCCTGAGAGGGTGATTCATAAATACTCTCTTACTGATAGGGAACTTTATGCACATTCCCTTACTGATTGGGAGGATACACACTCCTTTACTGACAGAAAGATCAGCACACTACGTTAATGGCAGGAAGCTTGACACTCTTTCTTACTCAACAGGAGGATAGACAAACACCCTTGCTGATAGGATTCACACAAACTCTCTTCCTGCAAGGGATATCTACATACTCCCTTAGTGACAGGGATTTTGTCACACTCCCTTAATTAAAGATAATTTACCGCACATTCGCTGAATGACAGGGAGATTAACAAACAGCTTTAAAAATATAAAACGTTGAGTACATTCCCTTACTGAACATGATCGACACTCCTGTGCTGAAATGGCAATTCACAATCACTTCCTTACTGATGGAGGGATCAGAACACTCCCTTACTAACAGGTAGTGTAACACACTGACTTACTCACTGGGAGCATACACACACTCCCTTACTGCTAGGAAGAGCAGATACACTTTTCTGAAAGGGAGATTCACAAACACTCCCTTACTGATAGGGAGATCAGCACACTCCCTTCCTGACAGGGAACATGACACATTCCCTTATGGATGGGAAACTGCACACGCATTCTCTTACTGTTAAGGAGGATACACACTCCCCTCCTGAGAGGGAGATTCACAAACATGCTCTTACCTCTAAGTAGATCGGCACTCTCCTTTACTGACAGGGATCTTACACACTCCCTTATAGATAAGAAACTTCACACACATTCCCTTACTGTTAAGGAAGATTCACACTCCCTTCCTAAGAGGGAGATTCACAAACATTCCCTTACTGAGCGGGAGATCAGCACACTACTTCATTGAAAGGAAGCTTCAAACACTCACTTACTCACTGGAAGGATAAACCCCCCCCCCCCCCCCCCCCCCCCCCCCCCCCTTACTGATAGGGAGATCAGCATATTCCATTACTGACAGGGAACTTGACACATTTCCTAACTGACATGGAGGATACACACTCCATTAATGTCAGGAAGACCACAACACTAGTTTAATGGCATGGAGCTTGGCACACTTGCTTACTCATCAGAAGGATGAACACGCCCCCTTACTGATCGAGAGAGTCACACAAAGTAACTTACTGATAGGAGAGCAGCATACTCCCTTATTGAGGGGTGTTTAACATACTCCCTTACCGATAGGGAACTTTGAGAGAGAAGGTACATACTCCCTTACTGAGAGGGGTATTCAAAAACACTCCCTTATTAAGATAGAGATGAGCGCATTCCCCTACTGACAGGAAATTTGACGCATTCCTTTATAGAGAGGGAACTGCACACATATTTCCTTTCAGTTTTGGGAGGTTACACACTTCCTTCCTGAGAGGGAGATGCACAAACATTCACTTACTGACAGGGGACTTACATATTTCCTTACTGATAGGAAGCCTTATGCACATTCCCTTACAAATAAGGGGTCTTCATGCACACCCCCTTATTGTTAGGGAAGATACACAAACTCTTAATGAGAGGGAGATTCACAAATACTCCCTTACTTCAAGGGAGATCAACACACTCCCTTACTGACAGGGAACTTGACACATTTCCTTATGGATAGAAAAATGCACGCACATTCCCTTACTCTAAGGGAGATCAGCTCATTCCCTGAAAGACAGAGAATTAAAAACTAGAACTATCACTGAAGGTGATTAATACCCCTGCTTTGGGTTTTTAGAGGAATGCACTTCTGATCATGTAGGCGAAGGCCATAAGGAAATTGATTGATAAATGTAGGAGGAGTTGCGCACATAAGAATTTCATGTAGAAACCCATATTAAATCAAAGTTCAAGAGAGATAACCTAGTTAAAATTGTCGCAGATCAAAAATTTTGGAATATGCGCATGTTCACTTAGTAGTGATGATGTTTGAAAGGTTTCTTCAAAATCGGTTCTTTAATGTAGGAGGAGTTGCGCACACAAGAATTTGTTCGGATGGAAAGACGTACGGACAGACGGACGTACATACGTACGGACGGACGTACAGGGCGATTCCTATATAGCCCCACTTCTTCGAAGCAGGGGTATAATAAGGAATGTTGAGTACATTCCCTTACTGATTGGGAGTAGACACCACTCCCGTTCTGAAATGGCAATTCACAAACACTCCCTTACTGATGGAGGGATCAGCATACTCCCTTATTAACAAGTAGCTTGACACACTCGCTTACTCACAGGGAACATAAACACACTCCCTTAGTGTTAGGGTAGATACACACCCCTATACTGAGAGGGAGATTCACAAACACCCTTTGGAGATCAGCACACTCCCTTACGGACAGGGAACTTGAAACATTCTCTTACACAGGAAACTGCACACACATTCCCTTACTGCTATGGAGGATACACATGCCCTTCCTTAGAGGGAGATTCACAAACATTCCTTTAATGATCGGGAGATCAGCACATTCCTGACAGGGAGCTGGACACACTCCCTTAGGGATAGGGAACTTCACCCACATTCCCTTACAGTTAGAATACATACTCCCTTCCTGAGAGGGAAATTCACAAACATTCTCTTCATGAGCAGAAGGACAGCACACTTTCTTTTACTAACAGGGAGCTGGACACACTCCCTTATGGATAGGGAAATTACAAACACACTCCCTTAATGTTAGGTAGATAGACACCCCCGTACTGAGAGGGAGCTTCACAAACATTCCCTTACAAATAAGGGGTCTTCATGCACACCCCCTTATTGTTAGGGAAGATACACAAACTCTTAATGAGAGGGAGATTCACAAATACTCCCTTACTTCAAGGGAGATCAACACACTCCCTTACTGACAGGGAACTTGACACATTTCCTTATGGATAGAAAAATGCACGCACATTCCCTTACTCTAAGGGAGATCAGCTCATTCCCTGAAAGACAGAGAATTAAAAACTAGAACTATCACTGAAGGTGATTAATACCCCTGCTTTGGGTTTTTAGAGGAATGCACTTCTGATCATGTAGGCGAAGGCCATAAGGAAATTGATTGATAAATGTAGGAGGAGTTGCGCACATAAGAATTTCATGTAGAAACCCATATTAAATCAAAGTTCAAGAGAGATAACCTAGTTAAAATTGTCGCAGATCAAAAATTTTGGAATATGCGCATGTTCACTTAGTAGTGATGATGTTTGAAAGGTTTCTTCAAAATCGGTTCTTTAATGTAGGAGGAGTTGCGCACACAAGAATTTGTTCGGATGGAAAGACGTACGGACAGACGGACGTACATACGTACGGACGGACGTACAGGGCGATTCCTATATAGCCCCACTTCTTCGAAGCAGGGGTATAATAAGGAATGTTGAGTACATTCCCTTACTGATTGGGAGTAGACACCACTCCCGTTCTGAAATGGCAATTCACAAACACTCCCTTACTGATGGAGGGATCAGCATACTCCCTTATTAACAAGTAGCTTGACACACTCGCTTACTCACAGGGAACATAAACACACTCCCTTAGTGTTAGGGTAGATACACACCCCTATACTGAGAGGGAGATTCACAAACACCCTTTGGAGATCAGCACACTCCCTTACGGACAGGGAACTTGAAACATTCTCTTACACAGGAAACTGCACACACATTCCCTTACTGCTATGGAGGATACACATGCCCTTCCTTAGAGGGAGATTCACAAACATTCCTTTAATGATCGGGAGATCAGCACATTCCTGACAGGGAGCTGGACACACTCCCTTAGGGATAGGGAACTTCACCCACATTCCCTTACAGTTAGAATACATACTCCCTTCCTGAGAGGGAAATTCACAAACATTCTCTTCATGAGCAGAAGGACAGCACACTTTCTTTTACTAACAGGGAGCTGGACACACTCCCTTATGGATAGGGAAATTACAAACACACTCCCTTAATGTTAGGTAGATAGACACCCCCGTACTGAGAGGGAGCTTCACAAACATTCCCTTACAAATAAGGGGTCTTCATGCACACCCCCTTATTGTTAGGGAAGATACACAAACTCTTAATGAGAGGGAGATTCACAAATACTCCCTTACTTCAAGGGAGATCAACACACTCCCTTACTGTCAGGGAACTTGACACATTTCCTTATGGATAGAAAACTGCACGCACATTCCCTTACTCTAAGGGAGATCAGCTCATTCCCTGAAAGACAGAGAGTTAAAAATAAGGAATGTTGAGTACATTCCCTTACTGATTGGGAGTAGACACCACTCCCGTGCTGAAATGGCAATTCACAAACACTCCCTTACTGATGGAGGGATCAGCATACTCCCTTACTAACAAGTAGCTTGACACACTCGCTTACTCACAGGGAACATAAACACAATCCCTCAGTGTTAGGGTAGATACACACCCCTATACTGAGAGGGAGATTCACAAACACCCTTTGGAGATCAGCACACTCCCTTACCGACAGGGAACTTGAAACATTCTCTTACACAGGAAACTGCACACACATTTCCTTACTGCTATGGAGGATACACATGCCCTTCCTTAGAGGGAGATGCACAAACATTCCTTTAATGATCGGGAGATCAGCACACTCCTGACAGGGAGCTGAGCACACTCCCTTAGGGATGGGGAACTTCACCCACACTCCCTTACAGTTAGAATACATACTCCCTTCCTGAGAGGGAGATTCACAAACATTCTCTTCATGAGCAGAAGGACGGCACACTCTTTTACTAACAGGGAGCTGGACACACTCCCTTATGGATAGGGAAATTACACTCGCTTACTCACAGGCAGCATAAACACACTCCCTTAATGTTAGGTAGATAGACACCCCCGTACTGAGAGGGAGCTTCACAAACATTCCCTTACTGATAGGTAGATCAGTACACTCCCTCACTGACTGGGAATTTGACACATTCCCCTACAGATAGGAAATGGCAAACACATTCCATTACTGTTAGGGCGGATAGTAGTGATGAGCCGATTATCGGTATTGGCCAATAAATGGCTTATCAGCCAGGTATCGGTATCGGCAAAAAATACCAAATCTGCCGATATTGGCAGCCGATATGTCCTTTTTTTTCCAAATTAAGTTCTCAGGCAAATCGCTGATAATCTCAACTAAATTGTACTTGTTACTCAGATTAGGGCTTTTTAGAAAACGTATTTTTGGGGTATATTTCTCTGAATTAAAGTTTTGACTACCGGTACTGGTGAAGCATTCTTCAACACACAGGTCATCACGAAAATGTGCACAAAAATTTCAATTGTTCAATCAAAATAAAATTATGTGAATGTGTTTATCAACTTTATGTTGAAGACAAATGGGAAATTCCCAGTTCTTAAATTATTAATGAGAGCGTGTTCAGTGACCCAAATTGTTCCTTTTTATTACTTTAGAAAATGAGTTGAGAAATTACCTGATGTGATCTCTGCAAAAATAGCTACTCCAAAATAAATATGAATTAATACCCTGAGTTGTAATATCCAGTTTGATCCATGCTACATGAAAGGCTGTTTCGAAAACAAAACAAGAGAAAGCCAAAGCCATATTGTTTACAACAATGGGGAAACATTATGTACATCAGGGCAGTCAGTTTAAATATAGATTTTTTATTTATGAAACATGCCCACGTGTTTTTATCAATGCATTGCAGAATTCAGTAAGCCCCTCCCCCCACTGCTACAGGCAGCAGATCAAGGACAAGTGACAATGATTCCCGATTTTTTTTTTTAAGGTAAATGCAGTACCACTATGGCATTACCACTACGGGTGCTGGTCAAAAGGTCCTCCAACCAAAACGTCCCCTATTTTTTTGGTCAAAACATCCCCAAGAGTTGGTCAAGACTCAAAACGTCCCCAACAATTGGTCAATTCACTGCCAGTAAAAATACAAATACGTTGCATGATACCACAAGGAAATTTGCTCCGGATTTTCCATCACTGATGCTTGTTGAAAGAATCAATGATGAAAGAATGTGAGGAAATTCTTTGTGGCCTGTAAAGATAGGCCTGCCTGAGCCCCCACCCCCCCCCCCCCCCCACCTGCCAATTTTTTTCTTCTCTGGCAATAACAGCCAAGTTCAGTGTCGATACGTCAATAACTGGGAAATGGATAGTGCAGATAGTTACCCGGTGCCAACAATGCCCCCTGTTAATCTTGCACTTGGAGAAAGTGAACGCAAAAGAATTCACCGAGAAGCGGTCCACCAATGCATGTACATGTAAATGCTCACACGTGAATGGATTATTTCGTTTGTTTTTTTCACAATGGATGGGAGTTTTGAATACTGAGGGCACCTTCTCTTGCATGAGTAATAAATACAAAACACAGTTCAAATACTTTTTTAATAAACACAATTCAAAATGGAAATGTAATGACTGAACGAACATGTTTCAGGTTAAGACAAATTGATCACGTGCGTTTTTGACCTCATTTGTTAACATTGATGTTTTGTTGATATTTCGTGTTGATTTTGTTGATGTTTTTCTACTGAAATGTATTTTTGAATGATTGATGATTCCGATGGAAAAAATGAATAAAACAAACACATAAAACTTTATGTCAAGTTTTCATTTTACATTCAGTCTCATTCGTGGAAAAGCCCACCCCCATTTTTTTCATGTGCCTGGGCTCACTGACGGGTCGGTTCGGAAATGATATTGAATTTGATACATCACAGATATACGTTACGTTGAGATCCACCCAGGACGCGTGTCGAGTCACGCTGAATCCTGAACAACCCCATGTCTCGTTAAGTCCTGTCTGAATGTCATTATATTTATACACAAGGTTGCGTCACCACAAAAACTAATGTTGGTATCGATATCGGTATCTGTCCGATATTGAATTGAAATATCAGATATCGGCAATACCGATAACGCCCATATCGGCTCATCACTAGCAGATACACACTCTATACCTAAGAGGAAGATTCACGAACACTCCTTTACTGACAGGGAGCTGGACACACTCCCTTACAGATAGGGAACTTCACATACATTCCTTTACAGTTAATATACACACTCCCTTAATGAGCGGGAGACCAGCACAACTACTTTACTGAAAGGAAGCTTGACACACTAACTTACTCATTGGGAGGGTAAACACACTCTTTTACTGATAGGGAATTTCATGCACCATCCCTTAATGTTAGAGAAGATACACACTCCCTTGCTGAGAGGGAGATTCACAAACACTATCTTTCTGATAGGGAGACCGGCAGACTCCCTCAATGACAGGGAACTTGACGCATTCCCTTACTCATAGGGACCTCGATGCACATTCCCTTACTGATAGGGAGGATACACACTCCCATTATTGACAGGGAGATCAGCACACTAGTTTAATGGTAGGGACCTTGACACACATGCTTACTCATCGAGAGGATGCAAACACATGCTCTGGCTGATGGGGAGATTCACACACACTCTCCCTTAGCGACAGGGATCTTGTCATACTCCCTTAATAATGAAAGATAATTTATTACATATTCCCTTACTGATAGGAAGAGTTTAACATACTCCCTTACCAATAGGAAACATTACATACATTCCCTTACTGATTGTGAGGATACACACTCTCGTGCTGACATGGCAATTCGCAAACATTACCATACTGTTGGAGGAACCAGGTCCTGTCTAATAGACAAGTAGCTTGACACACTCGCTCACTCACATAAACAAACTCACTTACTGTTAGGGAAGATACACACACCCCACACTGAGAGGAAGATTCACAATCACTCCCTTAAAAATAGGGAACGTTGAGTACATTCCCTTACTGATTGGGAGGAAAGATACTCCCATACTGAAATGGCTATTCACAAACACTTCCTTACTAATAGAGGGATCAGCACACTCGCTATTATCAGATACCTTGACACAATGCTTACACATTCCCTTCCTGGGATGGAGATTCACAAGCATTCCCTTAATGAGCGGGAGACCAGCACACTAATTTACTGAAAGGGAGCTTGACATGCTCACTTACTCCTTGCGAGGGTAAACCCACCCCTTTACTGATAGCGAATTTCATACACAGTCCCTTACTGTTAGGGGAGATACACACTTATTTGCTGAGGAGATTCACAAACACTCCATAACTGATATGGGGATCAACAGATTCCCTTACTAACATGAAACTTGACACATTCCCTTCATGATAGGGACCTTTATGCATATTCCCTTACAGATAGGGGGGATACACTCCCTCACTGACAAGATCTGCACACCAGGTTCAGGGCAGGGAGATTCACACACATTAATACTCATTGAGAGGATAAAAACACTCCATTAGAGACTTGACCCTGTCATCCTCACTTAATGAAAGATAATTTAATACACATGATGGAGGGATCAACACACTCCTGTATTAACAGGTACCTTGACACACATGCTTACACACTGGGAGCATACACACTTTCACTTACTGTTAGGGAGAATACACATTTCCTTCTTGAGAGGGAGTTTCACAAACACTCCTTTACTGACAGGGAGCCAGACATACTCCCTTCATTCCCTTACAGTTAAGGTACACACTCTCTTCATGAGAGGGAGATTCACAGACATACCCTTAATGAGCAGGAGACCAGCACACTACTTTACTGAAAGGGAGCTTGACACACACACTTACACATTGGGAGGGTAAACCCACCCCTTTACTGATAGAGAATTTCAAGCACAGTCCCTCCCTGTTAGGGAAGATACACACTCTCTTGCTAAGAGGGAGATTCACGAACACTTCCTTAAAAATTATAAATTCAAAGTAATTTGTATATTTTTTACACTTACCAATGGCCCAGACTAGCTGGTGCTAACTCAAAAATATCTAGGTCCAAACACAAATTTTGCCCCCCCCCCCCCCCCCAATCCCCCAAATTTGAATGCAAAACCGAAAATTAAAAGTCCTATCTGGCCCTCCATACATTTACTCTCTGTGCATGTGTAGCCGTCAGGAAGTGACCGGAATTGGCGCCAACATCATTCTTTGTATAAGAGAGTACTACATAATAATTCAGCAGGGAGGAATGAGTGCCCACTCATGGGAGGGCCATCTCCGTCTGGGCCATTGGTAAGTATAAAAAATATACAAATTACTTTGAATTTATAATATTTTAATACTATTACCCAATGGCCCAGACTAGCTGAATCGTAAAAAGGTGGAGGGCCAAGGACTTCAGAATTAGTAGATCAACATAGTTCCAATCCTGTAATGCAAGGTGAAAGGAAATTAAAATTATTAGGAACAAGAGCGCACGTATCGCTGAAGCAATACAATGTCCCCCTACCGGACTAATGAGCATTAATAATTATACAAATGTTATAACCTAGATCTGATCAGCATGAATTCCGTTTCCAAAACAAGAGCACCGCTGGGCATTGCATCATACGCCCGTGAACTGTTCAAATTGTACCATTTTAACACATTTGCCATTTTTTTAGAGTGGGAGAAATTTATACTGGCATATATATATATATGTGTTACGGTCAGACTTTTGAAATCAGTTATTTTGTGAAATGACTAAATTTTTCAGTCATCTGAGAAAAAGACTAAAAATTAAGGACAATAGCTTCACAAAAGGACTCAATAATTTAATAATTTCAAAAAAAAATTCTTGATTTCACAGTTTGACTGTAAGATATTTATATAGATATATATATATTAGAAACACTGAAGCTTCCTATCTTTAGTTATTTATTTACTGGTGTTTAAGGTTAGAGGATTTCCAACTCAAGCATTGGTGAATGAATCCTATTTGGACTGTAAAATCTTATTTGTTTTCCAAAGAAAGTATAAATTTTATAGTAAATTTCCTTTCTTATTATACCTACCGAAATTGTTTACAACAGGCTTGCACTACAGTGGAAGAACCTAACTCAGATAAAATACTCTCTATTTTAATCTTTCCCAAGATTTGGGAAAGAAAAGGGGTGTAAAAACACCACGAAAAAATAAGCCAAAACTGGGCCGAGCGCCATCGGCGCACACCCAGTATGGGACGCTCTTCCATAGTACAAATCCACGACTTCCGTAACAGTGCGCAATGCATCAATTCGTCATTCTTTTGATTCCGAACAACACAGGAGTTATGTGATCAGCGGGGAGGAAGGATTCTTACCCGAATAAGAAGATGGGAGGACCTCCATGTAAACAATTTCGGTAGGTATAATAAGAAAGGAAATTTACTATAAAATTTATACTTCTTATCAACCTACCTCAATTGTTTACAACAGGCTGAATAGACAAAAGGCTGGAGGGAATCACATAACCAACCCACACATAACTCAATAGCCCTGCGACCGTGGACAGAGGAAGAGATCCCTAGGCCTATCAAACCATAGCATCACAAACATCAGAAAAGCCAATGAAAGATGAGGCGTATGGTGAAGTGCGACGCACAGCCAGAAAGGGCAGTAACAGCACAAAGCTGGAACTGACCCTGAAAAAAGCTGAAAAGCTTGGATAGACAACATCCTGAGCCGAAGAAAGAGGGCCCCAAGGTTCTCTGTCGGCTCCTGCAACTGTCGCAGATAAAAGGAGAAAGTAGCATTTCTCCAGAAGGCTGCCAGTATAACATCAGTCATCCGACAACATGACAGAGTTATTAAAAGAGGAAGACAATGCACGCACCTCGTGGCAGAAAAAACAATTGGTAATACAATCACCAGTAGCTAGACGAGCGGAAGCTGCACGAATAGCAAGACAAGTCCATCAAGAAATGGATGCAGGAGAGATATGGCATGTGGGAAAATGCATATTCATCCAGGATAAAGGCGTGAACGCCTCTCACCCCCAAGCAGAGCAGCGCCCAAGAAAGTGACCATCCTGGAGTAAACTGCAAAGTCCTAGGTCTTTTCAAGGAAAAGAGCTGAACAAGCTTGGAGAGGCAAGGATGAGTGTCGAAACAATGCGGTATCACAAAGGAAAAAATGTCTCTGAAGCATGGACAAGTACCCATTGCTGGAGACCCCCAGAAACAAACATATACCAGAATCTCCGCAAGAGGTGTGATCGAAGGAGTGACAGAAGCAACAGAGTGATCGCATACCATCGACAGAAGAACCTTCCACTTAGCCACAGAGGCTAAACCAGTAAAGTGAGTGCCTCCCTGAAGAAAAGCAACTCCACTGCGTGTCTCGAAAAACCACTACGGAGGAGACAGGACCCGATAAAAGACATGTGCGAAGGCACAATGAAGTCGGGTCAACTTGAAAACCTCCTCGGGCGACTTTGGCAAAGAAAGTTGCGAGGTAGAGGGAGACATGCCGGAACCGACGCTAACAGAGAGCGGAGCAGATTGATCCACACCCACCAAAGCGACGGGTGTGATCGAAAGGATTCGACGACTGCAGGTTCATATCTGGGTGAGAACCTGAGGCGGAATCGGAACCGGTAGGAAGGCGTAGCCGACAAGCCCATCCCAAAGGAGGGCCACAGCGTCCACGGCGAAAGCCAGAGCATCTGGACACGGGGACACGAAAGTGTCCACCGGATGGTTCCAACGAGTCACAAGAGATCGATGGAACCCGCCATGTGGAGCATCCACCTGGTGGAAATAACCCTGCCCCGACGGGACAGGGAGTCGGCTAGGACGTTCAGACAAACGGGAATGTGACAAACAGCCACCCCGGCGTGGACATCCTGAGCGAGCAGTAGAAGATCCCAAGCCAATTCGTACATTGGAACAGAGTGCGTGCCGCCCTGGTTCCGAATGTAAGCAAACACCGTCGAATGGTCGGACAACAGAAGGACCTGGTGAGTTGACAGGTGAGGGATCCACTGCCTGAAACGCAGAAGAAGAGCAAGAGGCTCCTTCTGGTTGATGTGTAGAGCTGCATGATCCTGGTCCCACATCCCGTGAATGGAAAAGACCTAGAGGATCCAACGTCGCACCCCATCCGGGATCGCTGGCATCTGCCGTCAGAACGCGATCGGACGTGGGTAAGTCCAACGGAACACCCTGCGAAAGCCACTGGACATCCGCCCAGAGGAGAAGGTGAGGATAAAGATAGTCTGGAAACTGAAGCACCAGATCCAGAAAATCTACATTCGGCCTCCAACGACTGAGCAGAAAGTGTTGGAGAGGTCTGACACGCAGCCGACCTAGAGGAATGAGATCCGTCACCGAACAGCAGAGACCGATTAGCCGGAGAAAACTCCGAGCCGTCGCGGATGTGGACTGGGACAGAGTCGGAGCAAAAGCTGAGAGAATCACAGCCTTGGCCTGGGGAACCACCACCAAATTGAATTGTGTGCGGAAAGCCATCCCCAGATGATAAAACGACTGAGAAGGGACCAGGTCCGACTTCTCCTCGTTGACTCTGAAACGTAGCGACGTGAGCAAGCTCAACAGAGTGGCGAAATCCGACTCCAGTAAGGCAGCATTGGAATGCCCCTGGAGGATATCGTCCAGATATGCCGAAGTAGTCACCCTGGACTGTGTGCGATGGAAAGCTATCACATGCGACATCAGTCTGGTGAAGGCCCAAGGAACCAGGTTGAGGCCGAAAGGCATGGCCTTGAACTGGTAAACTCGCCCCAGAAAAATGAACCTGAGATACTTTCGTAACGCCCAATGAATCGGAACGTGAAAGTAAGCGTCTCGCAGGTCGAAGCTGGAAGCGAAAACTCCCTGGTGAAGTGAACGGAGGACCGACCTGAAAGTCTCCATGCTGAACTTGGGAGCAATGATAGACTGGTTCAGGAAACTCAGATCGAGAACCGGTCGGAGTCGGCCGTCCTTCTTCGGCTCCAAGAACAGGCGGGAATAGAAACCCACTGACCTAATGTTCTTGATGACCTCAATCGCCCCCTTTGTCAGGAGATTGTCTATCTCCGTGGACAGAAGTTCCCGACGTAAAATGTCTGAAGGAACTGTGGTTGGAAAAGGCACCCTGGACAGAGTGGAGTGCCGTCGGAAGGATATTCGCAGCCCGGACCAAACAACATCTAACATCCAAGGATCGGATGTGATGGTGGTCCATGGTCTGCGAACTCTGCTATCCTTCCTCCAACCTGGTACGAGTCGAGGTGAGGACCTTCATTGCGAACCCCGACGAGGCTCGCGAGAGGAGAAAACACCTCTACTGAATGAAGAATCCTGGGAGTTCCCTCAAGACTGCCGACGCTTACCCTTACCCCTTGAGTAAGTAGAAGCGGTGGCAGAAGGATCAGCCCCTTTTGCTTCACAGAGGAAGCAGAGGGTACTTGTTAGGCTTGGAACGGCCCGTGCCTACCCTAGAAGGCTGATCAAGCTAAGAAACAGCAGCTGATCGTTGGAATGACGTAGGACGTCATCCCGGACCATCAACACAGAATCATGGAAAAGTTGCAGACCTGCCAAAAAAAGCAGATCGAAGAGTAGCGTACTGCTCCTCAGGAAGGGATCGGCCTGTGTCCCGCACAGAGTCCCTTCGAACTAATTCCGGATTAGCCGTGTTACAGGCATGCGTGTGAGTAAGATGCATGAGTGCCTTGGACAGCACACGCAAAGGAGCCTGTACCTCGTCAAACTTATCTGAAGGCAGATAAGCAGCAAAAGCTGAGACGACGAAATCAGAGAGAGAAAGCATACCAAGCATCTCTCTCGATAAGCCCAATGTGGACTCCAGAGTCGTCATCGGAATAACGGCAGACTTGGACTTGGAAAGCCCGAGGGAATTGGAGTCCTGATACAAAACTGTCAAAGTCTGGTAGACCGACGGATTGGCGGAATCGTAGGAACGATAACGCGCAGGAGGCAAAAAGGTGTCAACCCTGGTGAAGAACGGAGCCTTCATAGCCTTGGAACTTAGCTTAGAGTCCAAGGCTGAAAATGCTTCAACCAACTGTACCAAAGGGCATGGTCGAAGACGCCCAGAAGCAGACTGTTGGCGCGCGACCGATGATCGCGGCCTGGCTGACACTGTCGACTGGTTAGATGGTTTGAGATCCGGAAGGAACCCAAACACGAAATCAAGAGCTGCCCCCAAGTCCGAAGACTGCTGGCTCTCGACATCAAGCATGTCTGACTCTTCCCCTGAGTCGGAAGACACATAGCCCATCGTGGGCAAACCAGCCGACGCCTCCCATGGTGTCGGAACACCAGGGGATCAGAAAGCGGCCGGTTTCCAATCCCGGGAGGCGGCGCCATAGGAGGCGCCTGGAAATCACTCGCTGCCTCGCTGGAAGCAACAGGAAGGCTCTTTGACAGAACCTGAGTGAGTAAGGAGAGGGCCTCCCTAAGCTCACTGCCCGTACTGGCCGGTTCGACAGAGGAACGAACCGGCAAAGTGGCTTCACCTCTGACCCTCTGAACCAGCGAAGGGTCACGATCCTCCAAAAGACCTGACGTGGGACGACAGGCGGCAGCCGAAAACGTCTGAAGGCAGACGTGTATAGGGGTGTGACACACCCCGAGGATCAACATAGCAGGAACTCATGAGAGTCACCGCTGACCTCTGCAGGACAGAAGGTCCAGGCTGCACAAAAGACGTTGGGACCCCCCAAAACTGGTCGTGTGGCCAGAATGAGTGGACGGAAACGCCATGGAGTTCATAGTGTCCCACTAAGAACAACCGAATCCAATGACAACTGTGGTGCTCGATGGCGCAGAGACTACAGCCGGCAGCCACTTCCAACTTCGCCGAGTTGAAGTCAGGGAAGGCTGAGGCCGATACCCCCACGTCTACACAACCAGACACCGTAGCAGACCACTTCAGGTATAAAACTACTGTGCTCAATGGCTGAGAGGACACAGTATGGTGTTCAGTCGGCAGCCCCATTTGACTTCGCTGAGTGGAAGTCTGAGAAAGCGGAGGCCGAAACCCCACAACCACACTACAGACATCCCTGCAGACCCTGGCAGGGAGAAGCCGAGGCCGGCTAAAAACGGTGCCCAATGACGTTGTAGACGGAACAGCAGTAGCAGCAGATACGACGGGAGCTGTTGGAACTGGCGGAAAAGCGGAGAGAGCCACCAAGCTCGGCCTCCAAAGGAGGAGTCACAACCCTAGTGACAGCCTCAGATGTCGAATGGAGAGGGCGCATAGTCCCAGAACCAGGCATCTCTACACCAGAAAACCAACAGCTCCCGCCGTATCCACCACGGTAAAACACTGCACATTCCCCATGGAAGGGGAATAACTCTCACCAGACATGGTGGAATCGGGAAGCCCCGAAATGACAGCGGTCCCCACCCCCCGCTGGTGCGGGAGGAGCTGCACATCCCCCACGGAGGAGGAGCAATTCTCATCAGACGTGGTCGAATCGGGCGACCCGAAACGAAAGCGTTCAACACCCCCCCGCGGGAGCGGGAGGAGCTGCACATCCCCCACAGAGGGGGGGTCAAACTCACACCAGATGTGGTCGAGTCGGGGGGCCCCGAAATGACAGTGCCCCCCCCCCCCCTCTGGTGTGGGAGGAGCTGCACAACCCCCACGGAGGGGGTAAACTCACATCAGATGTGGTCGAGTCGGGAGGCTCCCGAAACAACTGCATTCCACACCACCCGCGGGTGCGGACGAAACGGACACGAGAACGCACCAATGGCGAGGGCAAAAGGAATTGCCCTAAAGGAACCGAACTGGAAAGAACAGAGGTGAGAGCAGTAGAAGAAAAAGGTGAACTCAACAGAAACAGAAAGTAGAACACCCTCAACTACAAGAGAAGGTGGCAGAACCCAGACGGCCGACACCTCCTCCAATAAAATTTGTTATCAACCGAAAAAATTCATTGTCGGCAATGTCGAATCGCGATGACACGATGTCGCAAAACATTCGCGAAAACGGAATAGTAATTAATAAACAATGAGAATGTGGTTGAAAATATAAACAAGAATATATAAAACACAGTCCTTTTATTATACGATCTTCAGATCCATAATTCCAGTCACAGGAAAACCATTATCCACGAGTTGAATTATCAATGTTTCATAATGCATATGGCGGAAACACATCCTGCTCGTGCTTCGGATAGAAAAAGAATGGCGAATTGATGCATTGCGCACTGTTACGGAAGTCGTGGATTTGTACTATGGAAGAGCGTCCCATACTGGGTGTGCGCCGATGGTGCTCGGCCCAGTTTTGGCTTATTTTTTCGTGGTGTTTTTACACCACTTTTCTTTCCCAAATCTTGGGAAAGATTAAAATACAGAGTATTTTATCCGAGTTAGGTTCTTCCACTGTAGTGCAAGCCTGTTGTAAACAATTGAGGTAGGTTGATAAGAAACAAGTACTGTTTCACTTCCTGTGGTTTACATAGAGGCATGTGTATAGAAAAAGATATAAAGTTTAAATAAAACGCATCAAAACCATGAGATTTATTTGACTAGTCAGTTTATTAATTGGGTAATTATTTGACCAATTAATTATTTGACGCAGTAAGTCACACAATATTGGTGTGTTTTCTTTGAACTTCATACATTTTTATTTGTATTTTCCAACGTTTCATGGTAGTTTTGCAATATATCTGAAGTGAGTATTAGATTTATATGGTTGAGACCCCATGATCATACTGTGAACCTGTTCGACCTCTCTAGCTTCACTTGACAGTGATTTGTCATGCTGCAAAATTATAAAGGAAGCCAAAGTGGTTTCACTATTATGTATCAGTGCGTGAGGTTTCAAGAATTACTTTACCTTATACATCATATAATGTCCAACAGGGGCCATAATTCAGGCAAAAATTGTTCAGACCGACCCCATATTCGAACTTGACCTGTATTTTGTTGTGATTAAACCACATACCAAGTTTGGAGCCGATCGGAAAACAAATACTAAAGTTATCATCCAGAAACCAAATATTTGACGAATTCGAAGTCCAACAGGGGCCATAATTCAGGCAAAAATTGTTCAGACCGACCCCATATTCGAACTTGACCTGTATTTTGTTGTGATTAAACCACATACCAAATTTGGAGGCGATCGGAAAACAAATACTGAAGTTATCATCCGGAAACCAAATATTTGACGAATTCAAAGTCCAAAAGGGGCCATAATTCAGGCGAAAAATGTTCGGACCGACCCCATATTTGAACCTGACCTGTATTTTGTTGTGATTAAACCACATACCAAATTTGGAGCCGATCGGAAAACAAATACTAAAGTTATTGTTCGGAAACCAAACGGATGGACGGATGGACGGACAGACGGACGGACAACGCCATACTATAATACGTCCCGTTTTTCAAACGGGCGTATAAAAAGTCCAGAAAACTGATATTTTGGCGCTTTTCCATATTTCCAAGGGCCATAACTCACACAAGAATAATGCAATCAGCATGAAACTCAAACTTGATCTGTAAGTCATCGTTCTATAGTAGGTTACCAAGAATGAAATCATTCGGTTGAAGCATTTCCAAAAAAAGTCCGGAAAACTAAAGTAAAACTGACAGCCTGACTGACAGACTGATGGATGGACAGAGTGCAAATGAAACTTGATCTGTAGTCATCGTTCTATAGTAGGTTACCAAAAATGAAATCATTCCGTTGAAGCGTTTCCAAAAAAAGTCCGGAAAACTAAAGTATGACCGACACACTGACTGACAGACTGACGGATGGATGGACAGAGTGTAAATGAAACTTGATCTGTAAGTCATCGTTCTATAGTAGGTTACCAAAAATGAAATCATTCCGTTGAAGCGTTTCCAGAAAAAGTCCGGAAAACTGATATTTTGGCACTTTTCCATATTTCCAAGGGCCATAACTCACACAAGAATAAGGAAATCAGCATGAAACTCAAACTTGATCTGTAAGTCATCGTTCTATAGTAGTTTACCAAAAATGAAATCATTCTGTTGAAGCGTTTCCAAAAAAAACCCCGGAAAACTGATATTTTGGTGCTTTTTCATATTTCCAAGGGCCGTAACTCACACAAGAATAATGCAATCAGCATGAAACTCAAACTTGATCTGTAAGTCATCGTTCTATTGTAGTTTACCAAAAATGAAATCATTCCGTTGAAGCATTTCCAAAAAAAAACTCCGGAAAACTGATATTTTGGTGCTTTTTCCCATATTTCCAAGGGCCGTAACTCACACAAGAATAATGCAATCAGCATGAAACTCAAACTTGATCTGCAAGTCATCGTTCTATAGTAGTTTACCAAAAATGAAATCATTCCGTTGAAGTGTTTCCAAAAAAACTCCGGAAAACTAAAGTGTGACTGACAGACTGACGGATGGACAGAGTGCAAACCTATAGTCCCCTCCGGCGATGCCGGTAGGGGACTAATTACATGTATGTCTCTCTATCATTAACAGAGAAGACATATCCTAAATAAGGAGCCCAATTTAAGTAATTCCGTATTCTCGGCATGAAGACTATGCTAATTTGGATGTAACAAGTTCCCAATTTTTAAGGCAAGTCCGGACTAATCCCCAAAAAATTAGAATGGCGTATTTGAGAATGAGAGAATATCCCCCACAAACATATGCCATACACAATAAAACTCCAGCTGTGTACAGGATATAATTACGGACAAAACAGCTTCCTTCATAGTTACATACCTATCAAGCCAGAGGAGAGGTAAAAATCATCCCCCCCCCCCCCCCCCCCACCCTTTCTTTTGAAGGAATCTTCAAAAAGAAAAAGGGGAGCGGCTCTGGAATCAGTAAAAGCAATACCAAAAAACAATATAAATATTCATCAAACATGCACTCAGGTATTAATTTATAATTACTACATGGTGCTTAATGCCACTTCATAAGTTAAGGCTATAGCGACAATTCCGGTAATTAATATTGCCCGCTATATAACGTACACCGCAGACGGTGTACGCAGATATGTCGAAAACCGGTGATATAATATATAACATACACATGTCCAATTGAACCACAATGAACGATCTCTAGAGAGTGAACACACTTCCGAGGTAACCCACAGGCGACCTCATTCAGGTGTACAATAAATTCCAGTAGCAACACTCCTCGACGTGTACTATCCGATATCTATGAACGTATACACGTGTGAATATACGATTTGAGTACAGACATTAATAGAAACCTGGATCTAGAAATGGAAGTAGGTATGATTAACAGGCTCCAACACGGACCGCCCCCAAAATAATTCATAATTTCAAAGGTCCATAATATACAATAAAGCGTCAGCCTAATAATTATAATACACTCAAGCATTAAAATCCTGTATGCAATCATCTGAATACCAGTTAACTGGTTATGCAGCCTCCGAGGTACCCAAAGACAAGCAATTCAATTATGATTAAATATGCGCCCGTATATGACAAATAGATGAATAATCACAGGAAACTAATCCAACTAAAAAGTGGATGTGCCCATAAGGTCGCCATAGCACACGACCCAGCCGCCTATTGAAAAGTGAAGAAATGCATGTATGTATTTAAACTTATACGAGGCTTGCGGGAAGAAAACTACGTCTTGCCCAGTAATCACCTCTAAACACATTAGCAGTGTGTGTGTGTTGGGGGGGGGGGGGGATTCAAAGTCATATCGAACCCTCTTCACTTGCATTACTTAATCGTTCTTGTGTTAGTCAACCAACAATATAGGAGCCGCAATGGTTTCCTCACGTCTAACTGACTCCATTATGCCACTATGGGCGGAGAAGGGCGTGAAGAACAAAAACTTCCCCTGATAAAGAAGGTCCTCTCGTGGAGGAAGCTTCCGGGGAGCATCCCATAACAAAGACTTGAGAAAACTGATTCAAGGTTTCTGTGACGACAGAGGTGCTACTATTAGGATTCATAACGAGACTGTTTGATCTTAAACATAATCTACTCAATCAAATGAATTGGAGGATACGAGTATCCTATCATCCATCCCCATGAGATCGGCAGAGCATCTACTGCATGCACTCAATGGTCTGGGCATGGCGAAACAAACGACGGCAACTGATTGTTCCGGTGCGTTGCAAACTGATCTATCATGGGGCGATCCTTCTGGTAGCAACACTGTCCAAATACTCGCTTGCTGAGCGTCCATTCCAATTGCAACAGGCGACCTTTCCGAGAGAGCGAGTCTGCTAGTATGTTCAGATGACCCGGTATATGACGGATGAAAAGATGAACATGATGATTCATGATGTATTAGGAAAATCTTCTCTGTTAGTTGGCATAATGGAAATGAATGGGTGCTTCCCTGGTTCCCGATGTGCACTACCACTGTCGAGTTGTCCAACTAAATTGAACATGATGTCTGTTATTATGTGAATCCAATGTTGTAGCGTTAGCTAATTAACATCATCCTGTTGATGTTTATGTGTTTCTCCTGGAACCGAGGGTCCCAAAGACCCTGACACCTGAAGTCTGCAGGACCTAGGGTCGCGCCCTAACCCATCTGACTTACATCCGCCATAATCATGAAAGCCGGATCCGGCAGTTGCACGTAACTCCCTGAGTTTGAACCCTTGTTTTACTAGGTCCTTTAAACTTATACTGTTTCAAGCAAAAGCCTCTTCACACTCAAGTTTTGAGTGAAGAATATCTGGAGGGGACGTGCACGCAGACAGCCCATCGGAATGAGATCCACAGCAATCCGCACAGCTCCAACAGTTGCATGAATTCCCTCACTGTTAATGTGTCTGAGTGTAGACAAAAGCGAGCATAACAACTGACTAATTTCGCTCTGGGTAACGGCAGACGAACCAGATTGTTGCGAGTCTCGAATCTCATTCCCTAAGTGAATGAAAGACTTGGACGGAGTTAGATCCGACTTCTTCTCGTTCACGATGAAGCCGAGACGTTGGAGCAAAACAAGCAGACTCTGAACATCGTTCTGAAGAGTAGTTTTGTTGCCGTATCTCTGAAGAATGTCGTCCAAGAAGCCAACATTACTGCAGACGAATGAGCTCGGAAGTGAGACATTACCAAGTTCATTATTCGAGTGAAACCCAGGGAACTAGATTCAGACCGAAGCACATTGCTCGGAACTGATATACTATCCCTTGAATGGCAAACCGTAGGTACTGTCTGAATGCCGGATGTACCAGGACATGAAAGTACACATCCTTAGATCCAAACTTGCCGCATAGTCATTCACTCAAATGCTCGCCCTTACTGACCGAATGGTCTCCATATAGAACTTTGGAGTTACGATAAGTTTGTCTATCCAGCTGAAGTCTATTACCGGTCGGAATGAGTCGTCTGGCTTCAGTACGAGGAACAGGTGACTGTAGAATCCTAGAGAATCTTGATTCTCGACGACCTCTATTGCTTCCTTTGCCAAGAGAGGCTTTACCTCCGATAGGAGAGACTCTCTTTTGCAAGGATTTGTCAATCGTGGACATCATGTTAGTTCTGGTTTCGCTCGGAAAGATAGCTGTAGGCCGTCCGAGACCATACTTCTCGCCCACTGATCTTCCGTAAATGTTATCCAGTTTGTTGCGAATCTTTATAACCTTCTGCCAACTGGCAAGCAATAGAGGTCCTGACCATCACCTGTAGGATCTGCGAGGCTTACGGGAGGAGAAACCATACTTCTCGCCCACAGGTCTTCCATAATTGTTATCCAGTTTGTTGCGAATCTTTATAACCTTCGGCCAACTGGCAAGCAGTAGAGGTCCTCACCATCACCTGTAGAACCTGCGAGGCTTACGGGAGGAGAAACTACGTCCCCCTCGCGAAGAGCCTCAACCCGCCGGCTTAGGGGAGTCTGACCGGTAGTCTCGATCAGACCTACACCCCCTTCCCGGGTTGCTGTATTGACGATCCCTAGAGTAATTGTAGGAGGGTTTCCTATACCCTCTCGAGGAGTCCGCTTTAGACGATTTCTGTCTAGGACATCCTCCCTTACTCTTTTCTGCTGCTGTGGGTCAATTAGATGCTGACTTAAGGAGCAGAGTATTTGACACTTTCTTTGTAGCTTGGTCATAAACCAATGAAAGCTAATCGTCAAACATTTTGTGTCCGGATACCGGAAACCCATAGAGAGGTTTTCACCTTGTCATCTATTAAAGATGACGAGGCAAGGGCTACGTCACGTCTGATTAACTCCAAAATTAGCCACTGTTAAGGCGGAGTTATACGTGGTAAACATAATGGCCCTGGAAAGAACTCATAAAGAGGTACAAACGTCCTCAAATTCCTTTCCGTTGAGACATTGTGCCACAGCTCTGGTCCAACAAACGGTAAATTTACAGAAGATGATGACAAGAAACCGCCTTTCTTCTTCCCATTGGAAAGTTTGAATATGGCGTCATCTAAATGGTCAAAGGCATGCTACAGCTGTCCAGACTGAACCGGAAAAGACAGGACCTCCTCCTTTATCCGGATAAAGTCCTTGTCCAACGACGCCAGCGGTTTCTTCCTAGTAGTCACGGCATTTTGATTCGCTGGAACAAATTCAGGGTAGTGTTGATGGATTAAATCCATCGCAACCATGTGTTGTTCCAAAAGGGAAGGGTAATCCTCCTCCGTATCCCTTTCACCATCTGAATGAATCAGTTGAAATTCACGGTCTGCGGCATCTGAACTTGCAGATGACTGGACCGACCCAGCACCATCCGGCAGCTCTGGTTCTGAGACTGCCGTAGGTTGCTTCTGCACTTGCTGGGATGCTGCGATGAGCTGTGCAATCTGCGACAGCAAGTCCGTTACGGAGGCCTGAGGAGCAGCAGTCTTCTGTTTCTTGGCCGCCGGCTACTCCTGGGACATGGTGTCCGAGATGGCTCTTTTCTCCGAACGTCCCGATAAATGAGGCCTCGTCTCCTTAGCTACCGGATGGTCCAACTTCTTTGATGATGAGTGGTCCCTTCTCGGCGATGCAGGCTGGATATCTGAAGTCGCGTAGTTAAGGTGCAGATGTGTGTACTTGGAAGATGCTGATGCAGAAGCCGTAACTGTAGCCGACGCCAACTGTGAACTCAATGCAGCGTCCCGGACGGGAGGTGCGGACGTATGCTCAGACTGACGCAAGTTCCTAATCACCACATCTGGCCCCAGATGTTGATGGAAAGAGAGGGGGCTCTCTCGCTCGCGGGCCTTTCAGACCTCGCCGAGCTTCCCAGTGAACTTGCCGGCTTCTTCTTCTGTTCCGTTGCTGGGTGACCCTGTTGATATTTTAAGGTGCTCGCTCTACCCAATCCACTTCTTTCGACTGCAATGGACACACCCGGTGTCACGGTACCCACGGATGGAGTAACCGCTTCACCGGTCGAGCTAGCTGGCGACAAGGGACTGAAACCACCAGCCCGTGGTTTTTTGCTCCGTCTAAAGTTCATGAGCACCTTTGCCGCTAGCTCTGCTTGATCATCTGAATGCGACAACGGCAACACACTCTCTCTAGGCGTCATGTAAACATCACCAAGTTCTTGTTCCTCTGAAATAGAAACTAAGAAACGAGACAGACTTTGTGGCGAGAGGACCGGCAGTGGCCTCTCGCCGCTAACAACGTACCGTGACACCCATCTCCAACGTTTGTCATTCCATCCAAGAATTAGTGGGAGTACATCGACTACAAGCAAGGCAACCAGCATGTAAATCAGAGGAAGACTTCCTTGCCTTGCATTTGAGCAATAAGCTTTCATAATGAAGCAAAATAAAGTCGACAGTACTCCCACCAACTCCACAATAAATATATGAAAAAGATACATAATAAATAACATTCAAAATATAAATCAAATGAAAGTGTCAATGACACTGTAGCTCAACTTGTCAAGACAAAGACATGTACATGTATAGTATGTGACACAGCAATGACAAACATCTAGGTAATGACCTGATAACAAAGGTACATATAAAGTATTGTAACGGTCTGTACATGAATACTGACCGTTGCCTGTAACAAATGTATAGGTAAAGTATTGTAAAGGTGGGTGACAGTCAGATGCTGAACTAGAAAAAATCTTTGAGTCCCAGAGTGGGTCTGACTGAACCCCAAAATATTTGTTTTCATAGCACAGTGATAACAAAGGCACCCCAAAACACACTCGTTCCTGTCCCAAGGTGAAAACAAAAGTACTCAAGAAGTTTTGTGAAGATCAGTTCATAAATACGAGCTGTATAGAACTTGTGACAAAAAACTGATTGGACCTAATTTCGGTACAAAATGGCCACTGGCAGCCATCTTGAATTTTGGACCATACCCAGAAACACTCATTCTCATCCCAAGGAGATAACAAAGGTACCCAAGAAGTTTTGTGAAGATCGGTTCATAAATACAGCCTCTACCCTGAGCCGTATTGACATGTGTGCTTACATTGTGTAAGTAGCACTGAATAAATCAAAGTTCATCTAATTTGCATAATTTCGGCACGAAAAAAAAACCCTTACAATATGTGATGTATTCCATGTTACTAAACATTCATACAAAAATTTATTCAAATCAGAACTTTCATACAGAAGTTCTATACAAAAGACTGATTGCACTAATTTTGGTACAAAATGGCTGCTGGTGGCCATCTTGAATTTCGGACCACACCCAAAAACACTCGCTCTCATCCCACGGTGATAACAAAGGTACCCAAGAAGTTTCGTAAAGACTGGTTCATAAATATGGCCTCTAGTCTGAGCTGTATAGAAGATGTGTACAAAAAACTGATTAGACCTAATTTCGGTACAAAATGGCCACTAGCAGCCATCTTGAATTTTAGACCGCACCCAGAAACACTCGTTCTCGTCCCAAGGTGATAACAAAGGTACCCAAGACATTTCGTGAAGATCAGTTCATAAATACAGACTCTAGTCTGAGCTGTATTGACATGTGTACTTACTGTGTGTAAGTCGCACTGAAAAAATCAAAGTTCATCTAATTTGCATAATTTCTGCACGAGAAAAAAACCCGTATTATATGTGATGCATCCCATGGTACTAAACATTCACACAAAATAATTATTCAAATCAGGGCTTTCATATGGAAGTCCTGTGCAAAAATCTGATTGCACTTAATTTTGTACAAAATGGCTGCCATCGGCCATCTTGAATTTTGGACCGGACCCCAAAACACTCGTTCTCGTCCCACGGTGATACCAAAGGTACCCAAGAAGTTTCGTAAAGATCGGTTCATAAATACGGCCTCTAGCCCGAGCCGTATTGGCATTTGCACTTACAGTGCTGAAAGTAACCCCAAAAAACATCAAAATTAGTCTAATTTGCACAATTTACGTACGAGAAAAAAACCCGTATTATATGTGATGTATCCCATGGTACTAAACATTCATACAAAAAATTATTCAAATCAGAGCTTTCATATGGAAGTTCTGTACAAAAAACAGATTTCTGCATCGTCGGTACAAAATGGCAGCTGGCAGCCATCTTGAATTTCGGACCGCACCCAAAAACACTTGTTCTCGTCCCACGGTCATAACAAAGGTACCCAAGAAGTTTCGTAAAGATTGGTTCATAAATACGGCCTCTAGCCCGAGCCATAGCAGCTTGGCACTTACAGCTCTGAAAGTAACACTAAATAAATCAAAGTCAGTCTAATTTGCATAATTTACGCACGAGAAAAAAACCCGTATTATATGTGATGTATCCCATGGTACTAAACATTTATACAAAACTTTATTCAAATCAGAACTTTCATACAGAAGTTCTGTACAAAAAACTGATTTTTGCATCATCGGTACAAAATGGCCACTGGCAGCCATCTTGAATTTCAGACCACACCTAAAAACACTCGTTCCCGTCCCAGGGTCATAACAAAGGTACACAAGAAGTTTCGTAAAGATCGGTTCATAAATACGACCTCTAGCCCGAGCCATAGCCAATTGTTGACGTACGGACAGACGGCCAGACGGACAGACGGACGGACGGACAGACGGATGACGGGCCATGACAATAGCTCAAATTTGACTTCGTCAAAGTTGAGCTAAAAATAATTTACAAAAAAAAATTTCGAAAAATTTTGACAGGAGCCCAAGTCCCCAAAGGGAACGATGAGCCCAAATGTATCCCGATAAAGTCTAAATGTGGACAAAATTTTTTTTATTATCTAAAAATTAAATGCTACAATACCGGAATATTTAATGTATTTTACAACAGTCCTTCCATGATAATAAATAGGAAACTACATATATTAACAGAGTGTTGTCAATGTAAACAACATCAGAAGAAAAAAACGGAAACAAGACTCCAGGCACTGAATAAAAAGGCCCGAAATCAGTAACAGATTTTGAACTATCCAATGTAAAGCAAGATCTTCATCAGAAGAAAAAAACGATACATCGGATGTATGATGCATGACCAAAAATGCCTGAACACCCCCACGTTGAGGGCTGAACACCACCCCACCCCCCCCCCCCCCCCACCCCTATGAGGGCGTAATCATGATGATATACAGAATAAACATTCTGTGTAACACGTCAAACTCCCAAGAAATTTATAAAAAAAAATTCAATAAAACAAGCCAAAAAGCTTGGGAGTTTAACTGGGGTCTTCAAGGAAGGATAGGGAAGGAACACTTAACAAACAGTGGAAAAATCATTAGCAAGAATGATGACGTCAGACCCATGTCCCGAAATTGGGAAACATGAAATAATTTAGATAATAATTATAAAGTTACAGTCCTGAACATTTCAAACCACCCTTTCTTCCTTCCATCATCCAGCTGTGTCCTTGGATCCACCAAATTCACCATTGATTTGTGTCTGGCATCATTAAAACATTTGAAAAGCACAGATGTCAGTTTGTTGTTACTGTCAGAAGGGCCAAACAAAGAATGCTGTTTCGCGCCAATTCTGGTCACTTCCTGACGGCTGCGCATGCGCAGAGAGTAAATGTATAGAGGGCCAGATAGGACTTTTAATTTTCGGTTTTGCATGCAAATTTTGGGGATGGGGGAGGTGGGGGGGGGGAAATATGTGTCTGGCCCCCAGATATTTTTGAGTTAGCACCAGCTAGTCTGGGTCATTGGGTTATAGTATAAAAATATAGGGACCGCTGAGTACATTCCTTGATGATTGGGAGGATAGATACTGCCATGCTGAAATGGCAACTCACAAACACACCCTTACTGATGGAGGGATCAGCACACTCCCTAATAAATAGGTACTTTGGCATACTTGCTTACTCACTTGGAGAATTAACACACTCACTTACTGTCAGGGAAGATACACACACCTGCAATGATAGGATGAGTCCCTTAAAAATAGGGAACATTGAGTACATTCTCTTACTGAATGGGAGGATAGATACTCTCATGCTGAAAGGGTAATTCACAAACACTTCCTTACGAATGGAGGGATCAGCAAACCCCCTTATTAACCTCAAGGTACCTTGACACACTTGTTTACTCACTGGGAGCACACACACATGCCCTTACTGCAAAGTAGGATACACATTCCCTTCCTGAGAGGGAGATTCACAAACATTCCCTTGCTGATCAGGAGATCAGCACAAGCCTTTACTGACAGGGAGCTGGACACACTCACTTTTAGATAGGGAACATCACACACATTCCCTTATTGTTAGGGTACACACTCCCTTTCTGAGAGGGAGATTCACAAACACTCCATTAAGGAGTGGGAGATCAGCACCCTACTATACTGAGAGGGAGATCCACAAACACTCCCTTAAAAATAGGGAATGTGGAGTGTGGAGTACATTCCCTTACTGTCTGGGAAGATAGATACTCCCATGATGAAATGGCAATTCAAATACACTCCCTTACTGGAGGGATCAGCACACTCCCTTACTAACAGGTACCTTTACAGACATGCTACACACTGAGAGCATACAAACATTCCCTTTCTATAAGGGAGGACACATACTCCCTTCATGAGAGGGAGATCCACAAACATTCCCTTACTGATCAGGAGATCAGCACACTCCTTTACTGGCAGGGAGCTGGACACATTCCCTTGCAGATATAGAACCTCACACACATTCCCTCACAGTTAAGGTACATACTCCCATTCTGTGCAGGAGATTCACAAACATTCTATTAGGCCTAAAAAATAAAAAATCTGTTTCTCAGGCCCTCCCGCATGGTCCTTTTGGCTGCCGCATGCTCTCTTTTTATAACCAATTTAAACTTAAAGAAAATTAAAATTATATGATTTATGTCTGATATTTTACCCAAGTTAAAAAAATGGTGAATTTGTCCCTTGAGTGCAAGAAGGCTTTGCAATGCTTTAGCATTGCAAAGCCTTCTTGCTCTCAAGGGATGAAATACACCACCACCCATGCTATTCTGAAGATTATGAGGCCTAAAACTTGAACCAAGAACATGAATTTTTGATGGCAAAGAAGTAATTACCGAAATAAAAAATAAAATAAAAAAACACTCGCCCACATGCAATTTCACAAATAATGGCCTGAGAAACAGAAGATCTACTTTGTGTGGCCTTAAGGAGCGGGAGATCAGCACACAGCTGAAAGGAGGCTTGAGACATTCACTCATTGGGAGGATAAACACATTTCTTAACTGATAGAGAATTTTCATGCACAATACCTTAATGTTAGGGAAGATACACACTCCCTCACTGAGAGGAAGATCCTCACACACTCCCTTACTGATAGGGAGATCAGCAGACTCCCTCAGTGACAGGGAATTTGACACATTCCCTCTTACTGATAGGGACCTTTATGCACATTCTGTTACTGATAGGGAGATCAACACACTAGTTTAAAAATAGGGAACATTGAGTACATCCCCTTACTGAATGGGAGGATAGATACTCCCATGCTGAAAGGCAATTCACAAACACTTCCTTACGGATGGAGGGATCAGCAAACCTCCTTATTAACAGGTACCTTGACACACTTGTTTACTCACTGGGAGCACTCTGGGTAAACACACACCTTTACAGAGAGGGAATTTCATGCACAGCCCCTTACTGCTAGGGAAGATACACTCTCCCTTGCTCAGAGGGAGATTCACAAACACTCCTTTACTGATAGGGAGATCAGCAGACTCCCTTACTGACAGGGAAGTTGACACATTCCCTTAATGATAGGTACCTTTATGCATATTCCCTTACTGATAGGAAGATCAACACACTAGTTTAATGGAAGGGAGCTTGACACACGTGCTTACTCATCTAGAGGATAAACACACATCCTTGATGATAGGGAGATTCACACACATACTACTCTTGTCATACTCCCTTAATGAAAGATAATTTAACACACATTCCATTACGGAGGAGAACAGCTCATTCCCTGAATGACAGGGAGCTTAACATACTCCCTTAAAAATAGGGAACGTTGAGTACATTTCCTTACTGTTTGGGAGGATAGATACTACCATGCTGAACGGACAATCCATAAAAACTTCCTTATTGATGGAGGGAGGGATCAGCACAATACCTTATTAACAGATACCTTGACACACTTGCTTACCCACTGGATGCATACACACATGCCCTTACTGCTAGGGACGATACAAACTCCTTTCCTGAGTGGTAAGTTCACAAATATTGCCTTACTGATCGGAAGATCAGCCCACTACTGACAGGGAGCTGGACACACTCATTTTCGGATAGGGAACTTCACGCACATTCCCGTATAGTTAAAGTACACACTCCCTTCCTGAAAGGGAGATTCACAAACATTTCATTCAGGAGCAGGAGATCAGCACACTACTTTACTGAAACAGAGCTTCACACACCCATTATAGGGTAAACACACTCCTTTCTTGATAGGGAATTTCATGCACGTTCCTTAATGTTAAGGAAGATACACACTCCTTTGCTGAAAGAGACATTAAAAAACACTCCCTTAAAAAAATAGGGAATGTTGAGTACATTCACTAACTGATTGGGAGGATAGATACTCCCATGCTGAAATAGCAATTCACAAAGACTCCCTTACTGATGGAGGGATCAGCACACTCCCTTATTAGCAGGTATCTTGACACACTTGCTTCCTCACTGGTAGCATAAACACATGCTCACTATTAGGGAAGATACACACCCCTGTACTGAGAGCAAGATTAACAAACATTCCCTAAAAAATAGGGAACGTTGAGTACATTCCCTTATTGATTGGGAAAATAGATATTCCCATGCTGAAATGCCAATCACAAACACTCCCTTACTGATCAGGAAACCAGCACGCTCCTTTACTGACAGGGAGCTGGACACACTCCCTTTAGGATAGAAAACTTAACATACATTCCCTTATAGTTAAAGTGCACACTCCCTTCCTGTTCACAAACATTCCTTTAAGGAGCAGGAGATCAGCATACTACTTTACAGAAAGGGAGCTTGACACACCCTCATACTCATTGGGAGGGTAAACACACTCCTTAACAGATAGGGAATTTCACGCACAGTCCCCAACTGTTGGGAAGATACACACTCCCTTGCCGAGAGGGAGATTCACAAACACTACCTTATTGATAGGGAGATCAGCAGACTCCCTTACTAACAGAAAACTTGACACATTCCCTTACTGATGGAGACCTTTATACACACTCCCTTACTGGTAGGGAGGATACACACTCCTTTAATGTCAGGGAGATCAGCACACTAATTTAATGGCATGGAGCATGACACACAGGTCTACTCATTGACAGGATAAAAACACACCCTTGCTGATAGGGAGATTGACAGGCTGATGGGGAGATTGACAGACCAACTCTTCCTGAAAGATCTTGCCATACTCCCTTACTGAAAGATAATTTAATGCGAATTGCCTTACTGAGAGGGAGATCAGCTCATTCCCTGAATGACAGGGAGTTTAACATACTCCCTTCAAAATAGGGAATGTTGAGTACATTACCTTACTGAATGGGAGAGCTAAAAGGGCAATTCACAAACACTTACTTACTGATGGAGGGATCAGCAATCAGGTACCTTGACACACTTCCTCACTCACTGGGAACATACACCACACACCACACACATGCCCTTACTGCTAGGGAAGATACACATTCCCTTGCTGAGAGGAAGATTCTCAAACACTACCTTACTGATAGGGAGATCAGACTCCCTTAGTGACAGGGAACTTGACAACTCCCTTACTGATAGACACCTTTATGCACATTCCCTTAATGTGATCAACACATTAGTATAATGGCAGGGCATTTGACACACATGATTACTCATCTAGAGGATAAACACACATCCTTGGTGATAGGGAGATTGACACATACACTCTTCTCTTCTGCAAGGGAGATCTACACACTCCCTTAGAGATGGGGATCTTCTCATACTCCCTCAATGAAAGATAATTTAAAGCACATTCCCTTACTGAGATGGAGGTCAGCTCATTCCCTGAATGACAGAGAGTTTAACATACTCCCTTAAAATAGGGAATGTTGAGTACATTCCCTTACTGAATGGGAGGATAGATACTCCCATGGTGAAAGGGCAATTCACAAACACTTTCTTTACGGATGGAGGGACCATCAAACTCCCTTAGTAACAGGTACCTAGACACATTTGTTTACTAACTGAGAGAAAACACACATGCCCTTACTGCTAGATAGCCTGCACACTCCCTTCCTGAGAGGAAGATTCACAAACATTCCCTTACTGATCAGGAGATCAGCAGACTCATTTACTGACAGGGACCTGGACACACTCACTTTTGGAGAGGGAACTTCACACACATTCCCTAAAAGTTAAGGTACACACTCCCTTTCTGAGAGGGAGATTCATAAACATTCCATTAAGGAGCGGGAGATTAGCACCCTACTTTACTGAAAGGGAGCTTGACACACGCACTTACTCCTTGGGAGTGTAAACACACTCCTTTGCTGAGAGGGAGATCCACAAACACTCCCTTAAAAATAGGCAATGTTGAGTACTTACTGAATGGGAGGATAGATACTCCAATGCTGAAATGGCAATTCACAAACACTCCCTTACTGATGGCAGGATCAGCACACTCCCTTCTTAACAGGTATATTGACACACTTGCTTACTCACCGGGAGCATAAACACACACATGGTAATTCGCAAACACCCCCTTACTGATTGGAAGATCAACACACTCCTTTACTGATAGGGAGCTGGACACAATCCTTTCAGGATAGGGAACTTCACACACATTGCCTTATAGTTAAGGTACACACTCCCTTCCAGACAGGGAGATTCACAAACATGCCTTTATGGAGCAGGAGATCAGAACACTACTTTACAGAAAGAGAGCTTGACACACACACGCATTGGGAGGGTAAACACACACCTTTGCAGAGAGGGAATTTCATGCACAGACCCTTGTTGTTAGGGAAGATATACACTCCCTTGCTCCTTTACTGATAGGGAGATCAGCAGACTCCCTTACTGACATGGAACTTGACACATTCCCTTGACACACTCCCTTACTGATAGGGACCTTTATGCACATTCCATTACTGATAGAGAGGATACACACTCCCTTACTGACAGGGAGATCGGCACACTAGTTTGACAAGCAAGCTTACTCATCGTGAGGATCAACACACTTTCTTGCTGATAGGGAGATACACACACACTCTTCCTGAATGGGAGATCTACACACTCCCTTAGCGACGGAGATCTTGTCATTCTCCCTTAATGAAAGATAAATTAATGCACATTCCCTTGAAAGGAAGCTTGACATATTCACTCATTGGAAGGATAAACACATTTCTTTACTGAAAGGGAATTTCATGCATGTACCTTACTGTTAGGGAAGATACACATTCCTTTGCTGAGAGGGAGATTCAAAAACACTCCCTTAAAATAGGGAATGTGGAGTCCATTCACTTACTGGTTGGGAGGATAGATACTCCCATGCTGAAATGGCAATTCACAAACACTCCCTTATTGATGGAGGGATCAGCACACTCCTTTATTAACAGGTATCTTGACACACTTGCTTACTCAGTGGGAGCATAAACACACTCACTTACTGTTAGGGAAGATACACACCCCTGTACTGAAAGCAAAATTCACAAAGATTCCCTAAAACTTGGGGAATGTCAAGTACATTTGGGGAAATAGATATTCCCATGCTGAAATGGCAATTCACAAACACTCCCTTACTGATCAGGAAATCAGCACACTCCTTTACTGACAGGGACCTGGACACACTCCCTTTAGGATTGGGAACTTCACACACATTCCTTATAGTTAAGGTGCACACTCCCTTCTGGACAGGGAGATTCAAAAGCATTCCATTAAGGAGCAGGAGATCAGCACACTACTTTACAGAAAGGGAGCTTGACAGGGATTTTATCGCACTCCCTTTATGAAAGATAATTTAATGCACATTCCCTTACTGATAGGGACATCAGCTTTTTCGCAGAATACTCCCTTAAAAATAGGGAACGTTGAATACATTCCCTTAATGATTGGGAGGACAGTACTCCCATTTTGAAATGGTAATTCACAAACACTCCCTTACTGATGGAGGGATCAAAACACTCCCTTATTAACAGGTACCTTGACAAACTTGTGTACTCACTGGGAGCATACACACATTCCCTTACTGTTAAGGAGGATATACACACCCTTTACTGACAGGGAGCTGGACATACACACTTACAGATAGGGAACTTCACACACATTCTCTTATAGTTAAGGTACACACTCCCTTCCTTAGAGGGAGATTCACAAACATTCCATTAAGGAGCGGGAGATCAGCACACTACTTTACTGGAAGGGTGCTTGACACACACACTTACCCATTGGGAGGGTAAACACACTCCTTTCTAGATAGGGAATTGCATGCACAGTCCCTTACTGTCAGGGAAGATATTTACTCATTTGCAGAGGGAGATCCACAAACACTCCCTTAAATATAGGAAATGTTGAGTACATTCACAAACACTCCCTTACAGATGGAGGGATTGGCACATTCCCTAAAAAAGGGTACCTTGACATCCTTGCTTACTCACTGGGAGCATAAACACACTCACTTACTGTTAGGGAAGATAAAAACACCCTTGTTGAGAGGGTGATTCACAAGCACTCCCTTACTGACAGTGAACTTAGACACATTCCCTTACTGATAGGGACACATATGCACATTCCCTTACTGATAGGGAGGATACACCCTCCCTTATTGACAAGGAGATCAGCAAACTAGTTTAATGACATGTGGCCCATCACACATGCTCACTCATCGAGAGGATAAACACACTCCCTTGCTGATAGGGAGATTCACACATACTTTCTTCATGCAAGGGAGATCCACACAATCCTTTGGAGGCAGGGATTTTATCACACTCCCTTAATTAAAGATAATTTAATGCACATTCCCTTACTGATAGGGACATCAGCTTTTTCCCTAAATACTCCCTTAAAATATGGAACATTGAGTACATTCCCTTAATGATTGGAGGACAGGTACTCCCATTTTGAAATGGTAATTCACAAACACTCCCTTACTGATGGAGGGATCAGCACACTCCCTTATTAACATGTACCTTAATAAACTTGCTTACTCACTGGGAGCATACACACATTCCCTTACTGTTAGGGAGGATACACACACCCTTCCTGAGAGGGAGGTTCACAAACATTCCCTTAATGAGCGGGAAATCAGCACACTCCTTTACTGACAGGGAGCTGGACACACTCCCTTACAGATAGGGAACTTCACACACATTCCTTTGCAGTTAAGGTACACACTCCCTTCCCGAGAGGGAGGGAGATTCACAAATATTCACAAACAAGGAGCTGGACAAACTCCCTTGTGGATAGGGAACTTCACACATATTCCCTTATAGTTAAGGTACACTCTCCTGACAGGGAGATTAACAAACATTCCTTTAAGGAGCAGGAGATCAGCACACTACTTTACAGAAAGGGAACTTGACACACCCATTTACTCACTGGGAGGGTCAATGAACTCCTTTACATATTGTGAATGTCATGCACAGTCCTTTGCTGATAGGGAGATTTGCACACACACACTCACTCTCCTCCTGCAAGGGAGTTGTACACACTGCCTTAGCGATGGGGATCTTGTCATACTCCCTTGTCATGATGTATTGAACATTCCCTTACTGAGAAAGTGATCAGCTCATTCCCTGAATGACGTGGAGTTTAACATTCTCACTTAATAATAGGGGATGTTCAGTACATTCCCTTACTGACTGGGAGGATAGATACCCCCATGCTGAAATGGCAAGTCATAAACACCCCCTTACTGATGGAGGAATCAGCACACTCGCTTATTAACAGGAATTTGGACACACACCCTTCCTGAGAGGGAGATTCACAAACATTTTCTTAATGATTGGGGATCCTTTACAGACATGGAACTAGACACACTCCCTTACAGATAGGGAACTTCACACACATTTCCTAACAGTTAAGGTACACACTCCCTTCCTGAGAGGGAGATTCACAAATATTCCCTTAATGAGCAGGAGACCAGCATGCTACTTAACTGAAAGGGAGCTTGACACACTCACTCATTGCGAGGGTAAGCACACTCCTTTACTGATAGGGAATTTCATGCACAGTACCTTATGGTTAGGGAAGATACACACTTATTTGCTAACAGGGAGATTCTCACACACTCCCTTACTGAAAGGGAGATCAGCAGACTCCCGAACTTGACACATTCCCTTACTGATATGGACCTTTATGCACATTCCCTTACTGATAGGGAGGATACACACTCCCTTACTGACAGGGAGATCAGCACACTGGTATAATGACAGGGTGCTTAACACACATGCTTACTCATTGAGAGGATAAACACACTCCTTTGCTGATAGGGAGATCTACTCACTCCTTTAGGACAGAGATATTGTCATACTCCCTTAATGAAAGATAATTAAATGCACATTCCCTTACTGAGAGGGAGTTCAGCTCATTCCCTGAATGACAGGGTGTTTAACATCAACCCTTAAAAAAGACAATGTTGAGTACATTACGTAACTTATTTGGAAGGATAGATACTCCCATGCTGAAATGGGTATTCACAAACAGTCCCTAAGTGGTGGAGGGATCAGAGATCATTATTAACAGGTGCCTTGACACACATGCTTACTCACTGGGAGCCCACACACATTGCCTTACTGTTAGGAAGGATACACACTCTCTCCCAGAGAGGGAGATGCACAAACATTACATTACTGGTCAGGAGATCAGCACACTCCTTTACTGACATGGAGCTGGACACACTCCTTTCCTGAGAGGGAGATTCACAAACATTACATTAAGGAGCAGGAGATCGGGACACACTCCCTTCTGACAGGGATATTCACAGACATTCCCTTAATGAGCGAGAGACCAGCACACTACTTTACTGAAAGGGAGCTTGAAAAACCCACTTACTCATTGGGAGGGTAAACACACTCCTTTATTGGTAGGGAATTTCATGCACAGTCCCTTACTGTTAGGGCAGATACACACTCTCTTGCTGAGAGGGATATTCATAAACACTCCCTTACTGATAGGGAGATAAGCAGACTACCTTACTGACAGGGACCTTGACACATTCCTTTACTGATAGGGAGGTTACTCTCCCTTACTGACGGGGAGGTCAGCACACTAGTTCAATGGCATGGAGATTCACACATATGAATAATCATTGAAAGGATAACACACACTCCCTTAGCAATGGGGATCATGTCATACTCCCTTAATGAAAGATAATTTAATGCACACTGCCTTACTGAGAGGAAGATCAGCTTATTCCCTGAATAACAGGGAGTTTAACATACTCCCTTAAAAATAGGGACTATTGAGTACATTCCCTTACTGTTTGGGAGGAGCACACTCCTTTATTTCATGCACAGTCCCTTATGTAAGGGAGGACACATATTCCTTTACTGAGAGGGAGATTCATAAACACTCCCTTAAAAATAGGGAATGCTGAGTTCATTCCCTGGCTGATTATTGAAAAGGTAATTCATAAACACTCCTTTACTGATGGAGGGATCAGCACACTCTCTTATTAACGGGTACCTTGACACACTTGCGTAATCACTGGGAGCATAAACACACTCACTCCCTATTAGGGAAGATACACGCCTCAGTAGAGTATGTTCCCTTACTGATTAGGAGGATAGACACTCCGATGCTGAATGGCAATTCACATACACTCCCTTACTGAAGGAGGGATCAGCACACTGCCTTATTAACAGGGACCTAAACACACATGCTTACACACTGGAATCATACGAACATTCCCTTAATGTAAGGGAGGACACACACTCCCTTCATAAGAGGGAGATTCACAAACATTCCCTTACTGATCAGGAGATCAGCATACTCCTTTACTGACAGGGAGATCATCACACTCACTGGCAGATAGGGAGCTGGACTCCCTTGTGGATAGGGAACTTCACACACATTCCCTTACAGTTAAGGTACATACTCCCTTTCTGTGAGGGAGTCTCACAAACATTCTATTAAGGAGCGGGAGATCAGCACACTACTTTACTGAAAGGAAACTTGACACACTCACTCACTCATTGATTGTAACCACACCCCATTACTGATAGGAAATTTCATGCACAGTCCCTTACCGAGAGGGGATTCACAAACATTGCCTTACTGACAGGGAGATCAGCAGACTTCCTTACTGACAGGGAACTTGACACATTTCCTCATTGATAGGGACCTTTATGCACATTCCCTTACTGATAGGGAGGATACACACTCCGTTACTGACAGGGAGATCTGCACACTAGTTTAAAGGCAGGGCGCTTGACACACATGCTTACTCATCAAGAGGATAAACACACTCCCTTGCTGATAGGGAGATTCACACACATACTCTTCCTGCAAGAGAGATCTATACACTCCTGTTAGGGACAGCGATCTTGTCATACTCCCTTAATGAAAGATAATTTAACGCACATTCTTTACTGAGGAGATCAGCTCATTCTCTGAATGACAGGGACTTTAACAAACTACCTCAACAATAGAGAACGTTGAGTACATTTCCTTACTGATTGGGAGGATCGATACTCCTATGCTGAAATGGCAATTCACAAACAAACCCTTACTGATGGAGGGATCAGCACACTCCCTTATTAACAGGTACCTTGACACACATGCTTACACGATGGGAGCATGCACACATTCCCTTACTGTTAGGGAGTATACACAAACATTCACTTACTGATTGGGAGATGAGTACACTCCTTTACTGACAGGGAGCGGGACATACTCCCTTGTGGATAGGGAACTTCACACACATTCCCTTACAATTAATGTACACACTCCATTCCTGAGAAACATTCCCTTAATGAGTGGGAGACCAGCACACTACTTTACTGCAAGGAAGCTTGACACACTCACTTAATCCTTGGGATGGTAAACACACCCCTTTACTGATAAGGAATTTCATGCACAGCCCTTAATGTTAGGGAAGATACAATCCCCTGCTGAGAAGGAGATTCACAAACACCCTCTTACTGACTGGGAACTTGACACATTCCCTAACTGATAAGGAACTATGCACATTTTGATACTGACAGGGAGGATACACACTAGTTTAATGGCAGGGAGCTGCACACACCCTTAAAGAAATGGAACTTCACTCACATTCCCTTACCGACAAGGAGATCAGCAAATTTTCTGACAGGGAGCTTGACACACTTGCATACTCAGTGGGAGGAAGCATCAACACAATCCCTTCTTGATAGGGAACTTCATGTGCATTTTCGTGCTGACACGAAGGATACACACTCCCTTGCTCACACTCCTTTATTGACAGGGTGCTAGACATTCCTTTACAGATAGGGAATTTTATGAACATTCCCTTACTGATAGGGGGATACACAACACCCCATGCTGGGGAGATTTGCTGATAACACACTCACTTACTGATACTGAATTTCATGCACACTCCCTTTCAGATAGCAAGGTTCAGACACACACTACATGTACCTTACTGATAGTGAGATCACCACACTGCTTTACTGACATGGAGTTTGACACACTCCCTTACTGATAAGGAACTTTATGCACATTCAGCATAAACACACACATCAACTGGGAATTTTATGCACATTTCCTTGCAGATAGTGAGATTCACACACACTCCCTTATTGATAGTGAGACCAACACACTCCTTTACTGACACAGAGCTTGACACCATTCCCTTACTGATAGGCAACTTTACACGCATTCTCTTTCAGATAAGGAGGCCACACAATCCCTTGCCGGTAGCATAAATGGACTCCCTTAGTGACAGGAAATTTCATGCACATTCCCTTACTGATAGGGAGAATTCACACTCCCTTGCCAATTGGAAGCATACAGACAATTCCTTAAGGATAGGGAATTTCATGAACATTCCCCTACTAAAAGGGAGGGCACATACACATTCCCCTACTGATAGGGAGGATGCACACTCCATTGCTGATAATACACTCCAATAATGTGAGGGAGATCAGCACACGCTCTCAATGCTGTTGATTTGAAAATACAAGAAGACATGAAAACAACACTTCAAAAAATCGCAAGAGTGATTGCACTCACTCTTCTCAATTTTTTTAAGAAGAGTGAAAATATTTTTCATAATCTTTTTGATTAGAATTTATCTTACTGTAGTGTCTAAAGAAATTCATCAACATTCTGATTCATGACTTTACACTTAGCCAAGGCATAAAATATGCTGACAAAAACCATGTCTCTTTCGGCAACTGGAATAGGGATGTTCGAAATGTTTAATTATGATAGTCTTTATTCAGATTTTGGCTTATAAGAAATTCAGGATTGGTGAGATTTGTCTCTTTAAGCTTTCTGGGGGGACATTTAAATCGCTGGAACCCCAAACCAGCCCAATGCAGAGCATGTATTCCTTCACTTTGGAAAGCAAACCAACTTCTTATAAGGAATGTTTCAGTGCGAAGGGGCGCCAGAATCGATATGTGGAGCATTATTCATTTATTTATTTAGGTTTAATGACACTTTAACAGCCAAGGTTATATCGTGTTGGTGACAGTTTTACGGGTGGAGGAAACCGGAGTACTCAGAGAGAACCACCGAGCAACGACAAGCAGCTATCAGCTCCCCAACACTAACTCTGCACTGCAGCACAGACAGGGTTAGATTGGTTGAAGACATGCACACCACTGACGTACAGTATGCCTTAGTACACAGAATCATCGTGCCCCCATGTGGGCAATCAGGGTTAAGTGCCTTTCCAAGGACACAATGCGGAAGTCCGAATCGATCGCTCAGACAGTCACCCATCCAAGGTCAAACCAGGCTCAACGTTGCTCAACTTCGGTGAGCTGACAAGAACCGCTTACCACAATGCCACCACAACCCCTCTTGAACATTCTAATATAAGACAGTATAACTGTACTTGATGGAACTGAATATGGCAGCAGTGTTCAGAGGCGTGAATTGTTGGAAAGGAAAAGTATTTACTTCATAGAAATGAAGCAGAATCAAACTTCCCCCCAAAATTCTCTTGACTGTAAGCTGAAAATTGTGGTATAATAAGAAATATCTGCCCTTTGTTATTGTGCTATAAAAAAAACATGTGCAACGCCAAACGCCAGCGATCAGAAATCGTCCCCCACAATAGGTGGATTACTGTGAGATATACTGATATTTCCTCAATAAAACCCAAACAAATATGGATATCAAAGGAACAACTCAACAAACTAGTCCCAATATTACCCATATTTCTGTGGTTTTACTGAAAGCATCCAAATACCTGTAAAAAAAGTTAAGTAAGGCTAACTTGCATAATTTATGCACAAGAAAGAAATCTGAAAATTTGAAACCAAAGCATGAAGATTATTGAAATTCGGAAATGTCATTCAAGTTCTGAGCGTGTAACGAATTACACGCAATTTCCAACAAAAATGGCCACCAGTCAGACAGATTAAATTTTTTCCGAAAAAAAATTAACGTGCATCAATTTTTCCTAATGCCCCATCAAACCTGAAAATCTGAAACAAAAGCATCAAAGTATCTCTGAGATACAGGTGGTAACAGTACACAACATAATACGCACAAAAATATAACCCGAAAAAAGGTTAAGTAAGGCTTATTTGCATAATTTATACACGAGAAAAAACTTATATGTTATTTATCTTATGCTGCTAGACCTCCATACCAAAAATTATTGAACTAAGAAATGTCTTTCAGAAGTTCTGAGCGTATAACGAATTACATGCAATTTCCAACAAAAATGGCCACCATTCAGACATCTTTAATTTTTTTCTGAAAAAAATTGATGTGCATCAATTTTTCATAATGCCCCATCAAATCTGAAAATTTTAAACAAAAGCGTCAAAGCATCTCTGAGATTCAGGTGGTAACAGTACACAACATAATACGCACAGAAATATTACCCGAAAAAAAGGTTAAGGCTAATTTGCATAATTTATGCACGAGAAAAAACCTGTATGATATGTTATTTATCTTATGCTGCTCGACCTCCATACCCAAACTTATTGAAATTCGGTAATGTCGTTCAGAAGTTCTGTGCGTAAAACAAATTACACGCAATTTCCAACAAAAATGGCCACCAGTCAGCCATCTTGAATTTTTTCCAAAAAAAAAATTGACATGCATCAATTTTTCCTAATGCCCCATCAAATCTGAAAATTTGAAACAAAAGCATCAAAGTGTCTCTGAGATACAGGTGGTAACAGCACACAACATAATATGCACAAAAATATTACCCGATAAAAAGGTTGAGGTTAATTTGCAGAAAACTTGTATGATATGTTATTTGTCTTACGCTGCTGGACCTCCATACCAAAAATTATTGAAATCAGAAATGTCGTTCAAAAGTTCTGAGCGTATAATGAATTACACGCAATTTTCAACAAAAATTGGCCATCTTGAATTTTTTTCAGAAAAAGATTGACGTGCATCAATTTTTCCTAATGCCCCATCAAATCCCAAAATTTGAAACAAAAGTGCTAAAGCATCTCTGAGATATAGGTGGTAACAGGACAGAAAAAGACGGATGGACAGACAGAGTGCAATCCAATAGTCCCCTTCATGGTGAAACTGTGGGGGACTAAAAAAAACTTTGAAAGCAGAAAACAGGTGATTGAAGAAGTGCAATGTATTCTAATAATGTGATTGTTCCAGGGCCTGCATAACTTAATCGACCCCCCAAGGAAAAGCTAGACAAAACTATAAACAATTACCTCATGGAATATTAAATGCACCAAACAGTGAGATTTGTTTGGTTAGTATGTGCACTATGTAATGCGAGTTGTAAAACTTCGTTCAGTAGTAAATATCATAATGTGGCTTTTGTTTTCTAACCAATCTTATTTACAGCAACATTTATCACAAACTTTTGTGGATGTACATCAGATGTCAGTGTTAATCAAAATTACATAACAGTTTGCAGGTATACTGCCCACACCTCATTTGTGTGTTTTAATCAGTGTAATGATATCTCAAATCTTTGCCTGGTAATTCAATAATCTATTTCCTTAAAAATTTGAGAAGCATGAATGCGGTAACGCTCCTTAAATAGACAGCACTGCATCCTTATTAACAGGGAGCTTGACACTTTCGCTTATTTGTTGGGAGGATAAACACATTCCCTAACTGATAGGGAACTCCATGTACATACCTGTATGAATAGGGAGAATACACACAATCCCTTGCTGACAGGGAAAATCAGAAGCACGTCCTTCCTAATGAGATCAGCACTCCTGGTAGGAGGATACAGACCACCTTGCTGATTGGGAGATTCATTCCCTTACGGAGAGGAAGCTTGACATACTCAATTATACATTTTGAGCATAAACACAGCTTATAGATGGGGAATCTTACAAACATTCCGCTACTGATAGGGTGGGCACACGCATATTTTCTTTCTGACAAGGATACACACCCTCTTGTTGATGATAGGGAGATTCATACACACTCCATTACTGATAGGAAGATCAGCACATTCCCTTACTGACAGGTAGATTGACACACTTGCTTATTCAATGGGAGAATAAACACAACCTCTTACTGATAGGGAACTTCACGCACATATCCATACTGCTGGAGAGGATACACACTCCCTTGCAGACAGAAAAGCTCACAAACACTCCCTTACTGATAGCTAGATAGCTAGTACACTTCCTTAATGACAGGGAGCTGACACATTTGCTTACTGATGGGGAACTCCACATGCACTCCCTTGATGATAGCGAGATTCACACGAACTCCCTTACTGATAGTGAAATCAGTACATTCCTCTACCCACAGGGAGCTTCATACATTCATACAATCCCTTACAGAAAGGGAACTTCACCCACATTCCCTTACTGGAAGAGGATAACCCACCCTTTCTGATAGGGAGATTCACACACACACTCTCCTACTGATAGGAAGATCATTATTATTATTTAATGGGATTTAACAACATCTTTTACAGCAAGGGTCACCTCGTGTTGGACAGTTTTACAGGTGGAGGAACCCAAAGTACCCAGAAAGAACCACCGAGCAATGGCAAGCAACTGTCAGCTCCCCAACATACTAACTCCACACAAGCAGGGTAATACTGGTTGAAGTGCACCATTGATGTGCAGTATGCCTTAGTACACAAAGCCACAGTGCCCCCACATGGGCAATGGGGGTCAAGTGTCTTGCCTATGGGCAGAATGCAGTTGCCACAGGTGGCATTCGAACCAAGGACATCATGGCTTGCAGCCTGCACCTCTACCAACTGAGCCGCCATGCCCCCCAATAGATGGAAGATCAGCACATTTCCTTAATGACAGTGAGTCTACCACAATAACACAATCTCTTTCACATTGAATGCATAACTACACTTCCTTAATGATAGGGAATGTCACATACACTCTCTCACTGATAATGATGATACACACTTGCATGCTGATAAGGGGATTCACACAAACTTCCTTACTGTGAGGGAGATCAGCACAACCCCAAACTGACAGGGACCTTGACACACTCCCTTAGCACAAGGGAACTTTATGTACATTACATTACTAATAGGAAGGATACACACTCCATTGCTGACTGGGCAATTACCTTGTGAGATCAGCACTTTGCCTTATTGACAGGCTGCTTGACACACTTTATTAATCATTGGGAGCATAAACACACTCCCATACTGATGGGGAACTTCATGCACACTCTCTTTCAGATGAGATTCACACACGCTCCCTTACCGATAGTGAGATCAGCATGCTCCTACTGACAAGAAGTTGATACACTTCCCTACTGATAGGTAACATCACAAACATTCTCTTATAATAGGGAGTGTACACAGTTCTTAATCTTGAGGATAGAGATTCACACACACAGACTGATCGGAAGATCAGTGCACCCCTTTACTGATTGGGAGCTTAACACCTCCTGTTACTTATAGGGAGGATAACTTGTGTAGAGATTCACACACAATCCCCTACCGATAGGGAGGATATAAACCCCACTTTGCTGACAGGCGATTCACAAACACTCACTTAATGACATGAACATCAGCTCAATCCCTTATAATTTGGATGCTTGGAACACTCACTCACTGGTAGCAGAAATACAATCCCTTAGTGATAGGGAACTTCACACTCAATCCCTTGCAGACAGTAAGATTCACACACACACACACAGACTACCTTACTAATAGAGAGATCAGCACACCCCATTACTGACAGGGAGCTTGACACATTCTCTTACTGATAGGGAACTTCATGCACATGCTCTTAGCGATAGGAAGGATACACATTCCCTTGCTGATAGGGAGATTAAGAGGCACTCCCTTAATGCTTTGGAGTTCAGCACACTCCCTGACTTTCAGGGACTTGTGATACTCCCTTACTAAAAAGGACCTCAAAGCTAGGGGGGTCAACACACTCCCTTACTGACAGGAAGCATGATAGGGAGGATACACACTCCCTTGCTGATATTGAGATTCACACACCTGCTTACTCACTGGGCACATAAACACACTCCCTTAGCAATGGGGAGGACACGAACAAACACCCCATTAGTGATAGAGAGATATGCATACTCCCTTACTGAAAGGAATCTTGCCACACTCACATATTAATTCCCTTACAAATAGAGAACTTCTTGCACATACCCTTACTGACTTCGTGGACACTACCTTGCTGACACGGAGATTGACAAATGCTGCCTTACTGATAGAGAGATTAGTATTCCCTAATTGACAGGGAGTTTGAAACACAGTTTTGATCACACTTACTGATCGAGAACTTCTTATAGTGAGATAAACCTCCTTTACTGACAGGTAGCTTGATACACCCCCTTACTGATAGTGAACTTCACGCAGATTCCCTTTCTGATAAGAAAGATTCACAGCCACTTCCTTACTGTTAGGGAGATCAGCGCACACCCTAACTGACAGGAAGGTTGACATACTACCTCACTAAAAGAGAACTTTATGCACATTTCCTTACTGATAGGGAGGATACACACCCACCCTTGTGGATGGGGAGAGTCACACGCAATACCCTTCTGATAGGTACAAGTTCTGTTTTTGAGAAAAGAAATCTAATTTTTTTTTTTTTGCTATTTAACCCTTTACCTAATGCACATGATATCAAAATATATTATTCTAGATATCAATTTTTCAAATTTTTAAAAATAATCAACAAAACCATATCCTGTGACTCCTAAACAGATCAAGTTGAACAAGCTCTTTCCAATGAGGGGGTCACATGATACGGTCTTGTTGAAATTTTTTATTACTTTTTTTTTAACTTCTCAATTTGTATATTACATGCCCTATTTTATTAGGTAATGGGTTAACAAATTGTTTTCCAAATGTCATCTTCTACTAAGCATAGATAGTGAGTTTATTGTATATTACTGATTGCTCCATTGAAGTTGCATTTGATGTAATATGTCAAAGTCAAATAAATTTGATTATGCTGGGAAAAAATTATTTAAAAAATTGGGTAGTGTTTTTGAATCCCTACTTTCTGTGCAAGTGAATCGTGTGCAGATGTTCATTGATGTTTGTTTTGAAAACATTTTCCCCATGCTGGAACTCAACAATAGTGCTCTTCACTTGAATTCATTGCTGTCAGTATAAAGCACACCTCCCATATTCAAAATCGAAAGACGGCATCCAAAAATTCAAATAACAGAGATCCATTCAAAACAAGCGTGCAACCAATGACTTAAACTTGTAGCAAAAAATTATAAATTTATAGTAATTTGTATATTTTTATACTTACCAATGGTCCAGACTAGCTGGTGCTTAACTCAAAGTTATTAAGGGCCAAACACAAATTTTGAACCCCCCAATCTCCAAAATTTGCTTGCAAAACCGAAAATAAAAATCCTATCAGGCCCTTCATACATTTACTCTCTGCACATGCGCAGACGTCAGGAAGTGACCGGAATTGGCGCCAACATCATTCTTTGTAGAAGAGAGTACTACATAAAAATTCAGCGGGGAGGAATGAGTGCCCACGCATGGGAGAGCATCTCCCTCTGGGACATTGGTAAGTATAAAAATATACAAATTACTATGAATTTATAATATTTTTACATTGTAAACCAATGGCCCAGACTAGCTGAATCGTAAAAAGGTGGAGGGCCTAGGACTTCAGAATTAGTAGATCAACATAGTTCCAATCCTGTAATCCAAGGTGAAAGGAAATTAAAATTAGTAGGAATTACATGTATGTCTCTCTATACAGTAAGAAGACATATCATACAAAAGGAGCTCAGTTCAAGTAATTCTGTATACTTAGCATGAAGACTATGTTAATTGGATGTAATGAGTTCCCAATTTTTAAGGTTAGCCCGGACGAGGCCCCAAAAATTAGGATGGCGTATTTGAGAATGAGAGAATATCCCCCACAAACATACACCATACACAATAAAACTCCAGCTGTATGCAGGATATAATTACGGACAAAACAGCTTCCCTCATAGTTACATACCTATCAAGCTGGAGGAGAGGTAAAAAATCACACCCCCCCCCCCCCCCCACCTTTTCTTTTGAAGGAATCTTCAAAAAGAAAGAGAGGAGCGCTCTGGAATCAGTAAAAGCGGTACCAAAAACCAATAGAAATATTGGTTGAACAGGCACTCAGGTATTAATTTATTATTAATAAATGGTGCTTAATGCCACTTCATAAGTTAAGGCTATAGCGACGATTCCGCTAATTAAAATTGCCTGTTATATAACGTACACCGGAAACGGCATACGCAGATAGGTCGAAAACCGGTGATATAATATATAACATACACATGTCCAATTGAACCACAATGAAGATCTCTGGAGAGTAAACACATTTCCGAGGTAACCCACAGGCGACCACATTCAGGTGTACAATAACTTCCAGTAACAACACTCCCCGACGTGTACTATCCGATATCTATGACACTATAAAAGTGCAAATATATGAGTTGAGTACCAACATTAATAGAAACCTAGAGCTAGAAATGGAAGTAAGTATGATTAACAGGCTCTGACACTGACCGTCCCCAAACTAATTCATAATTTCTAAGGTCCATAACATACAATAAAGTGTCAGCCTAATAATTATTATGCACGTGAGCATTAAAATCCTGCATGTAATCATCTGAATACCAGTTAACTGGTTATGCAGCCTCCAAGGTACCCAAAGACTATAAATTTTGTAACTTTTAATGAAATATGCGCTTGTATTCGACATATAGACGAATAATCACAGGAAACCAACCAACTAAAAAGTGGATATGCCCATGAGGTCGCCACAGAACACGAACCAGCCACCAATCGAGAAGTGAAGAAATGCATGTAAGTATCTAAACTCATACAATACTTGCAGGAAGAAAACTGCATCTTGCCCGGTAATCGCCTCTAAACACATTGGCAGTGTGTGTGTGTGTGTCTGGGGGGGGGGGGGGGGGGGGGGGGGTGAAGGGGAAAGGGGGGGGGGGGGGTACGTTCAGACAACCTGGTATATGACGGATAGAAAGATGAACATGATGATTCATGACGTATTAGGAAAATCTTCTCCATTAGTTGGCATAACGGAAATGAATGGGTGCCGCCCTGGTTCTCGATGTACGCTACTACTGTCAAGTTGTCCGAACAAATTGAACATGGACATCCGTTATTGAACTTATGTGAATCCAATGTTGTAGAGTTAGCTATAATTAACATCATCTCGTTGATGTTTGTGTGTTTCTCCTGGAACCAAGGGTCCCAAAGACCCTGACACTTCAAGACAGCGGGACTTAGGGTCGCGCCCCAACCCGTCTGACTCACATCTGTCATAATCGAGAAAGCCGGATCCGGCAGTTGCAGCTTAACTCCCTGAGTTAACCACTGAATATCTGCCCAATTTGAACCCTTGTTTTACTAGGTCCGTTAAAACAATACTGGTTCAAGCGAAAGCGTCTTCACACTCCAGTTCTGAGTAAAGAATATCTGGAGGGGACGTGCGCACAGGTGGCCCATCGGAATGAGATCCACAGCCGCTCCACACAACTCTAACAGTCGCATGAATTCCCTCTCTATTAATGCGTCGGAGTGTAGACAAAGGCGAGCATAACAACTGACTAACTTCGCTCTGGGTAGCGGCAGACGAACCAGAATGTTGTGAGTCTCAAAGCTCAATCCCAAGTGAATAGACAACTTGTACAGAGCTAGATCCGACTTTTTCTCGTTTACGATGAAACTGAGATGTCAGAGTAATAGCAGCAGACTCTGAACATCATTCTGAAGAATAATTCTGTTGCTGTATCCCTGCAGAAGGTCGTTCAAGTAAGCAGACGATACCGCAGACAAATGAGCTCGTAATTAAGATATTACCGAGTTCATTTTTCGAGTCAAACTCCCAGGGGGCCAGATTCAGACCAAAGCATATTGTTCTGAACTGATACACCTTCCCTTGTACGGCGAACTGCAGGTACTTTTAGAATGCCGGATGTACCAGGACATGAAAGTATGGATCCTTAGATCTATGCTTGCTGCATAGTCGATCACTCGAATGCTCGCTTTTACCAACTGAATGATTTCCATAAATAAACTTTTAGAGCCATGATAAACTTGTTATCCAGCTCAAGTCTATTACAGGTTGGAACGAGCCGCCTGGCTTTGGTACGAGGAACAGGTGACTGTAAGAATCTTCAGAATCCTGATTCTCAATGAAATGTATTGCTTCCTTTGATAAGAAAGCTTATACCTCTGGTAGGAGAGACTCTCTTATGTAAGAATTTGACGGAAGGTTTGTCCAACGCGGACAACTTGTTAGTGGGGTTTTACTCGGAATGATAGGCGTAAACCGTCCGAGACTACACTTCTCACGCACTGATCTTCCGCGATAGTTATCCAGTTTTTTGCTGCGCTTGATAACCTTCCGCCAACAGGCCAGCAATAGGGGTCTAAACCAACACCTGCGAGTGTAAGACAATGTCCAAATTCAATCTATTTCAAGAAATTGCTGTCTCAATTGTGTCTGAGCGAATAGTGAATGATGCAGGTAAGGATTCTTCTAGATCCCCAGCCTGCTCATTCAAACACAGAAGAACTCTCTGATCATCTTCCCCGACCGTTTTTAAATGAACGTGGTCCAAAAAACGGTATGTATACAGAAGATGAAGATAAGAAACCGCCTTCTTCCCACACTCAAGAGGATAAATACGGCGTTGTCTATATGGCCAAAGGCCTGCGACACCTTCACCTTCATATACTGACCCGGAAAAGAAAGGACTTCCTCCTTTGTCTGGATAAAGTCTGCGCCTAATGATGCCAGCGGTTTCTCTGTTGTCATCGCAGCATTCTGATTCGGCGGAACAAAATCAGGGTAGTATTGATGGATGAAAGCCATCGCAACCATGTACTGTTCCGAAAGGGAAGGGTAATCCTCTTCCTTATCCCTTTCACCATCCGAGAGAATCAGTTGCGAAACTCGGTCCATTGCATCTGCGTGAACAGACGACTGGACCGACTCAGCACCGTCCGACAGCTCAGATTCTGAGGGAGGCTGCACCTGCGCTTGTTGGGATGCTGCGATTAGCTGCGCAATCTGCAACAGCAAGTCCGTCATCGAGGCCAGAGGAGCAGCGGCTTTCAGTTCCTTAGCCGCATTCTGCTCCTGGGATGGTGTGTCGGAAACGGATCCTTTTCCCGAACGTCCTGATGATCAAGGCCTCGTCTCCCTAGCTACAGGATGGTCTAACTTCATGGGCGAAAAGTGGTTCCTTCTTCGTGCAGCAGGCTGGATATCCAAAGTCGGGTAGCTAGGATGCGGTCGAGTGCGCTTAAATAACGTAGTGGAGGAAGCCTTGACTGAAGCCGACCCCGACTTCAGACTAGACGGAGTGTCCCGAGCGGTGGCCGGACATATGCTCCGTCTCGTGCAAGTTTCCAACCAGAAAACTTTATTTCGGCCTTGTGGAACGTAGCGGAGGACGCCTTGACTGAAGCCAACCCCGGCTGCAGACTAAACAGAGTGTCCCAATGGAGGGCGGACATATGCTACGGCTTGTGTAAGTTTCTCAAAACAACATCTGACCCCAGACATTGCTAGATTAGAGAGGGGGGGGGGGGGGGGGGGCCTCTCCCGCTCGCGGCCTATCAGACCTCGCAGAGTACAAGAACTTGCTGACTTCCTCCCTATTTCCGTCATCGCTGGGTGAGCTATTTATATGATAGTGCTCGCTCTACCCAATCCACTTCGAAGACTGCAACGGACTTACCCGGCGTCACGGCATCCACGGACGCAGTAATGCTTGACCGGTCGAGCTGGCTGCTTGCAAGAGATTAAAACCTTTAACAAAAGGCCCTAACTCTTGCAATAATGAGCACTGCAGCTAGCTCTATATGCTTCACTGAGCGCAACAACGGTAGCACACTTGGATGGGTGTCAGAATATCATCACCATGTTCATGTTCCTCTGAAATAGAAACTGACAGAATGAATTAAAACAAGGTAAGAGGCTCTGATCCTCAGAACCTCACCGCCAACAACGTACCACGACACCCGACTCCAACATCAGTCATCCTAGTGCAACACAAGAATGACAAGAGTCTGCAGGAGTGTATCAACTAAAGTCGACATCAGTCCTCCAAACTCCACAACAAGAGCAACGCTAACGAGTGTGCTGATGCCCCCAAAGGTAGCATGGTCGGACTTGCATGTAAATAAATAACTTCTGAATGTTTGAAGAGAATTGGTTCATCCAAACAACTTTGAATGAACGGAATTAAAAGGGGGGCACAGTGGCTCAGTAAGTAGAGGTGCAAGCTGCAATCCGAGAGGTCCTCGGTTCGAATCCCACCTGCAGCAACCGCGTTGTGTCCTTGGGCAAGACACTTCACCCCCATTGCCCATGTGGGGGCACGATGACGCCGTGTACTAAGGCGTACTGCACGTCGTAGGTACGCATGTCTTCAACCAATCTAACCCTGCCTGTGCTGCAATGCGGTGTTACGATGTTGGGGAGCTGGCAGCTGCTCGTCGTTGCTTGGTGGTTCTCTCCGGGTACTCCGGCTTCCTCCACCCGTAAAACTGTCACGGTCATGATTAGCCATTGTGCATAAATATGTGACCTTAAACATCAATAAATAAATAAATAAATATGGAATTAAACTAGAACTATCACTGAAGGTGATTAATACCCCCGCTTTGGGTTTTTAGAGGAATGCACTTCTGATCTTGTAGGCGAAGGCCTAAGGAAATGTATACATAAAGATCATTTTTTGTTGTTGAAATTTGTATTTGCATGTGGCCTTCCACAGAACAGCACTGAATACTTAAAGAGCCCACACATATATGGTTTACATTTGGAAAAACACATTTACAATGTGCAACATGTATTCAAAATCGGTTCATTAATGTAGGAGGAGTTGAACACACAAGAATCCCATTTGAAAACCCATAATAAATCCAAGTTAAAGGGAGATAACCTGGTTAAAATTGTCGCAGATCAAAAATTTGGGAATATGCGTATGTTCACTTAGTTGTGATAATGTTTGAAAGGTTTCGTCAAAATTGATTGATAAATGTAGGAGGAGTTGCACGCGCAAGAATTTCATGTAGAAACCCATAATAAATCTAAGTTAAAGGGAGATAACCTAGTTAAAATTGCCACAGCTCAAAAATTTTGGAATATGCGCATGTTTACTTAGTAGTGATGATGTCTGTAAACTTTTGTCCAAATTGATTGATAAATGTAGGAGGAGTTGCGCACACAAGAATTTCATGCAGAAACCCATATTAAATCAAAGTTCAAGAGAGATAACCTGGTTAAAATTGTCGCAGATCAAAAAGTTTGGAATATGCACATGTTCACTTAGTAGAGATGATGTTTGAAAGGTTTCATCAAAATCGGTTCATTAATGTAGGAGGAGTTGCGCACACAAGAATTTGTTCGAACGGAAAGACATAATAAATCTAAGTCAAAGGGAGATAACCTGGTCAAAATTGTCGCAGATCAAAAATCTTGGAATATGCGCATGTTCACTTAGTAGTGATGATGTCTGAAAAGTTTTGTCCAAATTGATTGATAAATGTAGGAGGAGTTGCACGCACAAGAATTTCATGTAGAAACCCGTAATAAATCTAAGTTAAAGGGAGATAACCTAGTTAAAATTGCCACAGCTAAAAATTTTGGAATATGCGCATGTTCACTTAGTAGTGATGATGTCTGTAAACTTTCGTCCAAATTGATTGATAAATGTAGGAGGAGTTGCGCACACAAGAATTTCATGCTGAAACCCATATTAAATCAAAGTTCAAGAGAGATAACCTGGTTAAAATTGTCGCAGATCAAAAAGTTTGGAATATGCACATGTTCACTTAGTAGAGATGATGTTTGAAAGGTTTCATCAAAATCGGTTCATTAATGTAGGAGGAGTTGCGCACACAAGAATTTGTTCGAATGGAAAGACATAATAAATCTAAGTCAAAGGGAGATAACCTGGTTAAAATTGTCACAGATCAAAAATCTTGGAATATGCGCATGTTCAGATGATGTTTGAAAGGTTTCATCAAAATCGGTTCATTAATGTAGGAGGAGTTGCGCACACAAGAATTTGTTCGAACGGAAAGACATAATAAATATAAGTCAAAGGGAGATAACCTGGTTAAAATTGTCACAGATCAAAAATCTTGGAATATGCGCATGTTCACTTAGTAGTGATGATGTCTGAAAAGTTTTGTCCAAATTGATTGATAAAATCGGTTCATTAATGTAGGAGGAGTTGCGCACACAAGAATTTGTTCGAACGGAAAGACATAATAAATCTAAGTCAAAGGGAGATAACCTGGTTAAAATTGTCACAGATCAAAAATCTTGGAATATGCGCATGTTCACTTAGTAGTGATGATGTCTGAAAAGTTTTGTCCAAATTGATTGATAAATGTAGGAGGAGTTGCGCACACAAGAATTTCATGTAGAAACCCATATTAAATCAAAGTTCAAGAGAGATAACCTGGTTAAAATTGTCGCAGATTAAAAAGTTTGGAATATGCACATGTTCACTTAGTAGAGATGATGTTTGAAAGGTTTCATCAAAATCGGTTCATTAATGTAGGAGGAGCTGCGCACACAAGAATTTGTTCGGATGGAAAGACACAATAAATCTAAGTCAAAGGGAGAAAACCTGGTTAAAATTGTTGCAGATCAAAAATCTTGGAATATGCGCATGTTCACTTAGTAGTGATGATGTCTGAAAAGTTTTGTCCAAATTGATTGATACATGTAGGAGGAGTTGCGCACACAAGAATTTCATGTCCGGAAAGACGTATGGACGGACGTACGGACGGACGGACGGACGGACGGACGTACAGGGCGATTCCTATATAGCCCCCACTTCTTCGAAGCGGGGGTATAAAAACACTATGATTCTTGTGTCATCCATATTTATATGAATATATCGATATGTAGTAGGTTAAAATGACATGCATACCTGCCCTGCAAACACTGGGCAGTACAGAAATAGTGGACTAGAAAAAATTGGGATAGTGGACTAAAAAAAAAATCGGGCAGCACTTCCCTATAAGACACTGGCCAGTAAGAATAAAGCTGAAATTGACATCCATATTTATCTGGTTATATCGATATGTAGTAGGTTAAAATGACATGCAACCTCCCCACCAAGCACTGGGCAGCACAGAAATAGTGGACTAAAAAAATTGGGCAGCACTTCCCCCATAGGCACTGGCCAGTAAGAAAAAAGCTGAAATTGGCATCCATATTTACAAGGTTATATTGATATGTAGTTTAAAATGACATGCAACCTCCCCTGCAAGCACTGGGGCAGTACAGAAATAGTGGACTAAACAAAAATCGGGCAGCACTTCCCCTATAGGCACTGGACACTAAGAATAAAGCTGAAATTGGGAAATTTGTGATTTGTTAATTCAAAAAGAGGCATAACTCTTGCAAGAATGGTCGGAGTGAACCTCCAAATCGAACTTCACCTGTATTTTGACATTAGTAATAAGCAAATAAAATTTGAAATCGATTGGTGCGGTGATACAATTTTAAATGGTCTGGAACTAAAATCACTATAATTCTTGTGTCATCCATATTTATATGGATATATTGATATGTAGAGGTTAAAATGTCATGCAACCTCCCCTGCAAGCACTGGGCAGCAGAAAAATAATGAACTAAAAAAAAAATTGGGCAGCACTTTGCCCTATAGGCTATGGTACAATTTACCTTAGTCAGAAACAGAGGCCAAAAACAAACGGGCCATAACTCTACCAAACATGAATGGACGAAACGTTTGGTATGAGGGCATCTGTTCCCCCAAGCTGCCCTATCACCATACCAAAGAACATTAAAATCCGACAACTGATGCTAGAGTTATAATACAAAATGTTTGTACGGATGGACGGATGGATGGATGGACGAACGGATGGATGGACGGACGGACGGACGGACGGACGGACGGACGGACGGATGGACAGACGGAGACCTAGACTATATACCCCCTCAAAAAATTTTCGGGGACATAACAATATATATATATAACTGAGATACATGAATAATAGCAATCATAACTAAATTCAAAATATTTTTTGTTAAAAATTTTTGAAAAAAACGCCCAAGTTCCCAAAGGGAACATTAACCCCCTGCACACTGATGTCAAAATATCCAGATTTGACGTAGCCATTTTTACAATAATGTAACTGGGAATTTAACCAATTCAATCTTGTTTGACAGAGCTCATTGAGCTCTGTCAAACAAGATTGAATTGGTTACATTTCTAGTTGCATTATGGGAAATATTTGCACCCTGAACTTTAGATATTTCGACATCAGTGTACAGGGGGTTAAGAGCCCAAGGGCATCCCGATAGAGCCTAAGTGTGGACAAAATCAAAATTTTTTGAGCTACACTACCGGAATAATAATCCATGTATCCTACAGTATACTACAGTAATAGAATATAAAAAAACTACCTATATTTGGAGACGTTGACAATGTAAACAACGTCAATGTAAACAAGACATCAGGCACACAAAAAGGCCCAAAGTCAGAACCAATTTGAAATGCTATCAGATGCAAAGCTTGATCTTCATTCGAAGAAAAACCGATACATCGGATAAAAGATGCAAGACTAAATGGCCTAACACCCCTAGGGTGAGGACGTAAACCTGGGGAAGAAACAGAATAATATTCTGTAATAAATGTTAAACTGCCAAGAAATTAATAAAAAAAAATTCAATAAACAAGAAGAATGTTACTAAGGAAACACTTGCCCCCCCCCCCCCCCCCCTTGTGACCTTCACCTTGCAAATGCGGCGGAAACTATTATACGCGACACACCTTCTGACGTCCTTAACATTTGTAAGAAGTTTAACAATTGTACTATGATTCGTTTCTGAGTTATGGCTGAGACACGAATATTGACCGATTTTTAGTGTGACCTTCAAATGTGACCTTGACCTTGAAGGTACGAACCCGGCTATGGTGTGTGACACATCCTTCCATGGTCCTTTATAATTGTGTGAAGTTTGATGACTGTGGCCCTAACAATTATCGAGTTATTGGCTCGAACACACACACGGATGGACACATGCACACTTCAATCACTATATGACACCCGACTTAAGTCGGGGGTGGGGTGGGGGAGCATAAAAATAGCCAAAAAGCTTAAGAGTTTAACCCTTTACCTAACGTAACGATCAAAACCGGCCAGCGCTATTCTCAAAAATCGCCAATTAATTTTCATTATTTTTTTCATTTTTTGTCTCAAAAACATAGTTTATGACCCCTCATTGGAACGAGCTCGTCGAGCTCGTTCCAATGAGGGGTCATAACCTATGTTTTTGAGACAAAAAATGAAAAAAGTTAAAAAATTTATAGTAATTTATATATTTTTTATACTTACCAATGACCCAGACATAGCTGGTGCTAACTCTTAAAATATAGGGCCAAACACAAATTTTGCCCCCCAATCCCCAAAATTTGCATCTAAAACTAAAGAAAACATGTCCTGAAAGGCCCTCCACACCTCGCCCCCACTGCGCATGCGCAGTGTCAAGGACGTTCCGAAATTGGCGCCATTAATCATTCTAATAACCAGTGCCTGGTAAGCGCTATGTACTCAGCGGGGAGGCAAGAGTTCCCAACTCCTGGGAGGGCCATCCCCGTCTGGGTCATTGGTAAGTATAAAAAATATATAAATTACTATAAATTTTTTAACATTTTTATACTGTACCAATGACCCAGACATAGCTGAATAGTAAAAAGGCTGGAGGGCCAAGGACATAGAGCAAAATGGAATACGCTCAATAAAATAAAATAGAGTCATCCCCTGTAGGGAAAAGAAGTAATAGGCCTTACATGTATCTTTCTTATTTATGATAAATTAGAAAGATACAACACCTTCCAAAAATTGAGCTTCATACATCCATGTACTCTATTAATATCCAATAATCCTTATACTAATAATTTTTAAAGTAAGCCAATAATAAAGTAAGTCTAGAGAATAGAGACTCTTATACTCCTAAAAGTGTGTGAGAATTGCATAATCATGTCCGTTGACATATGCAATATTCAAAAGCTATACTTTAAAAACTAAGACTTGAATGAATTTTATAAACTTAAACTTCTCACCAAACAACCATCCCAATAACAGCTCAGAATTACTAACTCCGGAGGAGGTATCCCCTTGTTTTCATAGTAAAAACAGGTGACCCAAGGGAACACCCTCCCCCCCCCCCCCCCCCCTTTTTCTTGCCCTGGGTCAAATAGCCCAGAGCGAAGAGGGCAGCCGAACGGAGACACTGCCGAAACAGACAGCCTACCTAGCTATAGTAGCAACTGTTAAGTGAATGACATTCTGAGCAGTAGATAATAGACCTAACAATAGAGGCCTCCAGAAATGGACTCGATATTTCTGAGATAAAATTCATGAATGGATGGCTGAGCGCAATGAGCAGCCTTCAAAAATCTATAATAGCAACACTATTAATGTAAGCCCAAGAAGTAGAAGAACTCTTACTTCATGAGCCGAAATCTTAAGCACAACTGCTAAGCCAATGATATACCATAAGCAGTACGCTAGTTAATAGAATCGATTAACAATAAAATGGAGCGTAACGTCCTTCTACTAGACATCAAAGACAGAAGAAGCTTACGCCCTTGTAATAAACAGATATCTGTTTATAAATACATAAACTGTACCCGTAAAGAGTAAAGGCCTATGCCCATACGAAGACGGAAGGACCTTAAAATAATAGGTTCCGGATAATAGGAGCCTAACTCTTATGCAACAATCCAACCTAAATAGTAACGGAAGTATTGATTCCGAAACTATGAAAGTGAAAATCATCCATCGATAGTGCATGAAACTCACTGACTCTACAGTAAAAGAGAAACCAACAGAATTACTGTCTAAAAGGTCAGAATTTGAAAACTACTGTTTCCAGAAGCTCAAATGATTACTTAGCTAAATAAGAACCGAAGTTAAAATCCGTATAGGAATTTAATCTAAAGATTCTAAGTCTATTTATCAAAAAGTTACTAACTGACTTAGATAAAGAGACAAAAGACTCAATTGTAAACTATCGTAGAGTGCATAGGTATGAGGTAACATAAACCTATAACCTAAATAACAACAGGCTGCAGTAGATCTTGTGAAACAAGTATACTAAAAACTAGCAATGCGTAGTATGGAGGGATCAACAATATGAACATAATGATCCCTACACCACGACGGAAGAGCCTCCACTTTAGCCGCATAGAATAGCGAAGAAGAGGATCTCCTATAGTAAGAAATCGCGTCCAAAGCTCGTCCAGTACAGTGCTTACAATGCAATACGGACCACACAACGGAATACATGAAGGTTGCGACCTTGCTGGTTGTGATAAAGATGACACGATTTACCCAGTGAAAAAAGATCCTCACATAGAGGAAGATTTCACGTTAAGATCCACAGTAGACAAGAGAGTAAATTACTCATGATCTCTGTGAAGATAGAGATGCTATCAACAGAAATGTATTGTGGTTGTTTATCTTAGCAATACCTGCTAAAACAACAGCGCCGGAGGATACGCGTATCCTATCATTGCGTCCTATAGATCAATAGAGCGTTAACAGTATTAGCTCAGAGATCTGGACAAGCCAACACATACGTCTGCAATTGATTAGCAAGCTGTGTCATAATAAAACATCATTGGGCGCTCCCATAGATAGCAAATCTGATTAAATACTTGTTTGTTGAGAGTCCATTCTGACAGCAACAAGCGACCCGTAAGAGAACGGGAGTGCGATAAAACAATCAGACGACCCAGAATATGACGGACCAAAACTGAACTTGGTGTACTATAACCAACAGACGGATTCTTTCCATTAAATTGAATAACGGAAACGAAAGAGTGCCTCCCTGGTTCCGGAGATACGCCACTACTGTCGAATTAAAGGACAGGAATTTGGGCATGCGTTTCTGAATAATGTTCATGCAATGACATAAAGCAAGCCTAAAAAACATTATTCCGCGGAAGTTAAGCTGATAGCTAAAAGACTGCGGAACCCAAAGACCCTGGCACTTCGAATCCGTAGGGATCAGTATATATCCCAATCTGTTTGACTGGCAACCGTCATAACAGCCACACTAGGGTCCGGCAACTGCGGCGGCACTCTCTGAGTCAACCACCGAATGTTTGCCCCAGTCTGAATCTCTTGTAACACTAGATAGACAAGAGAATGTATAATCAAGCAATTCATGGATTGCCGGAAAGTTGCCGTCGAAGAGAAGCTCCTCCGAGAACGAAGCGACTCTGAGAGAGTTCTTAACCTACTATCCACGCGTGGATGTAGCTAGGGCTGCATCACGTCTAACCAACTCCAATCAGCCACTGAAGGGCGGAGTTATACGTGAACAAACTACTGCCCTCAAAAGAAATTACATTGAGAATAATATCCCGTAAATCTTTTCTTGAAGACGTAATGATAATGCCTCAGTAAGGCGGATTACGTATAATAAAGCGTCTAAGTTAAGTCTACTATACATAATGTCGTTCCCAACATTGAAATTGGAAAAGACATAAACGGCGAAAAAGAATATATGCAGTCTTTAATCACACCGTCTAGACGCATATGAACTCTCGGTATGCCCTGCTCTGCCAAAATAAACTATATGTAAAAAAAGATAAAATGGCAGAAATGAGCCACGCGGACAAGAAACTAAACTATCATGCTTAGTAGCAGGCTTGTATATATATATATAATATATAGCGTCGAAAAATAAAACACATGTTGTAATGACAATATTGGACTGCATCGGTAAGTCAGGGACAAAGTCCCTGTACCGATCGAAAAATCCGAGTCCAATGACGCTATAAGTCTCTTATCCAAGATCGCAGCAATGAAGTCCGAAAAATAATCACTGGAAGAAATGCCAGAAGATATGAAAGGCATCTTCCGATACTACTAAAGGGAAAACTCGAAATCTTTCGAATCCCTTTCGCCATCCTGTCGGACCCTATAAAGCGTTCGGTCGTCCGTAGCTTGATGCAACCGCGGACCGCACCGACCCAGCGCCGTCGGATAATTCCTGATTCGACCGAGAAACCGTCAATTGCTGGGATGCTGCGAAACAACTGTGCTAACTCGGATAGCACGTCCGTCACTGAGGCCTGAGGAGCAGCGGTCTTACGATGCATTGCCGCAGGAAGCTCCGAGATCGTTACCCCGTGCATACTTCCAATATGCGAGCGAACGGAGTGTATAGGCCTCGTGTCCCTTGGCTACCGGATGGCGCGACCTATTCGCTGTGGAATCACTGAATGCCGAAACTGATCGGATACTCGAGGTCACGTAGCCAATGTGCGGTCGTGTGCCCTGCTGTGAGGATGAGGAAGCATTAAAGACAGTCTCTCGGACTGTCAATATAACGGAGCGTCCCGAGCAACGGACATATGCTCCGAATGTAAAATATCTGAACCACAACATGCGGTCCCCTATGTTGTTGGCTTCCTCCGATCTGTCCTCAATCTGCCGTCACTGGGTGAGTACTAAAGTAATTAAAGTGCTCGCATCACCCAAATCTCCTTCCTAGACCGCAACGGACGAACCCGGCAGCCGAACCATTCGATGAATGTACGCTACACCGGGTGAGCTAGCGAATGTCATTCCGTAAGCGATAGACATATTCCATGAGCACTTATTGCCGCTAACTCTTCAATAGCTATGACGACAGAGGCACACTTTTGAAAGACATCTCCATAACTCTTCGAACAAGAAACCAGAAATGCTTGGATAGCAAGCATAAAATAATAATATATATAGCGTCGTTCAATAATTCGAAAGTTTGTGTGACATTATTGGACTATGTCGGAACTGAGGGACGATGTCCCTGAACCGAACCAAAAATTCTAAGTCCACCGACGCTATCAGTTTCTTATCCGGCATCGCAGCATATGTTGTTCCGAAAGGGAAAGCTTGAAATCCACCGAATCCCTTTCGGTATCCCGTCGGACCGGATGAAACTTTCGGACGTCCGTACCCGCTTCCGCGGAGCGTCCCGACCCAGCATCGTCGGATAAAATATATGCGACAGATTCAGTTGATGCTGGGATGCTGCGATAAACTGTGCTATTAAGGAAAGCATGTCCGTTCCCGAGGCCTGTGCAGTAGCGGACTTACGATGCATTGCCGCTGGAAGCTCCGTGTACGTTGACTCCCGCACACTTCCTATGCGAACGTCCGGAGTCTGCAGGCCTCGAGTCCCCGGCTACCGACCCAGCGCTGTCGGATAATTCTCGATCCGACACCGTTTCTGTTGGCTGCTGGGATGCTGCGATAAGCTGTGCTATGTGCACAAGAATGTCCGGCGTCGAGACCTGCGGAGGCGCAGTCTATCGCTGCTTCGCCGAGGGCAGCTCCGCATCAGATGGCTCCCGCATACTTCCTATGCGAACGTCCGGAGTCCATCGGTCTCGAATCCCTGGCTGCCGGATGGTGTGACCTGGTCGCCGAAGAATCCTTGATCGGCGAAGCTGGTAATATATCGGCGGTCACGCAGCCAAGGTGCGGTCGTGTGCGCTGACGAGAAGAGGAAGCCTTAGCAGTCTCAGCGGACTGCCTATACAACGGAGCGTCCCGTGCGACGGACGTATGCTCCGCTAACGACACATTTGTACCACAACATCTGGGGCCAGATGTTGTTGAACGAGAGAGGGGCCTCTCTCGCTTGCCGTCCGGATGGACCGGAACGAGCTATGAACCGGACTAAAAGGCTTCCTCCGTTCTCCCTCCGATCCGCCGTCACTGGGTGTGCATTAAGTTAATTTTATAGTGCTCGCATCACCCCAAAATTCCTTCTAGACCGCAACGGACGAACCCGGCTGCCGAACCATTCGGTGAATGGACGCTACACCGGGCGAGCTAGCGGACGTCAAAGGCCGTCGAACCTACTAGGGTCCTCTTAGGCAATTGGCGTATTACATGAGCACTTTTCCGCTAGCCCTTCATTAATTGTGACGACGGAGGCACACTGTTGGAAGACATCACAGATACATCACCCTAATCTTGATCGTCTGAAATAGAAATTGATAAAGTAGAGTGACCCTGCGGGGAAAGGACCGGAGTGTCCAAATCCCCAACAACATACCGTGACATACGCTTCCCATATTGTCATCGAAATCATACGATACAGAACAGGAGTTAATGCGAGTACACTGACCACATATAGAATGATAATAAGGTCAGAGGAAGACTTCCTCCTAAAACAATTGATCAATATCCTTTCAATGTGAAAAGAAAACAAGTCCTGGTACTCGCACTAACCCCTGGCAATCAAAATACATAATAATAATAAGATCCATTAATATAGAAAAAATAATTGAAATCAAAATATTTTGACAAAATATTTTTTCAGAACAGCCCAAGTTTCTGAAAAGTAACATTGAGCCCCAATGGATCCCAAGCCTAAGTGTGGACAAAAATTTTAAAAATATTTTAAACAATTTATTCAACACTTACGAACAATAATAATGTATCTAGTTATGATTAAAATAACATAAAGATATTATTTTTTAGAAATCCCCCCCTCACACAGAGGGCTGTTGTAAATGTAAACAATGAGTGTAAAAACACTAAAATAAGACTCCAGGCACCCAGGCCCGAAATCAGTTACCAAAATACACCATCTGATGCAAAACAGAGACTTCCAGGGAAGAAACTGCAGAACATCAGATGGTAGATGCAGAACACAACGCCTAACCACCCGTAGGTGAAGACGTAAACATGGGGAAAGAACAGAATTCATTCTGTTATTAAGCTAAAACTCCCAAGAAATTTTAGTAATAATAATTACAGAAACTATGCCAAAAGCATGGGAGAATAGCAAGGGGGAACTTAAAGGACAGGGAGAGAGGAAAAACACTTGAAAAAACAGTGTAACTAAATAATCAGAATGACAACAAAATGGCTGCTGCCTTGAAAATAGGTAACTTAACATAATTTCATTAAAAAATTTTAAGTTACAGCCCTGATAATATTCTGTCACACATTCTTTTCCTCTCCTCCTTTTCTATCCTCCTTAGAATCACCATTTCACTAATATTTATGTGTCTGGCATCATTTAAACTGAGATTTAAAAGCACAAAGATCAGTCAGATGTTAACTGATGAAGGGCCAAACTTAGAATGATTAATGGCGCCAATTTCGGAACGTCCTTGACACTGCGCATGCGCAGTGGGGGCGAGGTGTGGAGGGCCTTTCAGGACATGTTTTCTTTAGTTTTAGATGCAAATTTTGGGGATTGGGGGGCAAAATTTGTGTTTGGCCCTATATTTTAAGAGTTAGCACCAGCTATGTCTGGGTCATTGGTACAGTATAAAAATATAAGTTATTCAAGAATTTTTTTTGCAAGTGTCGTCTGCTTTTCATGTTAGGTAAAGGGTTAACAGGAAGAGTTCATGGAAGGATAGGGAAGGAATACTAGAATATAATAATAATATAATAATAGAAACAGTGGAATAATCATTTTTAAAAATGATGACGTCAGGCATATGTCCCGAAATTGAGAAACCTAAAATAATTTTATAAATATTATAAAGTTACAGCCCTGAACATCAAAACCACTGTTGAACACTTCCATCATCCAATAACAGCCTTGTATCCACCAATTCTTGCATTGATTTGTGTCTGGCATCCTCAAAAAAGGAGATTTCAAAGCACAGATGTCATTTCATTGTTGATGACTTTTAGGGCCAAACAAAGAAAGATGTTAGCGCCAATTCCGGTCACTACCTGACGTCTGCGCATGCGTGGAGAGTAAATGTATGGAGGGCCAGATAAGAATTTTAATTTTCGGTTTTGCAAGCAAATTTGGGGGATTGGGGGGGTCAAAATTTGTGTTTGGCCCTTAATAATGTTGAGTTAAGTACCAGCTAGTCTGGGCCACTGGTTTACAGTGTAAAAACATCGTAAAAGGTTTGACATATGAATATTATCTGCAGTTGACAAGATTAATCTATTATGCAACTAGTTAAATAGAACTCACTGTATTTGTTGTCAAGTAAAATTAACCTCCTTCACACACAGGCCTGACTCTTTGGTAACTTGTAGAACATGGAAACTCAAGTGACTTGGATAGATGTTAGGAGAGTGATCATATTTCTCATTAACATTTTTATCTTTTTCTTCTTTTTAAGTTGACGATCATCAACCGGAATGTACTTGCTGGTTAGACAAAATTAATTTGGGTCGAGTCTTTTCAGATTACAAAGCCATAGCAAATATTTTTAAACTGTATTGCAATATCTGTGAATCAGATTAATGCAAATGAAAATTGAAAATACAAAACCAATACTAATACAGACCTGCTCAATGGGCAAACAACTGTTTTGTTCACCTATCAATTGCCTAAAAAGAAATGGGGTCACTGAATGTTTATTTGTCTACTTTACTTGATCTTAGACAAACAACTTTACTCAAATTACTTTTGTATTCATTTGTTCACTCTCCCAGACTCCTAATCTATATTGTAATGATAAACCTAGCTTTATTCATGTGTGACAATAAACTGCAGTAATGTTATACATTGTTGGAAAGGGCTCTTCCAAGTCCTTACCAACAGTATATAACGTCACCGCAGCCTATCGTCAGATCACCGACACAAACCCAATAAATAAACTACAATATTCTACAGGATTGTAAATGAGAATTAATAAAATAACTGGAAACAGATCTGCCAAAGGTAGAAAGCAGATGTACAGCTGAAGGCCGAGCTGGGTCCCTCTTGTTGAAAGCTGGGTAGGGAGGATTTTTAAGACTGAGAATGCACCATGACCTTGACTCTGTTGAACAAAAAAAACTTGTGACACATCGTCTCCCCATGAGCAACATGTATGCCAAGTTTCAACAAAATCCAACGAAGCACCTCCCGAGTTATGGAGCAGACACGAAAATCTTCCTGATGGATGGATGGAAATGACAAACACAAAATGCCCCTGAAAATTTTTTCGTGGGCATGAAAACCCTGACAACACATGCATTTCAAGACCAGGATTTTCTGGAATAGTTACTGGATGAAGCAGTACTAAATATTTTAGGAATTATTAATGTACAAAGCAGTACCATAGTAGCAGAACAAAATGTTGACAATTGGCTGAAAACTTGGATCAATAGAAGAATCTTACTTAGCAATGCAAATGCCGGGAAAAAATGGAATTCCGGATAAAAGCAGAAAACTTAAATCTCTAATTCTATATAATGTTCATATCAGCCTCAGAAATAAACTGATATACATGTCAGTATCATTTTGCCTGAAAAAAGGTTACCAAAAGAAAACTGGCTGCATGAAAATAGTTTAGGCAAACTTTAGTTGGGTTGCCTTAATTATTAATTTGTACATGCCCGGTCATATCTCTAGAATTATCGGTCCCCTTGATATTTTACAAACTTTTCACTCAGAACAGCCTTTATGTGAGCAAAAAGTGATCAACACTAGACAAATGAAGATATATCAGAAAACAAAATCCAGTTATATTGATGGAATTCTCCAGCAGTAACAAATGAGTGCCTGGTGATAAAAAAAATGTGCACAATGTTTTGCTTGGTACATACAATGGAACCTTGTTAATTTAATAGAAACTTTGTCTGTGAAAATTATTCAATTAACAGGAGTACTGAAATAACAGGGAGTTGGTCACTTTCCTGTATTCTAGAGATACACTGAGCATTTATTCTATTATATCTTGTATTGTATTATATCAAGATATAGCAGATTAAATGCCTATACTGGATGTACTAAGACCAAATAAGTCTATATAGGGGGAATTGAAATCTACAAGGGAAATTGGTAATTTTGGTAGTTTCCTAACATATGACAATTTTTTTTTATTTAATTAAAAGTAGTTTACTCTATAAACTACACAATTAAAAGGTCCAAATTGTGACAAGTTATATTCTGAAAGGGTTATTCAATTAAAATATATCCAATTAACTGAGTTCCACAGTACCAGCATTTGTTAACCAACAGAAGTTTACAAACAAATCTTGTTTTTGTATAACTTTATTGATAAACCAGGTTCTAGAATTAACATTTTGCTGCACCTGGTAGTAATTTTTAGCTTAACCCTCGACAGACATGTGGGAGTGACCATGCCTCGCAAAAAGCCAGGCCTGTATGCACTTTGTAAGCTGAAAACAAAGTTTTTATTTGAGATCATTTGGTTTTACCACCAGCAGAACATAGCACTTTCAAATTTGAAGAGTACTTGATTACATTTGCACAATTATAATTTTGTGTGTACCATGGTCTTCATTTTCCATCTACAAGCCAAAAGATGTATTCAAAATCCACAAAAGGTTTATTCCAGACATTCCAAGGTTTACACGTCTGAAAAACACAAAATTAAATAAAATCATAACAAGCAACCAACTACCAGGTAAACTATAAACAAAAACGGTATATTCAAATCTGAAAATAAATTATCAGTATGTATCAGGGCTAGAGTAATTGTAATTTGTCATTGTAATTACATGTAATTAATTACAAATTAACTGAAAGTAATTTCTAACAGAATCTCTTTTCAATTACATGTAGCTGAAAGTAATTAATTACTTTTCAAAAATGCAAGTAATTATCAGTTAGGCCCCTAAAAGTAGATCTTCTGTTTCTTGGGCCATTTTTTTGTAATACTGCATGTGGACGAGCATTTTTTTATTATATTTTTGTAATTATTTCTTTGCCACCAAAAGTTCATGTTCTTGGTTTTGTTTTACGTTTTAGGCCTTGTAATCTACAGAATAGCATGCATGGTGTTATATTTCATCCCTTGAATGTAAAAAGGCTAATACATTGCAAAGCCTTGTTACACTCAAGGGACAAATTTATACACTTGGGTAAAATATCAGACATAAACCATTTAATACTTATTTTTTTAAGTTTGCATTGGTTATAAAAAGAAAGCATGTGGCAGCCAAAAGGACCTGATAAAGATTTTAAACTTTTTGAGGCCTTACATTAAAACTTTTCCTTCAAATATTTTACACCACACTTAGCCCATTTAATCAACTCCAACACATATAACATGCAACATCCATGTATACAATACACAAGTTTTATCTTCAAATAAGTGAAAAGTACATCAAAATCAAATGGTGGGACACATGTGAAGATAGTTAATATATTTGACAACCATTTCAGAAAGCCATTTATGTCAGTTTTTTGCTTTTTGAAAGGTCACTTATTTATAACTTTCGGCAGTAAAAAAGAGAGATTTGCTCAATGAAGCTGAATGAATTAAACCGTGATCTTTTTCAGTAATGGTTAAACCCATTGTTGAAGCTTAACTGTCGCCCAATAAGTGTGTTGAAAACAATTAGACAACTTATTCTTTGTTGGTGGCAAAGCCAGACCACTCGATTTGTCTTAAATCGTTTGTGAACCACACTTGCTAGGGCATGAAGATTTAATTATTTGCATTACAGTGGAACCCTGTTAACTGAATAGCCACTTTGCCAATTTATTTATAAGGTTTAACGACACTTTAACAGCCAAGGTTATATCGTGTTGGTGACAGTTTTATGGGTGGAGGAAGCAAGACTACCCAGAGAGAACCACCGGGCAACGGCAAGCAGCTGCGAGCTCCCCAACATCGTAACTCCGGACAGCAGCACAGGCAGGATTAGATTGATTGAAGACATGTGCACCCTAGACGTGCAGTACGCCTTAGTACACCTTGCCCCAATGTGGACAATCGGGGTGAAGTGCCTTGCCCAAGGACACAATACGGGAGTTCGAATCGATCGCTCAGACGGTCACTCATCCAAGGACTAACCAGGCTCGATGTTGCGTAACTTCGCTGACCTGACGAGAACTGGTTACTGCAATGCCTCGGCACCCCCCCTTTGCCAATGAAAATTATTCAATTAACAGGGATTGTGTCACTTTCCTGTATCTTTGAGATAAACTTAGCATTTATTCTACTGTATCTTGTTTGACCCGAGCTCTAGCTCTGTCAAACAAAATATACTAGATTAAATGTACTTTATGCACTGAGGCCAACTAGGTCTATAAACAAAGGAAAACTGGGGAGAGTCAGGGTAATTTCTTGACAGGTTACAAGATTTTTTATTCAATTAACAGGAGTTTACTCTATAATGTATATTCAATTAACAGGTCAAATTTGTACTGGAGATATGGTAAATGGTGTTTGGAAATTATATTCAATTAACAGGGTTATTCAGTTAAGAGATATGCAATTAAGTGGGCCCCACTGTATTCCCAATTAAATTTACATTCCACCACCATTTAAATGAAGTTTCCTATTGAATATAATATATGAAAGTGCAATCAATTAATATATTTTTTATTTGGTTTAATTATTAACTTGCTTTGGTTTTTTTTTCATTCTTATATTGATTCATAACAAACATGTACATTTCAGAAAGTACAGGTGAAAAATAGGGCATGTTCTGTACACAGTAGTAATTCACATGCTTCATTGAGGGGACAAAAATCTAGGACTGAAATTGCATACACAAAGGATGTATTTTTGAATATCTGCTAACACACTACATTTCACTTCATTCTTGGGGGGAGGGGGAGGGGGGAGGTGTGAGACATCCATTGCCAGAAAACAATTTGAAAAAAAAAAAATCTCACTCTTCATAATTAAAACCAATTCCAGAGATCCACATATAAAATGACCAAAAACTATTTTAAGGTTATTTACCTAAATAAATTGCATGCACAACATTAACTTATCATACTCTGATTATCAAAGCAATCAGCTGGTCAGGGATGAGCTGGTCAGTGATGAGTGTGTTTCAGAAAGTCCTGAATGCAATTGTAACAATTTAAACAAGAGTGGTTCAGAGAAGTATTTGGGGGTCACATTCAGTTGGACATGGTTCATCAACACAACAAAGGAATGAAGTCATGAAATTTGTATGGAAAAACACTAAGGCATGGATTTGGACAAACCTGAGCCTAACATGTTCCCCCCTGCCACCCCCACCCATAGAGAGCCCAAATATTAAATTAAACAAACTTGAATCTGATCCTCCTTGAGATGTTATATACCAAATATGAAAGAATTCTGACTGGTGGATCTGAAGAAGATTTTTAAAGAAATGTCTTCACATTGCACAAAGTTAAACTTTGGGCCCCAATACTGAGCCAAAATATTAACCAAGGGACCTGATTTGAACACACTTGAATCTGACCCACCTGGAGATGTTGTGTACAAAATATGAAAAGATTCTGACTGGTGGATCTGAAGAAGATTTTTAAAGAAATTACTTCATATTGCACTAAGTTAAAATTCAGGCTCCCATAGGGAGCTCAAATATTAACCCAGTGCCTCGATTTGAACAAACTTGAATCTGACCCCTCTAGAGATGTTGTATACCAAATACAAAAAGATTGGATCTGAAGATTTTTTTTGTATTTTATGGGTGCTATCAGAGTTATGCCCCTTGTGGTGTCCCCCGTAGGCGTGACAACTTTATTTGAACAAACTTGAATTGATATATGATAGGGAATATGCAAACCAGATTTGGTTCAATTTGGTCGAGTAGATTGTGAGAAGCTGATAATGTAAAGTTAACACCGGATGGATAATGGACGGACGACGGACAGAAAGTGATCAGTAAAGCTCCCTTTGAGCTTCGCTCAGGTGAGCTAAAAAAAATCTCACTCTTCACAAATAAAACCAATTCCAGAGATACACATATAAAATGACCAAACACTATTTTAAGGTTATTTACCTAAATAAATTGTATGCACAACATTAACTTATCATACTCTGATTATCAAAGCAATCAGCTGGTCAGTGGTGTTGTTTCATGGTCATTTTTTTTTTATTGCACAAGTATTGTTTTGACAGTGATTAAAGATCAGCTGTGTAAAAAGCTTGTCAAATAAACTGAATGAGATGACACAAGACAAAATGTACCAGTCGGGTAGTATAAATTGTATTGGAATAGGAAAAATATACAAAATGTACTGGCAAAGTAATGTCAATTGTATTGTATGTGTATATGTTGACTAGAAGACAAGGCACTTTCTTGTCGACTAATACTACTTATCGTGTCAAACTAATGGATAAATCATTTCAACACTTGATCAAGATGAGAGCAACATTCATTTTCTGGACTTTTGAAAAAAACACAAACTATTTATTAAAAGCAGAGAATATTAAATTATAGGAATGTTCAGAACTCCTTACAGCTGAAACTGTATTCAGGTAAACCAAAATTATTAACCCTGCTTTACAACATTTTGGAAACTCACAGAAAACATGGTAAATGCTAACTCACTATTTTTGGCACAGTGCTGATCAGGGAAGAATGAAAACTGAACTTATTTTCTCACAATGCAGCTGGTGCCCTATTGAACGTGAAAGGATCCAAAAAAGATTCATTTATTTAGATATGCTTTACTTCACAGCATCTATTATAAGAATGATAAGACTGTTTCTTAAATATACTATTCAAAAAAAGTAGGGAATATTTGATAAAAGTGAAATATATGAAGAAATATATTTATATTTTCATCAGAAAGACAGTTGAGGTATTGCACTGTGACATCTGGTGAATGATTTCAGCGATAGCTGGGTGTCTGACAAGCACACATTCCACACACTTAGCTTTAGAAGACATGGACGGTCAGTCAGAGAATTTACCACATTCAGTCCAAGACCTCAATACCTTGTAAATCCTCCTCGGTTCGCGAGACAAGCGTGGATCTGACATGGCATACTCCTCACCAAACGTCCTATATCAGCTTGACTGATGTTATTCCATTCTTCCTGCAGTGCAGCAGCGAGTTCCTGGACATTAGTAGGGGGCTGTTGGCATTGTCATACGCACCTGCCAAGCATATCCCAGACATGCTCATTTGGTGAAAGGTCTGGACTTAGTGCTGGCCATGGCAGTGTACTGATGTTCTGCTCCTGGAGCAACTCTGTAGTGACACAGGCCCTGTGTGCTCTTGCATTGTCATCTTGGAGAATAAATCGCCAGCCGGGACGTCATGCAAATGGCCCCACATGAGCTGCTAACATGTTGTCACTGTGGTACTGCCCTGTGACATGACCTTGGATGACATGTAGTGCTGTTCTGCTTGTCATGGTTATGCCTCCCCACACAACTGATCGACAACCAAAACGATCGAGCTGCCTAACGGTTACATCGAGGTATGTTCGTTTTACCGCTGCCTCACTTTGTTTGGCCTGTTGTAGAAGTCGAAAGTGAGCCTCGATTCATCGGAAAACATGACGTTGCTCAATCGACGATTGCCCCAGCACTCCTCGCCAATTACGCCTTGCGGCAATGTGACATTCAGTTAAACGTGGAATTATTCGAGGTCGTAGAGCATACAAATTCCAGCTGTGTAGGCAATTTCGGATAGTCTGACCACTGACTTGCACATTTGTCACTCAGTGCAGCTGCTGTCCAATTTCTGAGACATTTTGATGGCGGTTACGTACTGCTGTAGTTCGGATGAAACGATCCTGGTTAGCAGTTGTCGCCCTTGAACGACCTGACCAACATCTGTCATCATTGCCCGTGTTACAGTAGCGTGACCACAACCTGCTAATCACAGACTGAGTAACGTTGAGAATTTGAGCCACTGCAGTGTGACTGTTGCTAGCATCCTACATGCCAACAGCACGTAAACGTTTGTCACGTGTCGGTCTTCGCATACCTCAAAGGTTACGTTTTAACCAGAAACTATTGATGAACGAGTTTATACCAAGAAAAGAATGACGAGACCTCCGAAAACGCCTGTTCAGTACAAATGAAAATTTCAAAACGTACCCCACAGACATTAACGCGGCGCTCATGCGAAAACCTGCACAAAGTTTTCATGGGCTAGTGACATTCATGATCCACACTAAACTTGGTAACATATTGATGTTTTCAATCATGAGTATCCAATACCATTTTCTGAAAAAATCAACTTCAGTTTGGATATCCCCTACTTTTTTTGAATAGTATACACAAATGGAGGCCATAACTAATATCTTACCATAAAGAATCAATAGCAACGTGAAGAATGGAATATGCCCCGACTGTATCTATCATGACGGCCATATTGAATTGGTTATCTGATCCAAAATTCAAAGGAAGCTTCCTTTATTCACCAATGCATAACCAAAAATTGAAATTGATTTGAGTCAGTATTCATTAGTTATTGGACAGAAACCAAATTCAAGATGGCCAGTATGGAAGCCATAATGAATTGGCTACTGACGGCCATCTTGGTCCAGCTGACTGATCCAAAATTGAACGGAGGTTCCTGTAGACATCAACAATGCATAATTAAAAAACAAAAATGATTCAAGTCAGCATTCATTAGTTACTGGACAAAAACTAAATTTAAGATGGCCACCATGGAAGCCATAATAAATTGGCCACTGGTGGCCATCTTGTGTGTCAGGGTTCCTGCACTTTTCAGGGGGGCAAATTCAAGACTTTTCCATACCCTTTTTAATGCAAATTCAAGACTTTTCAATGATGGAAAAAACAAAATTCAAGACTTTTCAAGACTATTCGCACTACAAGTATGTAACATACTTTGCACTATTAGTGCAAAGTATGTTATATATTTAGAAATGTCCCATTTTCAAGACTTTTCAAGGCCCAGGCTTCAAACTCAAGACTTTTCAAGGCCTTGAATTTTTTTTTTCAAATTCCATACTTGTTAAGACTTTTCAAGGCCCGCAGGAACCCTGTGTGTGTGTGTGTGGTAGACCAATCAATATTTTCAACGTGCAACCCCAAGGCTGCAGGTTTAAAATATTAATTGGTCTACACCTGAATACTGAACATGGACTCTACCAGTTGAACTGATATGGAAGATACCACCAGAGTTCAAAGGGTTAATAAAAGGTAAAATGATACTCACCCCAACATTCCATGCTCTTTAACCTTTACATGATAAAGGAATAACAAAACAGCACTAAACATGTTGTTCCTTCCCTGAATATAAGAAATGAAAGTGTCAATGACACTGTAGCTCAACATGTCCAAGAAGGGACTGAACTGATCTAGTAATGTCATGTCACTCATTCAAGTTTCTACAGAAATGAAATCCGAAAAAAAAATGAATGAGAGATGCAGCCTAAAGGGTGTGCTAATAGAACTATTGACAATGTATATGCCAAATCTAAGATGGCCACTGGCAGCCATGTTTTTCAATGAAATTTGGAAAAATTTGATAGCTCCCATCTAGTCATTGCCCCAAAGCCACATATGAAATTTGGGACAGATCGGGTGAGAGCCGCAGCCTGTAGGGTATGCTAAAGGAATTGTTGGACATATTTATATCCAAATCCAAGATGGCTGCAGGCAGCCATGTTTTTCATCAAAATTTAGAAGAATTCAATAGCTCCCATCCCCCAAGCTACATATGAAATCTGAGACTGATCAGATGAGAGCTGTGACCTGTAGAGTGTGCTAAAGGAATTGTTGGGCAATTGATATTCAAATCCAAGATGGCCACTGGCGGCCATGTTTTTCAAATTAAAAAAAAATCGATAGCTCCCATCTAGACATTGGCCCAAAGCCACATATGAAATTTGGGATTGGTCAGGTGAGAGCCACGGCCTGTAGGGTGTGCTAAAGGAATTGCTGGAAAGTTATATCCAAATCACAGATGGCTGCTGGCAGCCATGTTTTTCAACAAAATTCAGAAAAATTCATTAGCTCCCATCTAGACATCACACCAAAGCTACATATGTAATCTGAAAAAGATTGGGTGAGAGCTGCGGCCTGTAATGGAATGGCTAATGGAATTGTTGACAATTTATATGCCAAACCTAAGATGGCCACTGGCGGACATGTTTTTCAACAAAATTTGGAAAAAATTGCTCCCATCTAGACATTGCTCTAAAGCTACATATGAAATTTGGGACAGATCGGATGAGAGCTGCGACCTGTAGGGTGTGCTAAAGGAATTGTTAGACAATTTATATCCCAATACAAGATGGCCAATGGCAGCCATGTTATTCAATGAAATTCGAATGAAAGTGTCAATGACACTGTAGCTTAACTTGTGTGTTGTGTTTGATGAAAAGGATCATGTTCAATGTTTATGAAAGGATTAGGAAATAAGACAAGAATTGTGATAATTGGGAAATGTTCATTTCTGTTCCCTGTATGCTATGTTTATGATAAAAATAATATGAGGTGTACACTGTACTAAAGAGATGAGGGGTGGGTTAATATGACCTCACAGTTAATGTATGTGGCCCTCACAGTTAACGTATATCAACAAAAGTTACCAAGTTACAGTGAGATTATTCCAAAACGAGTCATCCTATCAAGTTACATTAAAATCCCTTCATAAATATAGCCTGTAGACTGTGCTAAAGGTTTTTAGGCTTCGGGCCCCTGTAGACGTCAGTTTCCCCAATTGCGTCCAAAGGGGACGTTCTCATCTAGACATTATATGAAGTCAACCTACCAAGTTACAATGAAATCCCTTAATAAATATGACCTGTAGACTGTGCTAAACGTTTTTGGGCTTTGGGCTCTGGCAGCCATCATGGTTGAATGAACGCAACCAAAAGGGGACATTTTCATCTGGCATCATCTGGAGTGATCCTACAAAGTTACAATGAACTCCCTTCATAAATATGACCTGTAGACTGTGCTCAAGGTTTTTGGGCTTCGGGCCCCTGAAGCCGTCACAGTTGACCAATCACGACCAAAAGGGGATGTCATCATCTAGGCATTATATGAAGTCAAACTTATGGGTTACAATGAAGTCCTTCCATAAATAGACTATGCTAAAGGTTTTGGGGTTTTGGGTTAGGGCAGCCATCAAGGCTGAATGGTCATAACCAAAAGGGGACGTTCTCATCTAGATATTATTTAGAGTCATCCTACCAAGGTACAATGAAATCCCTTCATAAATATCACCTGTAGACTGTGCTAAAGATTTTCGGGCTTTGGGCCCCTGTAGCCAACACAGTTGCCTAATGGTGTCAAAAGGGGCTGTTCTCATCTAGACATTATATGAAGTCAACCTACCAAGTTACAATGAAATCCCTTCATAAATATGATCTGAAGACTGTGCTAAAGGTTTTCGGGCTTTAGGCTTGGGCAGCCATCATGGTTGAATGATCGCAACCAAAAGGGGACGTTCTCATCTGGACATCATCTGGAGTGATCCTATGAGTTACAATGAAATCCCTTCATAAATATGACCTGTAGACTGTGCTCAAGATTTTCGGGCTTCAGGCACCTGTAGCCATCACAGTTGACCAACCACAACCAAAAGAGGATGTCATCATCTAGGCATTATATGGAGTCAACCTAACAAGTTACAATGAAATCCTTCCATAAATACGACCTACAGACATGTTAAAGGTTTTTGGGCTTCCTTCCATAAATATGACCTTTTGCCTATGCTAAAGGTTTTTGGGCTCGGGCACCCATCAAGGCTTAATGATCACGACCAAAATGGGACATTCTCATCTAGACATTATTTGGAGTCATCCTACCAAGTTACAATGAAATCCCTTCATAAATATGACCTGTAAACTGTGCTAAAGGTTTTCGGGCTTTGGGCCCCTGAAGCCGTCACAGTTGCCCAATCATGTCCAAAAGGGGACGTTCTCATCTAGACATTTTTGCAGTCAACCTACCAAGTTACAATGAAATCCCTTCAGAAATATGACCTGTAGACTGTGCTAAAGGTTTTCGGGCTTCAGGCTCGGGCAGCCATCATGGTTGAATGATCGCAACCAAAGGGGACAATCTCATCTAGGCTTCATCTGGAGTGATCCTGCGAAGTTACAATGAAATCCCTTCATAAATATGACCTGTAGACTGTGCTGAAGGTTTTCGGGCTTCGGGCACCTGTAGCCATCACAGTTGACCAAAAACGACCAAAAGGGGATGTCATCATCTAGGTCAACATAACAGGTTACAATGAAATCCTTCTATAAATATAACCTTTTGCCTATGCTAAAGGTTTTTGGGCTCGGGCACCCATCAATGCTGAATGATCATGACCAAAATGGGACGTTCTCATCTAGACATTATTTGGAGTCATTCTACCAAGTTACAATGAAATCCCTTCATAAATATGACCTGTAGACTGTGCTTAAGGTTTTCGGGCTTCAGGCTCGGGCAGCCATCATAGTTGAATGATCACAACCAAAGGGGACAATCTCATCTGAGCATCATCTGGAGTGATCCTACGAAGTTACAATGAAATCCCTTCATAAATATGACCTGTAGACTGTGCTCAAGGTTTTCGGGCTTCAGGCACTTGTAGCCATCACAGCTGACCAATCACGACAAAAAGGGAATGTCATCATCTAGGCATTATATGGAGTCAACTTAATAGATTACAATGAAATCCTTCCATAAATATGACCTTTTACCTATGCTAAAGGTTTTTGGGCTCTGGCACCCATCAAGGCTGAATGATCGCGATCAAAATGGGACGTTCTCATCTAGACATTATTTGGAGTCATCCTACCAAGTTACAATGAAATCCCCTCATAAATATGACCTGTAGACTGTGCTAAAGGTTTTCAGGCTTCAGGCACCTTTAGCCATCACAGTTGCCCAATCATGTCCAAAAGGGGATGTTCTCATCTAGACATTATATGAAGTTAACCTACCAAGTTACAATGAAATCCCTTCATAAATATGACCTGTAGACTGTGCTAAAGGTTTTAGGGCTTCGGGCTCGGGCAGCCATCATGACTGAATGATCGCAACCATAGGGGAAATCTCATCTGGGCATCATCTGGAGTGATCCTAAGAAGTTACAATGAAATCCCTTCATAAATATGACCTGTAGACTGTGCTCAAGGTTTTCGGGCTTCGGGCACTTGTAGCCATCACAACTGATCAATCACGACCAAAAGGGGATGTCATCATCTAGGCATTATATGGAGTCAACCTGACAGGTTACAATGAAATCCTTCCATAAATATGACCTTTTGCCTATGCTAAAGGTTTTTGGGCTCAGGCACCCTTCAAGGCTGCATGATCGCGATCAAAATGGGACGTTCTCATCTAGACATTATTTGGAGTCATCCTACCAAGTTACAATGAAATCCCTTCATAAATATGACCTCTAGACTGTGCTAAAGGTTTTCGGGCTTCGGGCCCCTGTAGCCGTCACAGTTGCCCAATCACATCCAAAAGGGGACTTTCTCATCTAGACATTGTATGAAGTCAACCCACCAAGTTACAATGAAATTCCTCAATAAATATGTCCTGTAGACTGTGCTAAAGGTTTTCGGGTTTTGGGCTCGGGTAGTTGTCACGGTTGGCAGATCATGCCCAAATGGGGAAATTCTCATCTAGACATCATAAGGAGTCATCCTACCAAGTTACAATGAAATCCCTCCACATTAAACATGACCTGCAGACTGTGCAAAAAGTTTTTGGGTTTCGGGCTTGGGCAGCCATCACGGTTGATAGATCATGCCTAAAAGGGGACAAGAACTGCGGGGTGTAGCCCGTGCTAAAGGAAAATGTGAACAGACGTCACAGACGTCACAGACTCACAGACTTCCGCACGCGTGATGGCAATAGCTTATCTTGACTATGTCAAGTTAAGCTAAAATGAAAGTGTCAATGACACTGTAGCTCAACTTGTCAAGACAAAGACAAAGACATGTACATGTATAGTATGTGATACAGCAATGACAAACATCTAGGTAATGACCTGATAACAAAGGTACATATAAAGTATTGTAACGGTCTGTACATAAATACTGACCGTTGCCTGTAACAAATGAAAAGGTAAAGTATTGTAGAGGTGGGTGACAGTCAGATGCTAAACTAGAAAAGAAATCTTTGCATCCCAGAATGGGTCTGACTGAATCCCAAAATATTTGTTCTCATAGCACAGTGATAACAAAGGCACCCCAAAACACACTCATTCCTGTCCCAAGATGAAAACAAAGGTACCCAAGAAGTTTCGTGAAGATCAGTTCACAAATATGTGTAGAAGTTGTGACAAAAAACTGATTGGACCTAATTTCGGTACAAAATGGCCACTGGCTGCCATCTTGAATTTTGGACCGCACCCAGAAACACTCATTCTCGTCCCAAGGTGATAACAAAGGTACCCAAGAAGTTTTGTGAAGATCGGTTCATAAATACAGCCTCTAGCCCGAGCCGTATTGACATGTGCACTTACAGTGTATAAGTAGCACTGAATAAATCAAAGTTTATCTAATTTGCATAATTTCTGCACGAGAAAAAAACACGTACTATATGTGATGTATTCCATGTTACTAAACATTCATACAAAAATTTATTCAAATCAGAACTTTCATACAGAAGTTCTGTACAAAAAACTGATTGCACTAATTTTGGTACAAAATGGCTGCTGGTGGCCATCTTGAATTTCGGACCACACCCAAAAACACTCGTTCTCATCCCACGGTGATAACAAAGGTACCCAATAAGTTTCGTAAAGATCGGTTCATAAATACAGCCTCTAGCCTGAGCCGTATAGAAGTTGTGTACAAAAAACTGATTAGACCTAATTTCGGTACAAAATGGCCACTGGCAGCCATCTTGAATTTTGGACCGCACCCAGAAACACTCGTTCTCGTCCCAAGGTGATATCAAAGGTACCCAAGATGTTTTGTGAAGATCGGTTCATAAATACAGCCTCTAGCCCGAGCCGTATTGACATGTGCACTTACAGTGTATAAGTAGCACTGAATAAATCAAAGTTCATCTAATTTGCATAATTTCTGCACGAGAAAAAAACCCGTATTATATGTGATGTATCCCATGGTACTAAACATTCACACAAAAAATTATTCAAATCAGCGCTTTCATATGGAAGTTCTGTGCAAAAATCTGATTGCACCAAATTTTGTACAAAATGGCTGCCATCGGCCATCTTGAATTTCGGACCACACCCAAAAACACTCGTTCTCGTCCCACGGTGATAACGTGATAACAAAGGTACCCAAGGAGTTTCGTAAAGATCGGTTCATAAATACGGCCTCTAGCCCGAGCCGTATTGGCATTTGCACTTACAGTGCTGAAAGTAACACCAAAAAACATCAAAATTAGTCTAATTTGCACAATCTACGCACGAGAAAAAAACCTGTATTATATGTGATGTATCCCATGGTACTAAACATTCATACGAAAAATTATTCAAATCAGAGCTTTCATATGGAAGTTCTGTACAAAAAAAAAATTTCTGCATCGTCGGTACAAAATGGCTGCTGGCAGCCATCTTGAATTTCGGACTGCACCCAAAAACACTCGTTCTCATCCCACGGTCATAACAAAGGTACCCAAGAAGTTTCGTAAAGATTGGTTCATAAATACGGCCTCTAGCCCGAGCCATAGCAGCTTGGCACTTACAGCTCTGAAAGTAACACTAAATAAATCAAAGTCAGTCTAATTTGCATAATTTACGCACGAGAAAAAAACCCGTATTATATGTGATGTATCCCATGGTACTAAACATTTATACAAAACTTTATTCAAATCAGAACTTTCATACAGAAGTTCTGTACAAAAAACTGATTTTTGCATCATCGGTACAAAATGGCCGCTGGCAGCCATCTTGAATTTCGGACCACACCTAAAAACACTCGTTCCCGTCCCAGGGTCATAACAAAGGTACACAAGAAGTTTCGTAAAGATCGGTTCATAAATACGACCTCTAGCCCGAGCCATAGCCAATTGTTGACGTACGGACAGACGGACAGACGGCCAGACGGATGGACGGACAGATGGACGACGGGCCATGACAATAGCTCAAATTTGACTTCGTCAAAGTTGAGCTAAAAATGATAACTCCCCATCTAGGCATTGCCCCAAAGCCACATATGAAATTTTGAACTGATCGGGTGAGAGCTGAGGCCTGTAGTGTGTGCTAAAAGAATTGTGGACGGACAGACATACGGACGGCAGATCACAACCCATAGAAATAGCTCATACGTGACGTTGTCGAGTTGAGCTAATAAAAAGTACTTCACTTCTATCATATTTGTTAATTTGGATCAGATGTGTATGCTGTGAAATGAGGACCGCCAAAAAAACTGTTTTGGTTCACAGGTCCTGGTGCTTTGAAAAAATCCATGCACTTTGGACAATTTTATTGACTGGTTGGGAAATCATCAATGTACAGCCTTAGAGACAAGTAACAATTTTTGCATGTGTTAAGCTACCACTTCAACAATATGGAGCAGTCACACTGCCTGGTTCAAACATAAAAGTAGAAATGTATGGGTTAACCTCCACTGAGAAAACACAATTTATATGGATAAAACAGAAAATCCTTGTTTAATAGATCAATCAGTCAATGTGACAATGATGTCACATGTTTGTTAAAGGCCGGGCAAAACAGTAGCTGACTTTAATGGATCATTTGCAGCTTGTGAATGGTTACCAATCAGTAACCTTGCAACACAGATTAATTCTCCCCAAAATAGAAATGAAAAGAAGAATCCTATAAGTATTTGTTTCAACCACTTTGCATTTAATGTGTTTGAAAGGAAATAATCATTTAGCTGTCCAAATCGTCCCCAAAAAATTTGTCCAGCATTTCTGCCAAACGAAACACAAGCATACAGCTTATTAACATTAAACTTGTTCAGTAAATATCGACTGCAGACTGAAAAGAACTTACCAGCCGTATGTTATATTTTATTGTTAGAAATATGAAAGCCTATCTTTGGAGTGTTTTCAGAGAGAATGTTCCAATAAATAACGCAGCCAATGATGTTACTGTTCAATATGGGTGTGCCTGAATATCACAATGACATGAATTGACACACAATCACAAAATCATAGGTATGGTGTTGAATAAATATGCTGAGGTGGAGATGGTTATTAACTCTTAACCTGCTGAGTAATTTTAAACTATTTTCCATCAAATCAAGTCATGGCTGCAGTGAAGCAGCCATGACTAGATTTGATGAAAAATTTGTGATGGTTTAATTCAAGAGAACATTGATCAAACAGTCTATGAAATTCACAGAGGGAAATTAGTTTAAATATCTTCAAATTTTACTTATTTTAATGGTAAGAGATTTCATGTGCTGGGCAAGAATATCCGTCGGCAGAATGCAAGGAGTTAAGTCAGTATGTCTGGGGGGGGGGGGGGGGGGGTGGAGGGGGGTGGATCCCGATATTTCTGCAATTTTTTTTTTTTTGTGGGGGGGGGGGGGGGGGGGGTAGAAAAATTTCAAAACATTAAATGTCAATGTTGGCAAAGGTATATCTTGCCAGAATGGGTTTTAAAGAAACACCAAGACTGCCAAGGGATTTGGGGGTGGGGGGGGGGGTACATTCCAATTAATAATGCAGGCAATGCTGTAACCTACCAGCGTGGGTTTTAAAAATGCATTGGGAATGGTGCCAGAGGCATTTGCTCCTTTGTTATTGATGTAGAAGAGATTTATATTGGATGGTGACTGACATTAGTTTTTGATGATGTATCCTTGTCAGAAAACACCCGAAGCATTGGCAGCCTGGTCCTATTTTACCAGAAAAGCAAAACTTTTTTTACAACAGTAAACAAGCAGTGCTCCATAGCCTGAGGTTCCCATGAAGAAAATTTCTTTAATGTTGAGAACTTTGTCATAGTGGTTGTGTCTGGCAGTCAACTTCTATTATTTAATTATTTACTGGAGTTTAAGTTCACAATCACCAACTATGGCTCTATCACAACTGCAAGATAAACATAAAGTCAAGTTTTGCCAATTGTTTAAACCATCATTTCAACTCGTTATAGCTGGCTAGCATTTCTGGCAGGTCTCGATATTATAATAGTAAGCCTTCACCAAGCATGTCTTGTAAAGAACAAGATATTTTTCGGACCATTGTGGAAATGCAATCAATAGTCCCTCCAACTGGGAAATTCACCCACAGTAAGAAAACATTTATAATTTGAAAACTGATGATGACAAGTTACTTTCTCGGTTACTTTACTTTACTTGAAGACTATCTGTCAAGACAGTTTAACCCTTCACCAAACACACACAATATCAATTTTTTTCACCCCAATTTTTCAAAACTTTCAATAAAACTATATCATGTGACCTCTCATTGGAATAAGCTTGACAAGCTCATTCCAAAGTGGCGCAAATGATATGTTTTTTTGTTTTTTCAACTATTCAATTTGTAAATTATGCTGGGTGGATGTTGCCAATTCGTTAGAGCTAAGCTGTAAACGCGTAATCCAAACTTTAGCAAATGTTCGAATCTCAGAACAGGTGTTTCAACACATGAGGGATGGGACTTCTTGACAATGATAAATTACACTTGGAAGTGGTTTCTGTCCTTGTCATAGCCAAACCAAATAGAAATCATGATCAGGCCATGCACGAGACCTGTACGCTGTGGTGTAGAAATTCTGGAAAATGAAAAAAATTATAGTAATTTATATATTTTTTATACTTACCAATGATCCAGACTTAGCTGGTGCTAACCCCAAAATATCTAGGGCCAAACACAAATTTTGCCCCCCAATCCCCAAAATTTGCATACAAAACCGGAAATTAGAAGTCCTAACTGGCCCTCCAAACATTTTACCCTCCGCGCATGCACAGACGCCAGGAAGTCACCGAATCTGGCGCCAATAAAATCATTCTTTGTAGAAAAAAGATTATAATAATTCAGCGGGGAGGTATGAGTGCCCAGTACTGTCCACTCATGGGAGGGCCATTCCCGTCTGGGTCATTGGTAAGTATAAAAAATATATAAATTACTATAAATTTTTTCATATTTTTATACTGTAACCAATGACCCAGACTTAGCTGAATCATAAAAAGGCGGAGGGCCTAGAACTTCCGAAATAGATCAACATAGATCAAATCCTTCAATCTATGATGAAGAAATTAGAATTTACATGAATGTCTCTTAATACCATAATGGAAGAGACATAACCTAATATGGAACCTAATTATGTAAATCCTAAATCTAAGCATAAAATCATGTTAATTAGGATGTAACAAATAAACAATTTTAGAGACTAGTCTGTACTAGGCCCTAACAATTATTATGGCATACTGAGAATGAGAGAAAATTTCTCATAAACCTACGCCACACAATAATACTGCAGCTGATCGCTGAACATAGTACGGACAAGACAGCTTCCTCAATAGTTGCATCCCCCATAAGGCGGAGAAGTGGACAAAATGACCACCCCTCTTTTTTTTTAACACAACTTCAAAAGAAAGAGGGAAGAGCTCTGGAATCAATAAGCAGAACCCGGACACAATATAATTAAATATCGATCAGGCACTCAAAAAATTAATTCATGAATAATAAATGTTGCTTAATGCCACTTCACAAGACAAGGCTATAGCGATGATTTTGGTAAATAACATTATAAAATATGCACTGCAGATGCCGTATACAGGTACGACGAAATCAGTGAGAAATCAATTATAACATATACATACAAAAGCGGGATAAGATGAACAATCTCTGCAGAGAAAACACGCTTCAAGATCATTCACAGGAGGCCTCTGTACTATTAAATCCGGTAAAAAAAACACTCTCTAACGTGTACTATTTGGTATCTACAACTATAAACACATGAGAACATGCGATTTGAGAACCGACAAAATAGAGACCAGGATCTAGAAATGGAGGTAGGTATGAAAAGCTGGCTCCAAAATCAGATAATAAATACCAGAAACAAATGCAACAGAACTGCATATATGCGTATGATGGTGCCATCCAACACAACCCAGACGCAAAGTATGTATGTATTAAAAAATATATACGCGACAGAGTGAGTGTGTGGGGGGAATTCAAATATATGTCGAAACCTCTTCACCCACATTACTTAATCATTGCTGGTGCAGACAGCAATAATATAGTGATCATAAAGCTCTTTCACGTCTGAATACTCCATAATGCCACTGAGAGCGGAGAATGACATGAAGAATAAAACTTCCCTTAAACAAGAAAACCCTCTAATGGGAAAGCTTCTGACGAATGCTCAATAGCAGACCCCATAACCTCAATGAAATCAATAGAAACAAATGAATTGAAGGATACACATATCCTATCATTCATTCCCATGAAAACGGCTGAGCGTCAATGTATGCGCTCAAAGCCTTATACTAGTGACACAAATAATGGAAACAATTATTCCCATGTGCCGAAAACTTAACTATCCTGAAGAGATCCCACATAAGATCATATAATAGCCAAACAGTTAGAATAAGCACAAGATATAGCCAGCGCTTACTTATGCGCTGAAATCTTAAGCATTAACTGCTAATTGGAAGATAAATAACCCAAGCAGTACGAATAGCTAACTGACTTATTTAACAATAGAATGAACATAAACGTCCCTTCTATTGAAAAATGAACGTGTCAATGACACTGTAGCTCAACTTGTCAAGACAAAGACATGTACATGTATAGTATGTGACACAGCAATGACAAACATCTAGGTAATGACCTGATAACAAAGGTACATATAAAGTATTGTAACGGTCTGTGACAGTCAGATGTTAAACTAGAAAAAAATCTTTGAGTCCCAGAGTGAGTCTGACTGAACCCCAAAATATTTGTTCTCATAGCACAGTGATAACAAAGGCACCCCAAAACACACTCATTCCTGTCCCAAGGTGAAAACAAAGGTACCCAAGAAGTTTCGTGAAGATCAGTTCACAAATATGAGCTGTGTAGAAGTTGTGACAAAAAACTGATTGGACCTAATTTCGGTACAAAATGGCCACTGGCAGCCATCTTGAATTTTGGACCACACCCAGAAACACTCGTTCTCGTCCCAAGGTGATAACAAAGGTACCCAAGAAGTTTTGTGAAGATCGGTTCATCAATATAGCCTCTTGCCCGAGCCGTATTGACATGTGCACTTACAGTGTATAAGTAGCACTGAATAAATCAAAGTTTATCTAATTTGCATAATTTCTGCACGAGAAAAAAACACGTACTATATGTGATGTATTCCATGTTACTAAACATTCATACAAAAATTTATTCAAATCAGAACTTTCATACAGAAGTTCTGTACAAAAGACTGATTGCACTAATTTTGGTACGAAATGGCTGCTGGTGGCCATCTTGAATTTTCGGACCACACCCAAAAACACTCATTCTCATCCCACGGTGATAACAAAGGTACCCAAGAAGTTTTGTAAAGATTGGTTCATAAATACAGCCTCTAGCCTGAGCCGTATAGAAGTTGTGTACAAAAAACTGATTAGACCTAATTTTGGTACAAAATGGTCACTGGCAGCCATCTTGAATTTTGGACTGCACCCAGAAACACTCATTCTCGTCCCAAGGTGATAACAAAGGTACCCAAGACGTTTCGTGAAGATCGGTTCATAAATACAGACTCTAGCCCAAGCCGTATTGACATGTGTACTTACTGTGTGTAAGTAGCACTGAAAAAATCAAAGTTCATCTAATTTGCATAATTTCTGCACGAGAAAAAAACCCGTATTATATGTGATGTATCCCATGGTACAAAACATTCACACAAAAAATTATTCAAATCAGCACTTTCATCTGGAAGTTCTGTGCAAAAATCTGATTGCACCAAATTTTGTACAAAATGGCTGCCATCGGCCATCTTGAATTTCGGACCGGACACCAAAACACTCGTTCTCGCCCCACGGTGATAACAAAGCTGCCCAAGGAGTTTCGTAAAGATCGGTTCATAAATACGGCCTCTAGCCCGAGCCGTATTGGCATTTGCACTTACAGTGCTGAAAGTAACAACAAATGAAAGTGTCAATGACACTGTAGCTCAACTTGTCAAGACAAAGACATGTACATGTATAGTATGTGACACAGCAATGACAAACATCTAGGTAATGACCTGATAACAAAGGTACATATAAAGTATTGTAACGGTCTGCACATGAATACTGACCGTTGCCTGTAACAAATGTATAGGTAAAGTATTGTAAAGGTGGGTGACAGTCAGATGCTGAACTAGAAAAAATCTTTGAGTCCCAGAGTGGGTCTGACTGAACCCCAAAATATTTGTTCTCATAGCACAGTGATAACAAAGGCACCCCAAAACACACTCGTTCCTGTCCCAAGGTGAAAACAAAAGTACTCAAGAAGTTTTGTGAAGATCAGTTCATAAATACGAGCTGTATAGAACTTGTGACAAAAAACTGAATGGACCTAATTTCGGTACAAAATGGCCACTGGCAGCCATCTTGAATTTTGGACCGTACCCAGAAACACTCATTCTCATCCCAAGGAGATAACAAAGGTACCCAAGAAGTTTTGTGAAGATCGGTTCATAAATACAGCCTCTACCCTGAGCCGTATTGACATGTGTGCTTACATTGTGTAAATAGCACTGAATAAATCAAAGTTCATCTAATTTGCATAATTTCGGCACGAAAAAAAACACCTTACAATATGTGATGTATCTGAAAAATCTGATTGCACCTAATTTTGTACAAAATGGCTGCCATCGGCCATCTTGAATTTCGGACCGGACCCCAAAACACTCGTTCTCGTCCCACGGTGATACCAAAGGTACCCAAGAAGTTTCGTAAAGATCGGTTCATAAATACAGCCTCTAGCCCGAGCCGTATTGGCATTTGCACTTACAGTGCTGAAAGTAACCCCAAAAAACATCAAAATTAGTCTAATTTGCACAATTTACGTACGAGAAAAAAACCCGTATTATATGTGATGTATCCCATGGTACTAAACATTCATACAAAAAATTATTCAAATCAGAGCTTTCATATGGAAGTTCTGTACAAAAAGTTAAAAAATTTATAGTAATTTATATATTTTTTATACTTACCAATGACCCAGACATAGCTGGTGCTAACTCTTAAAATATAGGGCCAAACACAAATTTTGCCCCCCAATCCCCAAAATTTGCATCTAAAACTAAAGAAAACATGTCCTGAAAGGCCCTCCACACTTCGCCCCTACTGCGCATGCGCAGTGTCAAGGACGTTCCGAAATTGGCGCCATTTATCATTCTAATAACCAGTGCCTGGTAAGCGCTATGTACTCAGCGGGGAGGCAAGAGTTCCCAACTCCTGGGAGGGCCATCCCCGTCTGGGTCATTGGTAAGTATAAAAAATATATAAATTACTATAAATTTTTTAACATTTTTATACTGTACCAATGACCCAGACATAGCTGAATAGTAAAAAGGCTGGAGGGCCAAGGACATAGAGCAAAATGGAATACGCTCAATAAAATAAAATAGAGTCATCCCCTGTAGGGAAAAGAAGTAATAGGCCTTACATGTATCTTTCTTATTTATGATAAATTAGAAAGATACAACACCTTCCAAAATTGAGCTTATACATCCATGTACTCTATTAATATCCAATATAATCCTTATACTAATAATTTTTAAAGTAAGCCAATAATAAAGTAAGTCTAGAGAATAGAGACTCTTATACTCCTAAAAGTGTCTGAGAATTGCATAATCATGTCCGTTGACATATGCAATATTCAAAAGCTATACTTTAAAAACTAAGACTTGAATGAATTTTATAAACTGAAACTTCTCACTAAACAACCATCCCAATAACAGCTCAGAATTACTAACTCCGGAGGAGGTATCCCCTTGTTTTCATAGTAAAACAGGTGACCCAAGGGAACACCCTCCCCCCCCCCCCCTTTTTCTTGCCCTGGGTCAAATAGCCCAGAGCGAAGAGGGCAGCCGAACGGAGACACTGCCGAAACAGACAGCCTACCTAGCTATAGTAGCAACTGTTAAGAGAATGACATTCTGAGCAGTAGATAATAGACCTAACAAAAGAGGCCTCAAGAAATTGACTCGATATTTCTAAGATAAAATTCATGAATGTGGATGGCTGAGCGCAATGAGCGGCCTTCAAAAATCTATAATAGCGACACTATTAATGTAAGCCCAAGAAGTAGAAGAACTCTTACTTCATGAGCCGAAATCTTAAGCACAACTGCTAAGTCAATGATATACCATAAGCAGTACCGATAGTTAATAGAATCCATTAACAATAAAATGGAGCGTAACGTCCTTCTACTAGACATCAAAGACAGAAGACGCTTACGCCCTTGTAATAAACAGATATCTGTTTATAAATACATAAACTGTACCCGGAAAGAGTAAAGGCCTATGCCCATACGAAGACAGAAGAACCTTAAAATAATAGGTTCCGGATAATAGGAGCCTAACTCTTATGCAACAATCCAACCTAAATAGTAACGGAAGTATTGATTCCGAAACTATGAAAGTGAAAATCATCCATCGATAGTGCATGAAACTCACTGACTCTACAGTAAAAGAGAAACCAACAGAATTACTGTCTAAAAGGTCAGAATTTGAAAACTACTGTTTCCAGAGGCTCAAATGATTACTTAGCTAAATAAGAACCGAAGTTAAAATCCGTATAGGAATTTAATCTAAAGATTCTAAGTCTATTTATCAAAAAGTTACTAACTGACTTAGATAAAGAGACAAAAGACTCAATTGTAAACTATCGTAGAGTGCATAGGTATGAGGTAACATAAACCTATAACCTAAATAATAACAGGCTGCAGTAGATCTTGTGAAACAAGTATACTAAAAAAAAGCAATGAGTAGTATGGAGGGATCAACAATATGAACATAATGATCCCTACACCACGACGGAAGAGCCTCCACTTTAGTCGCATAGAATAGCGAAGAAGAGGATCTCCTATAGTAAGAAATCGCGTCCAAAGCTCGTCCAGTACAGTGCTTACAATGCAATACGGACCACACAACGGAATACATGAAGGTTGCGACCTTGCTGGTTGTGATAAAGATGACACGATTTACCCAGTGAAAAAAGATCCTCACATAGAGGAAGATTTCACGTTAAGACCCACAGTAGACAAGAGAGTAAATTACTCATGATCTCTGTGAAGATAGAGATGCTATCAACAGAAATGTATTGTGGTTGTTTATCTTAGCAATACTTGCTAAAACAACAGCGCCGGAGGATACGCGTATCCTATGATTCCGTCCTATAGATCAATAGAGCGTTAACACTATTAGCTCAGAGATCTGGACAAGCCAACACATACGTCTGCAATTGATTAGCAAGCTGTGTCATAAATAAATCATCATTGGGCGCTCCCATAGATAGCAAATCTGATTGAATACTTGTTTGTTGAGAGTCCATTCTGACAGCAACAAGCGACCCGTAAGAGAACGGGAGTCCGATAAAACAATCAGACGACCCGGAATATGACGGACCAAAACTGAACTTGGTGTACTATAACCAACAGACGGATTCTTTCCATTAAATTGAATAACGGAAACGAAAGAGTGCCTCCCTGGTTCCGGAGATACGCCACTACTGTCGAAATAAAGGACAGGAATTTGGGCATGCGTTTCTGAATAATGTTCATGCAATGACATAAAGCAAGCCTAAAAAACATTATTCCGCGGAAGTTAAACTGATAGCTAAAAGACTGCGGAACCCAAAGACCCTGGCACTTCGAATCCGTAGGGATCAGTATATATCCCAATCTGTTTGACTGGCAACCGTCATAACAGCCACACTCGGGTCCGGCAACTGCGGCGGCACTCTCTGAGTCAACCACCGAATGTTTGCCCCAGTCTGAATCTCTTGTAACACTAGATAGACAAGAAAATGTATAAATCGAGCAATTCATGGATTGCCGGAAAGTTGCCGTCGAAGAGAAGCTCCTCCGAGAACGAAGCGACTCTGAGAGAGTTCTTAACCTTACTATCCACGCGTGTGGATGTAGCTAGGGCTGCGTCACGTCTAACCAACTCCAATCAGCCACTGAAGGGCGGAGTTATACGTGAACAAACTACTGCCCTCAAAAGAAATTACATTGAGAATAATATCCCGTAAATCTTTTCTTGAAGACGTAACGATAACGCCTCAGTAAGGCGGATTACGTATAATAAAGCGTCTAAGTTAAGTCTACTATACATAATGTCGTTCCCAACATTGAAATTGGAAAAGACATAAACGGCGAAAAAGAATATATGCAGTCTTTAATCACACCGTCTAGACGCATATGAACTCTCGGTATGCCCTGCTCTGCCAAAATAAACTATTTGTAAAAATGATAAAATGGCAGAAATGAGCAACGCGGACAAGAAACTAAACTATCATGCTTAGTAGCAGGCTTGTATATATATATATATATAGCGTCGAAAAATAAAACACATGTTGTAATGACAATATTGGACTGCGTCGGTAAGTCAGGGACAATGTCCCTGTACCGAACGAAAAATCCGAGTCCAATGACGCTATAAGTCTCTTATCCAAGATCGCAGCAATGAAGTCCGAAAAATAATCACTGGAAGAAATGCCAGAAGATATGAAAGGCATCTTCCGATACTACTAAAGGGAAAACTCGAAATCTTTCGAATCCCTTTCGCCATCCTGTCGGACCCTATAAAGCGTTCGGTCGTCCGTAGCTGATGCAACCGCGGACCGCACCGACCCAGCGCCGTCGGATAATTCCTGATTCGACCGAGAAACTGTCAATTGCTGGGATGCTGCGAAACAACTGTGCTAACTCGGATAGCACGTCCGTCACTGAGGCCTGAGGAGAAGCGGTCTTACGATGCATTGCCGCTGGAAGCTCCGTGATCGTTACCCCGTGCATACTTCCAATATGCGAGCGAACGGAGTGTATAGGCCTCGTGTCCCTTGGCTACCGGATGGCGCGACCTATTCGCCGTGGAATCACTGAATGCCGAAACTGATCGGATACTCGAGGTCACGTAGCCAATGTGCGGTCGTGTGCCCTGCTGTGAGGATGAGGAAGCATTAAAGACAGTCTCTCGGACTGTCAATATAACGGAGCGTCCCGAGCAACGGACATATGCTCCGAATGTAAAATATCTGAACCACAACATGCGGTCCCCTATGTTGTTGGGCGAGAGAGGAACCTCTCTCGCTCACAGCCCGGACGGACCTGGACAAGCCAGGAACCGGACTAACAAGCTTCCTTCGATCTGTCCTCAATCTGCCGTCACTGGGTGAGTACTAAAGTAATTAAAGTGCTCGCATCACCCAAATCTCCTTCCTAGACCGCAACGGACGAACCCGGCAGCCGAACCATTCGGTGAATGTACGCTACACCGGGTGAGCTAGCAAATGTCACTCCGTAAGTGATAGACATATTCCATGAGCACTTATTGCCGCTAACTCTTCATTAATTATGACGACAGAGGCACACTTTTGAAAGACATCTCCATAACTCTTCGAACAAGAAACCAGAAATGCTTGGATAGCAAGCATAAAATAATAATATATATAGCGTCGTTCAATAATTCGAAAGTTTGTGTGACATTATTGGACTATGTCGGAACTGAGGGACGATGTCCCTGAACCGAACCAAAAATTTCTAAGTCCACCGACGCTATCAGTTTCTTATCCGGCATCGCAGCATATGTTGTTCCGAAAGGGAAAGCTTGAAATCCTCCGAATCCCTTTCGGTATCCCGTCGGACCGGATGAAACTTTCGGACGTCCGTACCCGCTTCCGCGGAGCGTCCCGACCCAGCATCGTCGGATAAAATATATGCGACCGATTCAGTTGATGCTGGGATGCTGCGATAAACTGTGCTATTAAGGAAAGCACGTCCGTTCCCGAGGCCTGTGCAGTAGCGGACTTACGATGCATTGCCGCCGGAAGCTCCGTGTACGTTGACTCCCGCACACTTCCTATGCGAACGTCCGGAGTCTGCAGGCCTCGAGTCCCCGGCTACCGACCCAGCGCTGTCGGATAATTCTCAATCCGACACCGTTTCTGTCGGCTGCTGGGATGCTGCGATAAGCTGTGCTATGTGCACAAGAATGTCCGGCGTCGAGACCTGCGGAGGCGCAGTCTATCGCTGCTTCGCCGAGGGCAGCTCCGCATCAGATGGCTCCCGCATACTTCCTATGCGAACGTCCGGAGTCCATCGGTCTCGAATCCCTGGCTGCCGGATGGTGTGACCTGGTCGCCGAAGAATCCTTGATCGGCGAAGCTGGTAATATATCGGCAGTCACGCAGCCAAGGTGCGGTCGTGTGCGCTGACGAGAAGAGGAAGCCTTAGCAGTCTCAGCGGACTGCCTATACAACGGAGCGTCCCGAGCGACGGACGTATGCTCCGCTAGCGACACATTTTGTACCACAACATCTGGGGCCAGATGTTGTTGAACGAGAGAGGGGCCTCTCTCGCTTGCCGTCCGGATGGACCGGAACGAGCTATGAACCGGACTAAAAGGCTTCCTCCGTTCTCCCTCCGATCCGCCGTCACTGGGTGTGCATTAAGATAATTTTATAGTGCTCGCATCACCCCAAAATTCCTTCTAGACCGCAACGGACGAACCCGGCTGCCGAACCATTCGGTGAATGGACGCTACACCGGGCGAGCAAGCGGACGTCAAAGGCCGTCGAACCTACTAGGGTCCTCTTAGGCAATTGGCGTATTACATGAGCACTTTTCCGCTAGCCCTTCATTAATTGTGACGACGGAGGCACACTGTTGGAAGACATCACAGATACATCACCCTAATCTTGATCGTCTGAAATAGAAATTGATAAAGTAGAGTGACCCTGCGGGGAAAGGACCGGAGTGTCCAAATCCCCAACAACATACCGTGACATACGCTTCCCATATTGTCATCGAAATCATACGATACAGAACAGGAGTTAATGCGAGTACACTGACCACATATAGAATGATAATAAAGTCAGAGGAAGACTTCCTCTTAAAACAATTGATCAATATCCTTTCAATGTGAAAAGAAAACAAGTCCTGGTACTCGCACTAACCCCTGGCAATCAAAATACATAATAATAATATGATCCATTAATATTGAAAAAATAATTGAAATCAAAATATTTTGAAAAAATATTTTTTCAGAACAGCCCAAGTTTCTGAAAAGTAACGTTGAGCTCCAATGGATCCCAAGCCTAAGTGTGGACAAAAATTTTAAAAATATTTTAAACAATTTATTCAACACTTACGAACAATAATAATGTATCTAGTTATGATTAAAATAACATAAAGATATTATTTTTTAGAAATCCCCCCTCACACAGAGGGCTGTTGTAAATGTAAACAATGAGTGTAAAAACACTAAAATAAGACTCCAGGCACCCAGGCCCGAAATCAGTTACCAAAAATACACTATCTGATGCAAAACAGAGACTTCCAGGGAAGAAACTGCAGAACATCAGATGGTAGATGCAGAACACAACGCCTAACCACCCGTAGGTGAAGACGTAAACATGGGGAAAGAACAGAATTCATTCTGTTATTCAGCTAAAACTCCCAAGAAATTTTAGTAATAATAATTACAGAAACTATGCCAAAAGCATGGGAGAATAGCAAGGGGGAACTTAAAGGACAGGGAGAGAGGAAAACACTTGTAAAAACAGTGTAACTAAATAATCAGAATGACAACAAAATGGCTGCTGCCTTGAAAATAGGTAACTTAACATAATTTCATTAAAAAATTTTAAGTTACAGCCCTGATAATATTCTGTCACACATTCTTTTCCTCTCCTCCTTCTCTATCCTCCTTAGAATCACCATTTCACTAATATTTATGTGTCTGGCATCATTTAAACTGAGATTTAAAAGCACAAAGATCAGTCAGATGTTAACTGATGAAGGGCCAAACTTAGAATGATAAATGGCGCCAATTTTGGAACGTCCTTGACACTGCGCATGCGCAGTAGGGGCGAAGTGTGGAGGGCCTTTCAGGACATGTTTTCTTTAGTTTTAGATGCAAATTTTGGGGATTGGGGGGCAAAATTTGTTTGGCTCTATATTTTAAGAGTTAGCACCAGCTATGTCTGGGTCATTGGTACAGTATAAAAATACAGATTTCTGCATCGTCGGTACAAAATGGTGGCTGGCAGCCATCTTGAATTTCTGACCGCACCCAAAAACACTCGTTCTCGACCCACGGTCATAACAAAGGTACCCAAGAAGTTTCGTAAAGATCGGTTCATAAATACGGCCTCTAGCCCGAGCCATAGCAGCTTGGCACTTACAGCTCTGAAAGTAACACTAAATAAATCAAAGTCAGTCTAATTTGCATAATTTACGCACGAGAAAAAAACCCGTATTATATGTGATGTATCCCATGGTACTAAACATTTATACAAAACTTTATTCAAATCAGAACTTTCATACAGAAGTTCTGTACAAAAAACTGATTTTTGCATCATCGGTACAAAATGGCCACTGGCAGCCATCTTGAATTTCGCACCACACCTAAAAACACTCGTTCCCGTCCCAGGGTCATAACAAAGGTACACAAGAAGTTTCGTAAAGATCGGTTCATAAATACGACCTCTAGCCCGAGCCATAGCCAATTGTTGACGTACGGACAGACGGACAGACGGACGACGGGCCATGACAATAGCTCAAATTTGACTTCGTCAAAGTTGAGCTAAAAACATCAGTTAGTCTAATTTGCATAATTTACGCACGAGAAAAAAACCCGTATTATATGTGATGTATCCCATGGTACTAAACATTCATACAAAAAATTATTCAAATCAGAGCTTTCATATGGAAGTTCTGTACAAAAAACAGATTTCTGCATCGTCGGTACAAAATGGCGGCTGGCAGCCATCTTAAATTTTCGGACCGCACCCAAAAACACTCGTTCTCGTCCCACGGTCATAACAAAGGTACCCAAGAAGTTTCGTGAAGCTTGGTTCATAAATATGGCCTCTAGCCTGAGCCGTATCCAATTGTTGATGGACAGACGGACGACTGGCCATGACATAAGCTCAAATTTGGCTTCGCCAAAGTTGAGCTAATAATGACAACAAAAGTGTAACTTCTTTTCTGATAAACTCTGATGTGCATAGAGAGACCCTCGGACTCAGGATTGTAATGCAATATAAGAACTCACTTCCGAAATAATTGAGAAAACCGTAATATATGCCCAAACTTGACCTTATGTTAAAGGATTCCCTAAAACAAAACAGGTCAAGAGGGAAAAACGTCTACCACTCCAGTTAATAACTGGAGTAGACATGTGTGTAAGCGACCCATCGAAATAACATTCCAAGCCAATCCACACAACTCCATCCGGCGCATAAAACTATCGCTGTTAATGCGTCAGATAACCGATAAAAGCGAGCCAAACAGCTAGTTAATTCGCTCTATACTCGTTACAATTGCCGAACGTTCGCTTATCGACTGAAAGATAATAATAAATAACCTAATTATCCACTTCCAGTCAAAATCGGCTGGACCGAGTTCTATAAGAGCCTCGAATCACCGGCTCAGGGGAGTCTGATCAGTAACTCAGTCTGATGAGAAACCCCAATCCAAGTGGCTGTATAGACAAACCTAAGAATTATATATAGGAGAGATACCTATACCTTCGCTATGAGCCTTATAAGCGAATTGAGTCTAGGACAAACTCTCCTGTTGGCTGTGGTCGATTAGACCCCAACTTAAAGAGTCAAGAATAGATGCTTTCTTGTAGTTTAATCCTACAATAATGAAAGCTTACCATCAAAGACTTAGGTATACTTATACCTGGCTGTAAGTCCTTATAGACGATTTGAGTCTAGGACTACCTTTCGTACTCTTTCTGCTGGTGATGGTACATTTGACCCCAGCTTAAAGAGACGAGAATTGATTCTTATCATAAAAACTAGAGTTGGAAAACTAAAGTGACCTATGGCAAGTTTTCCACCTAGTCAAATGCAAAGATGAAGACACAAGGCTTTGTTGCATCAGAATAACTCCCACTTAACATTAGTTAAGACCGAGAAATAAATACTAGGTCTGGAAAGAATTTTTAAAAGGTACAAACGACCACAAAATTCCTTCCATATAGACGATGCGTCACAGTACTTAAAATTAAAGTACATAAAACCATGAGACTAAATTCGCTCTAAGAAATTATCTTCTCAATTGCGTCCGAGCGAACAGCTAAATGATGAAGGTAAGGCTAAAACTAGGATCTTAGCCTGCTCAATCAACGCAGAGGAACTCTCCACATCTTCCCCTGTTGTTTTTAAAAGTATGTGAACCATCACAAACGATTAAAAATACAGAGGAAGAAGATAAGAAACCAAATTACTTTTTCCCGCCGGAAGTTAAATATGGTGTCGTCTACAGAATCGAAGACCTGTGACACCCGTGTAGACTTAACCGGAAAGAGATCTTATTGCCCTGCTCTTTACCCAGATGAAGTCAGTGTCGAACTACGCTAGCAGTTTCTCATAATTGCTCGCAGCCTTTTGAATCACTGGAACAAGTTCAAGGAAATGATAATGTATGGTATCTATATCATCCAAGAGTTGTCCCGGAAGGAAAAGTTATCCTTTCCATCATACGTTCAAATCAGTTAGAATCACAGTCACCAGCATCTAAACAGGCAGGTGACTGGACCAAATAAACACTATGCAACAACTCAAGATATGAGACTGATGTTGAGTGCTTCAGCCTTAGCAGGAATACTGCGATTAGCTGCGCAACTGCGTCAGCAAGTCCGTTACAGAGGCCTGAGGAGCAGCGGTCATGAATAGCCTCTTCGCCAGCTGCTCCTAGGACAAGGAGTCCAATATAGTTATTACTGCAGACAACCCGATGAATGAATGAATGAAGCCTCATCTCCTTGGCTACTAGATGGTGCGACTTTCTTCACTAAAGATGGACCTTTTCACGATGCAGACTGGAAATCCTGAGTCACTTAGCCAAGGTGCAGCCGGGAGTGCTTGCTCTCTCTTGCTCGTGATCACGGAAGACCTGGACGAGCATACCTCAGAATTTGTCTGACTGCCACAAGTTCCTACCAACAACCTCTGACCGGAGACAATGACATAAGAGTGAGTGGCCTCTCTCTTGCTCGCGATCACGAAAGACCTAGACGAGCATACCTCAAAACTTGTCTACTTCCTCCTTCCCGTGCTTCCTCCTTCCCGTCGTCACAGGGTGAGCATGTTCGTATGTTTATAGTGCTCGCTACACCCTTATTCCTCTTCACGACCGCTACGGACATACCCGGCATCACACACCACTAGTCGACGTGATAGATCTGCCGGTTGAGCTAGCTGGCAACAAGGTCATCAATCCTACTAAGGATCTAGGCCTTGTCTAATACCTGAGTACTTTTGCCGCTAGCTCTTCATTGATTTGCGACGATGACAGCACACTCTTTGATGGCGTCATGAAGCCACATCATGTTCTTGTTCCTCTGTAAATAGAAACTAAAAAACTATAGTGACCTTTTGACGAGAGGACCACCGAGTCCCCTCGCAGTGATAGGACCGATAGTGTCCACTCGCCTAACACAAACCATCACGCCCATCATTCAGATTATCAAATCTGATACATGGAGTAGAATTAGTGGTAGTACATCAAGTAAACTCATTACAACGACCAAGTAAATAAAGGAAAGGTTTCCTCTATTTGCCATACTATTAGATAAAAATAATTACCTAAAACTAATATATGTCATTGTACCACCACCAAATCTACATATAATATAAGATAACATTAAATATAATCAATGAAAAAAAATATATCCAAAAGAAAAACTCTTTCAAAAATAAAATAAAAATTTCTGAAAAAATTTTCCTTCTTTTAGAGCCCAAGTTCCCAAAGGGAACGATGAGCCCAAAAAAGCCTAAGTGTGGACAAAATTATAAAAACTGTGTAAAAGTAACTACCACACTATCAGAATATTTAATGTTACTTACAACTGTTGTTCCTAAACAAAAATAGGAAACTACCCCGAGTAATATAATGTAAACAAAACACCGGAATCAAGACCCCAGGCAACATGGCCCGAAGTCAATAACAGAAACAAGACTATCCGATGTAAAGCAAGATCCTCAGAAGAAGAAAAAATGATACATTGGATGTAAGATGCATGACCAAGATGCCCGAACACCCTAAGGATGAGGACGTAACCCTGGGGATGTACAGAATAATCTTCTGCATAAAACGTTAAACTCCCAATAAATTTTATAAAATTTTTTTATTAAAACAAGACAAAAAGCTTGGGATCTTAACTGGGAGGATCAAGGGAAGGCAGGGAAGGAATACTAAATAAACAGTGGATAGATCATAATCAATCAGTGATAACGTCAGGCTCATGTCCCAAAATTAGGGAACATGAATTAATTTTAATGAATATTATAAAATTACAGCCCTGAATGTTTCAAACCATCGTTTCTTCCTTCCTTCATCCAGTTCTGTCCTTGGATCCACCAATTTAACCATTGATTTGTGTCTGGCATCATTATTAATTGAGATTTAAAAGCAGAAATATCAGTTTGTTGTTATCTGACAAGGGCCAAACAAAGAATGATTTTATTTGCGCCAGATTTGGTGACTTCCTGGCATCTGCACATGCGCTGAGGGTAAAATGTATGGAGGGCCAGTTAGGACTTATAATTTTCGGTTTTGCATGCAAATTTTGGAGATTGGGGGGCAAAATTTGTGTTTGGCCCTAGATATTTTTCGGTTAGTACCAGCTAAGTCTGGGTCATTGGTTACAGTATAAAAATACTGTTTCTGCTTTCAAGTGTAAAGGTTCACTGCATGTTAGGAAATTGGTAATTAGTGGCAAATATTCAAGGAAAAAGTCGACTAAATGAAAGTCGACTAAATGGATCCCACAAAAGGAGTGTGTAGACCACTGGAAAAATCATTCAGTATTTGCCTCCAAGACATAGCCTATGCCCTAAAATGTCTGTGTTCTACACTCAGCAAGCTTCATGTCTGTTTCAAATATTTTAGCTATCAAGTAAGATTCTCCCACCCCACATCCATCAAGGATAAAAATCTCACGGCTCTTCGATTTCAGAAGAAACTATGGACATTTTTTAAATGAAGCAGCACCAATTTATATTTACTGAGTTCTTTATTAGAAACTTAACAAGCTGAACTAATCAACACATTACCTTTGGCAGATTCCACACATCGTCTCCAATGATCACCTGGAAATGGGGAGGGTTTATACTAGACTGGTAAATAAGCAAATTATCCTTCTTTGTCAAATCTGAAATCAAACAAATTACAATTTTTATACAGTCGAACCCTGTTAATTGAATAGCTACTTTGCCAGTGAAAATTATTCAATTAACAGGAGTATTCAATTAACAGGGATTGGTCACTTTCCTGTATTTCTAGAAATAAATTGAGTCTTAGCTTAATTCTATTATATCTTGGTTGACAGAGCTCATGGAGCTCTGTCAAACAAGCCATAATAGATTAAATGCCTGTACTGGATACACTAAGGCAAATAGGTCTCTAAACAAGGGGAATTTGATGTTTTTTCAGGAAATTTGTTTTCAAATTTTTTATTAAATTAAGAGGAGTTTACTCTATTCCCCATATGCAATTAACATGATAAATTTGTACTGAAGGTGTGGTAAATGGTTTTGTGTTAGGAAGTTATTTATTTAAAATGGTGGTTAAGGTCACATATTTCTGCACAATGGCTAACCATGACCATGACAGTTTTACGGGTGGAGGAAGCCGGAGTACCCGGAGAGAACCACCGAGCAACGGCGAGCAACTGTCAGCTCCCAAACATACCAACAACACACAAGCAGGGTTAGCATTGGTTGAAGACAGGTGCACCATCGACGTGCAGTACACCTTAGTACACAACGTCACTGTGCCCCCACGTGGGCAATGGGGGTGAAGTGTCTTGCCCAAGGACACAACGCGGTTGCCGCAGGTGGGATTCGAACCGAGAACCTCTCGGCTTGCAGCCTGCACCTCTACCAACTGAGCCACCGTGCCTCTGTGTTAGGAAGTTATATTCAGTTAACAGGATTATTCAATTAATAGGTATTCAAGTAAGTTGGCTCCACTGTAATATAATTTTCATTTGAAAAACATGTATGAAATTTTTTTAATGATTTGTCTTTGTCCTAATTCCTGACTTTTTGTTATTAGTTTCAAATTTTGTTTCAAAAATATTGCTTATGATCCAAAACAGAAGTGAGTGCATTGCTTCCATTTCAATGGGAGACATAGGCTACATTCCGGAGAAAAGAAATGGAAATGTTTTCAGTTATTTGAGAAAAATACTGTGTCATCTTTCCTGTCATGTTCGGAAAGGATTAAAGTCAAGTTATGTACATTTATGTTGCCTTCTTCTGAAAATATACAATCTGGCTGCTGGCTTCTTTGTATTATTTTAGTAACAATTCATCTCCACAAATCTGAAGCAATTTTACAACTCCCAAGTTGACTGGTGGTTCTCATTGCTCTTTCACAACAAGAGCACCGCCAGGCATGGCTAAATAGGCCTGTTCTAAGTCAAAAAGGGACGCAAGTCATGTAAATATAATTGGACGGAACCCATATTCAAACTTGGTCAGTATTATTAGCTGAAAAATGGACACACCAACTTTGGCTGAATTCAGATGATCCAAACTGGAGTGGTCAGTCGGATACCAAAACTGTTGATAGACAGTCAAATTCTAAGACAGAAAAGGTCCATAACTCATGTAAAAATAATTGGACGGAACCCACTTTCGAACTTGGCCTGTATTATGAGCTGGGCAATATACATACCAACTTTGGTTGAGATCAAATAATCCAAACTGGAGTTATCGGTCGGAAACCAAAAATGTTGATAGACGGTCAAATCTAAGTCAAACAAGACTAATAGTGACTGCCCGGCCACGGATGCCCCCTATGACCTTCATCTGTGACCTTGACCTCCCTCAAACAAAAAAAAATTTGTGCGTGACACATCGCCTCCCCATAAGCAACATGTATGCCAAGTTTCAACAAAATCCAACAAAGCATCTCAGAATTATGTAGTGGACAGGAAAAACCTTCCTGATGGACCAACGGATGGATGGATGTACCTCTGCTAAGCCTGGATGGATAGACGGATGGATGGACAGGAGGATGGACATAAATGACAAACACTATATGTCCTCAAAAATTTTTGTGGGGGCATAAAAAGGACCCTAACTCATTTATAAACAAGAGGACCCAAGGGGACCTTAATCGCTCACCGGCCAAAGTGATTCAAAGAAGTGTTTGGGGTCACATTCAGTTAGACTTGGTTCATCAACACTACAAAGGAATGAAGCCATGCAAAGGGAAATTTTATGGAAATGGATCTGAACAAACCTGAACCTAACATGTTCCCCTGCCCCACCCTCCACCCAACCCTGCCTATAGAGAGCCCAAATAATAAGCCAGGGACTCAAATTGAACAAACTTGAATCTGATCCCTCTTGAAATGTTACAAATGTATATACCAAATATGAAAGAATTCTGACTGGTGGACCTGAACAAGGAGGTTTTTAAAGAAATGTCCTCACATTGCATTAAGTTAAACTTTGGGCTCAAATAGGGAGCCAAAATATTAACCCAGGGACCCGATTTGAACAAACTTGAATCTGACCCACCTAGAGATGTTGTATACCAAATATGAAAGGATTTTGATAGGTGGATCTGAAGAAGAAGACTTTTAAAAGAAATTTCCTCATATTGCGCTAAGTTAAAATTCGGGCTCCCATAGGAAGCCAAATATCAACCCATAGACCAGATTTGAACAAACTTGAATCGGACCCTCCTAGAGATGTTGCATACCAAATATGAAAACATTCTGACTACAGGGTCTAAAGAAGAGAATTTTTTAAAAAAATTCTCTATATTGCACTAAGTTGATATTCGGGCTCCCATAAGGAGCCCAAAAATTTACCCAGGTAAGCAATTTGAACAAACCTGAAACTGACCCTCCTCAAGATGTTGCATACCAAATATGAATGCATTCTGATGGGTGGATCTGAAGAAGAAGATTTTTAAAGAAATTTCCTCATATTTCACTAAGTTAAAATTCAGGCTCTCATAGGGAGCCCAAATATAAACCCAGGGACTCGATTTGAACAAACTTGATTCTGACCGACCCCCCCCCCCCCCCCCCCCCCCCCCGCCCCAAATTGTATGAAGTTAAACTTTGGACTTCAAGAGAGAGTCCAAATACTAACTCCGGGACCCGATTTGTACAAGCTTGAATCTGACCCCCATAGATGTTGTATACCAAATATGAAAGGATTCTGACTGGTGGATCTTTTGAAGAAGATTTTTAAAGAAATTTCCTCATATTTCACTAAGTTAAAATTTGGGCTCCTGCAGGAAGCCCAATTATTAACCCAGAGACTCGATTTGAACAAACTTGAATCTGACCCCAATAGAGATGTTATATACCAAATATCAAAAGATACTAAATGATGGTTCTGGAGAAGAAGATTTTTTTAATTTTAAAAAAAAATTTATGGGTGCTATCAGAGTAATGCCCCTTGTGGTGCCTCCTGTGGAAGCGGAAAGTTTATTTGTACAAGCTTGAATTGACATATGATAAGGGACATGCACACCAAATTTGGTTCACTCTGTCAAACAAGATATAATAGAATAATACTCCAAGGATCCCTTTGGAGGACCAAATTCAAGACCTTTCAAGACTATTTTCAATGCAAATTCAAGACTTTCAATGATAGAGAAAAAAACAGGATTCAAGCAAGACTTTTAAAGGCCACTTACAGGGGGAACTTTTCTGTATCCCCAATACATAGCAATAAGTGATTGCTTTTTAAAATATACTTTGATGTTTATGAACTAGAGGCTCTAAAGAGCCTGTAATCACTCACCTGGTAGAACTACACATCCCTCAATTATTCTAATTAGAATCAAAGAATGCAGCTGACTGCCATGCTCCTTCATCTGATCGAAACAAAATGAGGATTGTTTTCAGAGGACTTTCCCAAAATTATTTGTGCAATGTTTGGTTCACATTGACCAAGTAGTTTCAGAGAAATGGAAATGTGATTTCAAATAGGATTTCAATGGGAATTTTGTGATGATACTGCCACCATGTTTGACATCATATCAGCATTCAGCATAAAATTAGGATCATTGGCAGACCTGTTAACTCTCCCGGTTTTGCCTTGAGTCTCCAGGTTTGAGGCACCAACTCACGCTCTCACGGTCACATCCTATTTTCTCCCGATTTGACACTTTTCAAAAATAGTTGTCCTGTTCCATTTTGAAAATTAAACAAGTTGCCATGTATGCCAAATATATTCTCATACTGTCGCAGTTACGTGAAATCAAAATTATATAAACTCAAAATATAAATTAAATAAAAACATAATCTCTCAAGTATAATTAACTTCAGCTGACCTTTTATATATACTATTGTTATGGTTCATACCAAATTTATCCGTTTTGTGTAAAAAAAAATATAATTGAAAGTTTGTCATGTCATGTACGCTGCCCATATGAACACAGAAATTGAGACCCCACTAATTACACTACGAGGTGGGGTCTCAAAACCCCACCACGTGACTTCAATTTGTCTATAATTAACTTGTGTTTTTTGCAAGTGCGGTAATCAGGTTTATTCTTCCACCAAAAATAGTTTCAGTTCATTGTTATTTAGTGATTGTTAGGTATTGCACTTAAGTATAAATTTAATACGTATGCTCCATACATGTTTTTTGATAATAAAAAGCATTAATATGGCAGAAAAAACGATCAAAATATGGAGTTTGAATTGTGTTTTTAATCTCGCATGAATATGTCAAACTGTGTGATGGGATGTTCGGCTGACGTCGGTTTATCTTTTGATCTCTCAGTCACCGGCTCTTAATTAGATCAAATTTTTTCACAGTCAGTGAAATATTACTTTTACTTTTACTTGAAATATTAAAAAGATAGTTCAATATTTGAAAAAGTTATTGAAAGCTATTGCGATTCGGAATGTTGTTCATCAAAATCGATTCAGAACTCGAGGAATTACGAAAATATAAATATTGTACCGTACTGAAATCATGGATGTGAGTTGAAAAAATTATAAGTTAACCAGCACAATATCTGGACATTTCCCAGACGGTCTTTTACCTAACTGTAGCTATTCACGGGGAGAAGAATCATGTTACCGGTACTGAATTTTGAATAAATTGTGGGTTGGGGAGGAAGGGAATCTGATTTACGATTTTAAAAGTTAAGTTCAGAGTGGAATGTTAAAATGTAAATATATAAACTACATTAACGAAAAAGGAATGCTTGTGGTGGCCCTGGGACGTTTCAGCCCAAGACGCTTCGGAATCCATATATTGAAGTGCCTGCATGCATTAGCAAGGAAAACTGGCCAAGATGGGGGGAGATGGGCAAGCGATCAATGATATAGGCCTATTTGTGCGTGTGGGTTTATGGGAGTCTGGGGCCCAATTGCCTCGTTTCGGGGATGGGGAGGGAGGGGGAGGGCTATTTACTTCACCATTTAGGAGTGGTATGGATGACTGAATCTTACACTGCCAAGACACTGAAATTTTTGATGTGCTTGGCTGCACGCAAAAAGCAGGGGTGGCGTCAGAAAATCTCCGATAGAGGAACTAAAATCTCCTGTCTGAAAGACCTATTTTAATTTTGGGGGTTTCAAGACACGTGTGGGGGGACAAAACAAAAAAATTATAATACGAAATTTCGGGGCATGTTTGAGCTAGGGTTACGATGTATGGTGGGTGGTCTGGCTTGTCGATCGGCATGTCATTATTGGAAATAAAAAAAAATATTTTCTATTGATTTTATTTACATATGGTTATAATTATGATTACTGAATTAATAAAAAGTAATTGAAAATATTGATTTGTCTCTTATTTTTTCTCAAGCTTGTCATGTGCAGAGGTGTTAAAACAGATGTTGGTTTGAAGGACAGCTCTGTGCTTTGTCGCACCACTCAAATATCATTTCACACCTTGTGCAAGTGGTAGTTTAATCTACTGTACCTAATTAATCACTTCAATCCCGACTACTTTTATGTAGTGGCCGTAGAATAATATTTTATTAAAGTGTCACATTTCAATACACATGCATAATATACATACATGTAGAGTATTTTCAAAATATTTGTATGATATCCAGCCTAATGGAGGCTTATGAGACACATTTTCATCAGAGGTAGGTCTTTTTTTACAGTAGTTCATAAAAAACAAAAAAAACAACAAAAAACCCAAACCCGAAAAACCAAAACACATGCACTCACACCAAAATACACACCCTTGTGGACACAAACACACAGAGAGTAATATGCAGACATACGCCCACATGCACTTGCGTATAATTCCGTGTACTAATTTTCTTTCACTTTTTCTTACTCGCCCCCCCCCCCACCCCCCCATCACGTATATCTGTCTCTCTATCTCTTTCCCACTGAAGCGTACTCTCTCTTAGAATGGCACATTCGCAGATATTTTAATTCTCCCGTCCACCCCCCCCCCCCCCCCACCCCCGTGAAATAATCATTAGTTTCAGTCTCGAGTGAGATACTTTTTGATATCCATTCAAAAACACTATATTTTCTTTTTACTATATCCTTTTTATAAGAATCTTTAATTGCGTTGCCCGACAAGAGTAAGACAGGAAAGAGGATGTGCTGGTCGGGTTGACTCAATGTCGTGAACTGGTATCACTTCGATCATTAGCCGTGCGCCGTGGGCGCTTTCGTGACGTGGGAGGCTTTTTTGCCCCCCCCCCCTTCCCACCCAAGAAAAACACAGTTCACCACGTGTTGGCCTACAGCTGTAAACAAAATGTGAAATTGGGAACTTCGCGAATATTATTTGTTTTTCTCAAGTCTGGTTTATTTATTTCCTCCATCAAATTGATCGCGCAAACACATCAGTTTAGTTTCAAAAGTGACGAGGACTTTGTACTTAACCAAATGGAACTGACTGTTCTATTCCCAATTTACAATTTCAAACCACAGCAATAGACGCCGTCTGCCTCCTCCAAATTCCAATTTTAATTTAAAATAAATTATCTAATACCAGTAACAAACGCAGTTGTCTTGCCAGTTGACGTCACAAGACAGTATTTATTAATCAGCAGAGAAACTGACTTGCGAAAGCAATTAAACTAATCGTTAACGCTCGTGACCACGGTGGGTCACAGTGTTTTGAAAACTGTCTTCCGCTGATCAAACACTGCAGTCAACTGGAACTCCACGGAGGAGAACACACCGCGGCGGCGTTTTTGTTTCAATCCACGTTGAACGTACTGCAATGTTAGTTATAAGAAACCAAATGAAGTTAAAAGATTAAAAAATGACAACTCATTTATGTAAATATCAATGTGCAAAAAACAAACATATTTATGTTAATATCTATGTGCAGTGTACTATGTTTCTATAGTTTATTGCTCGTTAAAAGTTAGAACACTTGAATGAAATAAAATATATCAAAGCCAATGTTCCTGTTATTGTTGCTCTGTTGTCAATGAAGATAAGTAATTAATTGTACATGCCCACTCATAAATAGTTCCTCTATAAATAGACAGCACTAATCTAAATTTAGCATCAATAACTGGGGTATTTATTGACCAGTCTCATATGGGTACTGTACACGTAATGGTTGAAAACTGAAAAAAATCTGTTGTGAGATATCACAAGAATTAAGTTACCTCCCCTTACATATATACAAACAGATTCAGAACAATCATGTCCAGGCTCCAGCAGGCTCCAGCAGAGTATTTTGTCTTCATTTTGAACCAACAGAATTATTTTGTTTGTTTTTTTTTCACAATGGGAGTTATGAATACTGAGGGCACCTTCTCTAATGTGAGTAAAACAAAACACAGTTCAAATATTTTTTTTAATAAAAAACGAAAACGAAATTACCACAATCACACACAACTTCATTGTACTGGCAACAACAGGTGTTTTTTTTTTAAACAAAATGATATGTATTGTTAGCATTGAGTAATTTTTATTGTACAATAAAACCTGTCAATAGATAATAAGAATGAATAATTTCTCACTAAAAATGTACAGACTGAACAAAGAATTTACATGAATAAATGGCATGAACAAAGAAGGAATGCTTGTGTTGGTTCTTGAACATCTTGGTCCTGGGGCGTTTCAGCCTCCATGTTTTGAAGCACCGGGATGGGCTTGCATGAGTAAGTTAAAAAGGCCGGACTGAGAGGAGGGGGGAGAGGTACAGGCAAAGGCTAGATAGGCATCCACTCACATAAAATTTGTGTGTGTGATAGGGGGCGGGGGGCATTTCCCTGGGGGGCGGGGGCTTGGACCAGTGATATCCATATTTGTATGCTTTTACTGACAAATACCATTATATCATCGTTCCATAAACATGAGGTGGACAGAATGACTGCTACTGCTAGAGCAGTAGCAGTCAGTCTGAGACTTTGAGTCTGCTAGACACTGTTAAGTTCAGATTATTGTTACTCATTATTTCAAAATTCATATGCTGAAATGTCAATGTATAGATGACTGTACTGTATCCATGTTTATTCTTCATGTTTACTGTAAATTGTGACTGTGTGAATGATATTTTGATATGCTTAAAATATGATTACAAAGGCAATATTGATTTTTTTCAACTTAATAGGGCAACCAAGAGGCAAGAGTCGTCGATACCATGGGCCGAACCATACAAAGGTTGACCATGGTTCTCCATGCATCCGAGGGATATTTTTAGGTTTTTCACAGTGATATTTATGTTGGTTTTCTCATTCTGAGAGCCAGTACTGCGTAAGAATTAGGACCAATGAGGAGAAATTCAGGTGAAAAATCATTCATACAGACTACACAGTACTTACCGACAATACCGATCCATGGTGCCATGGATGATCCAGTTCAACATTACAATGGTTGTGTGTGCTGGGGTGTCCGAAAAAATATACCCTGAAGAATGTAACTTGACAGTTGTTTTTGGTCGTCCTCGCAAACTCACATAAAAAGTTCAATTCAAACACATGTTGACACAAAAACTTTTAAATTATAATCGGAATTCCCGTATCTATTTTAGAATTCACCGAAATTACTGCAAAGACACAGAAGAGCTTGTCCAGAGAGTTATCATTCGTAGATCAACAACTTAACAATAAAATCAACTTACAAATCTATTTTCGCAACAGCAAGAACTTATAAATGCGATAAAAATATAACGATGAGACGTATTTGTGCAAATTTGTTACGTTTTGACTTAATTGTTTCACGAGGAATATCTTTATCGTCGCCTAGATTGGCGAAAATTTGAAAACCTCTTTTCGTAATTTGGGCACATTTTAGTATTTTGGGCACAGCATTTAAAGTCGTGAATTTGGGGTAATCTAAAGGCCTGGGCAAAGCAGAATCAAAGAATCCCTCTAGCGACCAAGTTTTTCATCCGACCAGAACAAAATGAGGATCGTTTGTAGAGAATGTTGAATGTAACATTCCGGTCAAGTTTGGTTCATATTGGCCAAGTAGTTTCAGATAAGAAGATGAAAATGTGATCCTAATACATAAGTGCAACAGAACTTATTTACCAGAGTAAAAAGTGCTGCTCCAATTCCCAGAAATTGCAGGTAGAGGTGGGGGGAAGGAATGAGAAGATATACTCTGCCCTGACCAGATAGGTCTTAGCACTGAGCAGAAATAAAAAAAAAAACAAAGAAAAAGAAACCTTAGCGACTGCAAAATATCTCAAAGCCTTAGTTCTATTTTGATTTTCTCAAGAGAGAACTGAAATTGAAAATGAAAGTGTCAATGACACTGTAGCTCAACTTGTTTAAGACATGTACATGTATAGTATGTGACACAGCAATGACAAACATCTAGGTAATGACCTGATAACAAAGGTACATGTAAAGTATTGGAACGGTCTGTACATAAATACTGACCGTAGCCTGTAACAAATATATAGGCAAAGTATTGTAAAAGTGGGGTGACAGTTAGATGCTAAATTAGAAAAGAAATCTTTGAGTCCCAGAGTGGGTCTGACTGAACCCCAAAATATTTGTTCTTATAGCACAGTGATAACAAAGGCACCCAAAAACACTTGTTCCTGTCACAAGGTGATAACAAAGGTACCCCAAGAAGTTTCATGAAGATCTGTTCATAAATACAGACTCTAGCCCGAGCCGTATTGACATGTGCACTTACTGTGTATAAGTAGCACTGAACAAATCAAAGTTCATCTAATTTGCATAATTTCTGCATGAGATAAAAACCTGTATTGATGTTACTAAACATTCCTACAAAAATTTATTCAAATCAAAACTTTCATACAGAAGTTCTTTACAAAAAACTGACTGCACTAATTTTGGTACCAAAAGGCTGCTGGTGGCCATCTTGAATTTTGGACCACACTCAAAACACTTGTTCTCGTCCCACGGTGATAACAAAGGTACCCAAGAAGTTTCGTAAAGATCGGTTCATGAATACGGCCTCTAGCCTGAGCCATATAGAAGTTGAGTACAAAAAACTGATTGGACCTAATTTGGGTACAAAATGGCCGCCAGCAGCCATCTTGAATTTCAGACCCCACCCAAAAACACTCATTCTCGTCCCAAGGTGATAACAAAGGTACCCAAGAAGTTTTGTGAAGATCGGTTCATAAATACAGCCTCCAGCCCTGGCCGTATTGACATGTGCACTTACAGTGTATAAGTGGTACTGAATAAATCAAAGTTCATCTAATTTGCATAATTTCTGCACGAGAAAAAATCTGTATTGTATGTGATGTATTCCATGTTATTAAACATTCATACAAAAATTTATTCAAATCAGAGCTTTTATACAGAAGTTCTGTACAAACAAGAGGCCCCAAGGGGCCTTAATCGCTCACAGGCCAAAGTGGCTCAAAGAAGTGTTTGGGGTCATATTCAGTTAGACATGGTTCATCAACACTACAAAGGAATGAAGGCATGCAAAGGCAAATTTTATGGAAATGGACCTGAACCTAACATGCTCCACCTTCCCCTTCCCCCCACACTCCCCCAACCCTGCCCATAGAGAGCCCAAATAATAAGCCAGGGACTCAAATTGAACAAACTTGAATCTGATCCCTTGAGATGTTACGAATGTATATACCAAATATGAAAGAATTCTGACTGTTGATCTGAACAAGGAGGTTTTAAAAGAAATGTCCTCACATTGCATTAAGTTAAACTTGGGGCTCAAAAAGGGAGTGAAAATATTAACCCAGGAACCCCATTTGAACAAACTTGAATCTGACCCACCTAGAGATGTTGTATACCAAATATGAAAGGATTCTGATTGGTGGATCAGAAGAAGAAGACTTTTAAAAGAAATTTCCTCATATTGCACTAAGTTAAAATTCGGGCTCCCATAGGAAGCCAAATATCAACCCATAGACCATATTTGAACAAACCTGAATCAGACCCTCCTAGAGATGTTGTATACCAAATGCTAAAAAATTTATAAATTTATATATTTTTTATACTAACCAATGACTCAAACATAGCTGGTGCTAATTCTCAAAAATCTAGGGCCAAACACAAATTTTGTCCCCCAATCCCCAAAATTTGCATGCAAAGCAGTGCCTGGTCAGCGCTATGTACTCAGCGGGGAGGTACAAGTTCCCAACTCCTGGGAGGGCCATCCCCGACTGGGTCATTGGTAAGTATAAAAAATATATAAATTACTATAAATTTTTTAACATTTTTATACTGTACCAATGACCCAGACATAGCCAAATAGAAAAAAAGGCTGGAGGGCCTAGGACATAGAGGAAAATCCAATAAGCTCAACTAAATATAATAGAGTTATCCCCTCGTTGAAAAAAAGGAGGATTTGGCTTTACATGTATCTTTCTTATTTATGACAAATTAGAAAGACACAACACCCTTCATAATTGAGCATAATAACATCCATGTTCTCTATTAACATCCAGTATAACCCTTTATACTAATTATTTTTAAAGTAAGTCAATAAATAAAGTATGTCCAGAGAATTGAGACTCTTTCATTAAAAGTGTCCGAGGATTGTATATCAACGCCCGTTTGACACGTGACATATACAAATGCTTCACACCGAGCTACACTTTAAAAATATGACATGAATGAATTTAAACATTAGCTTTACACTTTAAAACCATCCCAGTACCGACTCAGAATTACTGACTCCGGAGGAGGTATCCCCTTGCTTTTCACTATGAAGCAAGTGACCTAAGGGAACACCCTCCCCCCCCTTCCCCCCCCCCCTTCCCCTTGCCCTGGGTCAAATAGCCCAGAGCGAAGAGGGCAGCAGGACAGAGTCACTGCCGGAACAGAAAGCCTGCATAACTATAGTTGCAACTGTTTAGTGGACGACATTCTGAGCAACAGATAACGGACCTAAACAATGCAGGTCTCCAGTAATGGACTCAATATTTCTGAGATAAAAATTTGTGAATGTGGATGGCTGAGACCAATATGCAACCTTCATTAAATCTGTAATAGCAACACTATTTGCGTAAGCCCAAGATGTAGAAAGAGCTCTTACTTCATGAGCCGAAATCTTAAGCACAGACTGCCGAGTTGAAGATAGATTATCATAAGCAGTACGGATAGTTAATTGAATCCATCTAGCAATAGAATGGACCATAATGTCCTCTCTATTAGGCATCAGAGACAGAAATAAGCATTTTCGTCCCTTTCTGATAAACTGAGATCTTCGTTTATAAATACGTAAAGCTCTAACCGGACAGAGTAAAGGCCTATGCCCGTCTGAAGACGGAAGGGCCTTAATAACAATAGGTTCTGGATATTTATTAGGAGCCTGATTCTTAGCCAAAAATCCAACATTAGTAGTAAAGGTAATAGTGTTCCCGACACTACGATAGTGAGAATCGTCCACAGATAGTGCATGAAGCTCACTGACTCTTCTAGCAGAAGAGAAAGCTGAGAGAAATGCTGTCTTATAAGATAAGAATTTGAAGTCCACTGTCTCAAAAGGCTCAAATGGCTTTTCTTTTAGTTTAAGAAGAACCCAAGCTAAATTCCATTTAGGAATTAATCTAAGGGTTCTAGGTCTATTTATCGAGAAGTTTCTAACTAATTTAGATAAAAAGACATTAGATCCAATTTGTAAACTATCATCGTGTGCATAGGTGTCAGATAACATAGACCTATAACCTTTAATAGTAACAGGCTGCAGTTTGATCCCATCAAACAAGTATACTAGAAAGTTTGCAATGTCTGGAATGGAGGGATCAAAAATATCAACAGAATGATCCCTACACCAACGACAAAAGACCTTCCACTTAGCCACATAGTTTAGCGAAGAGGAGGTCCTCCTACAGTTAGAAATTGCGTCCACTGCTCGTCCTGTAAAATGCTTGCCGTGCAAGAAGGACCGCACAACGGAAATACGTGAAGGTTGAGACCTTGCGGGTTGTGATGTAGTTGACGCGATTTCCCCTGCGAAAGAAGATCCTCTCGTGAGGAAGCTTCTGCAGTATGTCCCACAGCAGACACCTGAGTAGATTTATCCACGGTCTCTGTGGAGACAGAGATGCTACCAACAGAATTTTGCATTGAGATTGTTTTATCTTTAGCAATATCTGCTGAATCAACGGCGCTGGAGGATACGCATATCCTATCATTCCGTCCCACGAGATCGATAGAGCGTCTACTGCATATGCTCGAGGATCCGGACATGGTGACACATACGTCTGCAACTGATTGTTGAGCTGTGTCGCAAATAAGTCTATCATTGGCCACTCCCATTGGTAGCAAATCTGATTGAATACCTGTTTGTTGAGAGTCCATTCTGACGGCAACAAGCGACCCTTCCGTGAAAGGGAGTCTGCTAATACATTCAGACGACCCGGAATATGACGGACCAAAAGTAGAACTTGGTGTTCTAGTACAAACAGAAGGATTCTTTCCGTTAAATTGAATAACGGAATGGAATGAGTGCCTCCCTGGTTCCGAATATACGCTACTACTGTCGTATTGTCGGACAGGATTTGGACATGTGCTTTCTGAATAATGTTCATCCAATGACATAGTGCAAGACAAATTGACATCATTTCTTTGTTGTTTATGTGCTTGCCTAGAAACTGCGGATCCCAAAGACCCTGGCACTTCGAATCCGTTGGGACCCCAACCTGTTTGACTGGCATCCGTCATAATAGTAAAACTCGAATCCAGCAACGGCAGTGGAACTCCCTGAGTCAACCACTGAATGTTTGCCCAAGTCTGAATCTCTTGTTTCACTTGATTTGACAAGAGAACGTCTATATCGAGTGAATGAATCTTTACTCTCCAATTCTAAGTCAAGAAAATTTGGAGAGGATGAGTGCGTAACCGCCCCATCGGAATGAGATCTGCAGCGGCTCCGCACAGATCTATCAGTCTCATGAATTCTCTCGCTGTGACTTTGTCTGAGTGAAGACAATAGCGAGCGTAACAACTGATTAATTTCGCTCTGGTTAACGGCAGCCGAACGAGATTGCTGTGCGTCTCGAAGCTCATTCCCAAGTGGGTGAATGACTTGGACGGCACCAGATCTGACTTCTCCTCGTTTATTATAAAACCGAGACGTCGGAGTAATAAAAGCAGATTCTGCACATCGTTCTGAAGCGTTAACTCATTGCTGTATCTCTGAAGAATGTCGTCCAGGTAGGCCGACGTTACCGCAGACGAATGAGCTCGGAAATGCATCATTACCGAGTTCATTATTCGAGTGAAAGCCCAGGGTGCTAGGTTCAAACCGAAGCACATCGCTCGGAACTGATATACAACGCCTAGGACTGCGAAGCGTAGATACTTTCTGAATGTCGGATGTACCATGACGTGAAAGTACGCATCCTTGAGATCTATGCTTGTAGCATAGTCGTTCACCCGAATACTCGCTCTGACTGATCGAATTGTCTCCATATAGAACTTCGGAGTGACAATCAGCTTGTTTATCCAGCTCAAATCTATGACTGGACGGAAGGAGCCGTCTGGTTTTGGAACCAGAAAGAGATGGCTGTAGAAACACGGTGATTCCTGGTCTTCTACGACCTCTACCGCGTTCTTCTCCAGAACAGACTGTACTTCTAATAGAAGAGCGTCTCTTTTCTGCGGATTTGACGGAAGCTGAGTCCATTTTGGATTTCGAGTTAATGGAGGCTTTCGTTTGAAGGATATTCTTAGTCCTTCCAAAATTACCCCTCGAACCCAGGGGTCGTCCGTAATTGACGCCCAATTGTTTATAAAACTCGACAATCTTCCACCTACTGGAACACGATAGAGGTTCATACCATCACCTCCTGGACCTGCGAAGCTTGCGGAAGGAGAAACTACGTCCTCCACGACCCGCACCTCGCCCCATCGACCTAGGGATGTCTGACCGGTTATCTAGGCCATTATAACGTCCCCTAGGTGAGTCGCTGCCTTGACGGTCTCTAGAATAAGATCTAGAGGACGCATAGGCACCTCTATAGGAACTTCCCTTGGGCGTACTTGTCCCAGAAGTGCCTGTCTTACTCTTTTCTGCTGTATCCGACTTTTTAGAAGCGGATTTGAATAGCAGAGAATCCGAAGCTTTCTTAGTTATCTTATCATAAATTGCTGAAAGCTTGCCGTCGAAGAGAAGCTCTCCGGAGACCGAAGCGACTCTGAGAGAGTTTTTCACCTTACCATCCACGCGCGTGGATGTAGCTAGGGCTGCGTCACATCTAACCAACTCCAGGTTTGCCACTGAAAGGGCGGAGTTATATGTAGAATAAGCTATGGCCCTCGAAAGAACTCTTAAGGAGGATTGTATATCCTGGAATTCTTTCCCTTGAAGACGTAATGATAAGGCTTTAGTAAGGTGATCTGCGTATGATAAGGCGTCAAAGTTAACTCTATTAAACATTACTGTCGTTTCCAACGTCGTGGTTGGAATTGACATAGACGACGGAATAGACAATTGTAGGTCTTCAACCTGGTCGTCTAGACGCAGAGGAACTCTCGGTATGCCCTGTCCTGCCATTTTAAATTTGTTTCTTGAATTGATGAAAGGCAGATGTAGAGCATTTGCGGACAAGAAACCATACTTGCCCATTTTGGTAGCAAGCTTATATATAGCATCATTCAATAGTTCAAATGTTCTTGTGACATTATTGGACTGTGTCGGAAACTCAGGGACGATGTCCCTAAACCGATCAAAAAATTCTGTGTCCAGTGACGTTATCAGTCTCTTATCCGGCATCGCAGCATTCTGGTCCGACGGAACAACCTCTGGAAGATAATGCCAGATAAAATCTACGGCAGCTTTATGTTGTTCCGAAAGGGAAAGCTCCAGATCTTCTGAATCCCTTTCGCCATCCTGTCGGACCATATGAAGTTCTCGGTCGTCCGTACCTGATGCTTCAGCGGAGCGTACTGACCCAGCGTCGTCGGATAATTCCTGATCCGACAGAGATTCTGTCGTCTGCTGCGATAAGTTGTGCTATTTGTGATAGCACGTCCGTCACTGAGGCCTGTGGAGCACAGGTCTTACGTTGCTTTGCCGCTGGAAGCTCCCTGGACGTTGACTCCTGCATACTTCTTTTATGCGAACGTCCGGAGTCTACAGGCCTCGTGTCCCTGGCTACCGGATGGCGTGACCTGGTCGCCGTGGAATCCCTGATCGGCGAAGCTGGCTGGATATCCGTGGTCACGTAGCCAAGGTGCAGTTGTGTGTGCTGCCGTGAGGATGACGAAGCCATATTGACAGTCTCTCCGGACTGTTTATATAACGGAGCGTCCCGAGTGGCGGACGTATGCTCCGAATGCGAAACGTTTTGTACCACAACATCTGGTCCCAGATGTTGTTGTACGAGAGAGGGACCTCTCTCGCTCGCAGCCCGGATGGACCTGGACGAGCTAGGAACCGGACTGATAGGCTTCCTCTGTTCTATCCTCTGATCCGTCACCACTGGGTGTGCACTTTGTGTTATTATAGTGCTCGCATCACCCAAATCTCCTTCCCGGACTGCAACGGACGAACCCGGCTGCCGAGCCATTCGATGAATGGTCGCTACACCAGGCGAGCTAGCGGACGCCAATGCCGTCGATCCTACTAGGGACCTCTTAGGCAATTGACGTATTTCCATGAGCACTTTTGCCGCTAGCTCTTCATTTAACTGTGACGACGAAGGCACACTTTTGGAAGACATCACGGAAACATCACCCTGTACTTGTTCCTCTGAAAAAGAGATTGAAAAACTAGAGTGACCCCGTGGAGAAAGGACCGGCATGGCCTTATTCCCGCTAACAACATACCATGACACACGTTTCCAATGTTTGTCATCCCAACTGACACACACTTAGCAGGAGTTAGTGCGAGTACACTGACTACAATTAATACAATGATTATGAAAGTCAGAGGAAGATTTCCTCTTATTACAATTTGAACAATATCCTTTCATTGTGAAAAGAACACAAACAGTCCTAGTACTCGCACCAACCCCTGAAAACAAAGATACATAATAACATGATCCATTAACATATAAAAATGAAAGTGTCAATGACACTGTAGCTCAACTTGACAAACTTGAACTTGGTAAGTTATAAATGAAACGGCAAAATTGAAGATCATTGGTACCAATGTTATTTGATGAAATTTCAGCATAACAGCATTGTGTGTGCACAACGTCAGAGTAATCCATACAATTTTTAAATGTAAACAGTAAGACTGGTTAAAGGAAGAATGTTGATACACAAATGCAGTATGTTCAGAGGTTATTGTAAATGGCAACTTTTTTCACAGAAATGAATGCTAATCAATAGCTCTTATCTAAAGGTCTTGCCTAATGAGCACACCAAGTTCAAAAACAATCCTATGATAAATGTGGCCTGTAGGCCATGTCAAAGATTGCTGATGCACAAATGCAATAAATTCAAAGATTGTTGCTAACAGCAACAGTTTTTGATGGAAATGAAAAGAAAATCAATAGCTCCTATCTTTGTCACCCTGCATAAGCATACAACGTTTCAAAACAACCTGATAATGAATGTGCCCTCTGAGGCATGCCAAAGGAAGACGTTAATGCACAAATGCACTAAGTAGAAGGTCATTGCTTGTGGCAATGGTTTTGGGTTTTTTTTTATGGAAATTCATAAATATACCCTGCTGAGAGTTCAAAAGGGATAAGATGATGCACAAATGCAGCAAGTTCAAAGGCTGGTGATAACGACAATAATTTTTTATGGAAATGAAAAAAAGCAATAGCTCACATCCAGAGGTCACCCCGAACACACATACCAAGTTTCAAAGTGATCCGATCATAAATGTGCCCTGAAGGGTGTGTTAAAGGGAAATATTGAGGCCTGATTTAACTAAGTTCAAAGGTCAGCGGCAACATTTTTTGACAGAAATGGAAGAAAATCGAGAGCTCCCATATAGATGTCACCCCCACACAAGCACACCAAGTTTGCAAGTGATCCAATCATAAATGTGCCCTACACGGTGTGTCAAACAGAAATATTGATGCTTAACTGCACTAAGTTTTTACTAAGTTCATCGAAGGTCATTGCCAGTGGCAACATTTTTTGACGGAAATCAAAGAAAATCGATAGCTCCCATCTAGAGGAAACCCCAAATAAACATACAAAGTTTCAAACCGATCTGATAACAAATGTGCCCTGTAGGGCATGCCAAAGGAATATATTGATACCTGACTAAGCTAAGTTCAAAGATCTTTGCCAGCGGCAACATTTTTTGATGGACAGAAATGTAAGAAAATCGATAACTCCCATCTAGAGGTCACCCAAACAAGCATGCCACGTTTCAAAGCAATCCGATCATAAATGTGCCCTGTAGGGTGTACCAAAGGGAAATATTGAGGTCTGACTAAACTAAGTTCTAAGAATGTTGGCCGTGGCAACATTTTTTGACAGAAATGTTAGAAAATCGATAGCTCCCATCTAGAGGTCACCCCAAACAAGCATGCCACGTTTCAAAGCAATCTGATCATAAATGTGCACTGTAGGGTGTGCCAAAGGGAAATATTGAGGTCTGACTAAACTAAGTTCTAACAACATTGGCCGCAGCAACATTTTTTGATGGACGGAAATGTAAGAAAATCGATAGCTCCCATCTAGAGGAAACCCCAAACAAGCATACAAAGTTTCAAAGCAATCCGATCATAAATGTGCCCTGTAGGGTGTGCCAAAGGGAAATATTGAGGTCTGACTAAACTAAGTTCTAAGAACATTGGCTGTGGCAACATTTTTTGACAGAAATGGAAGAAAATCGATAGCTCCCATCTAGAGGTCCCCCCCAAACAAGCATGCCACATTTCAAAGCAATCCGATCATAAATGTGCCCTGTAGGGTGTGCCAAAGGGAAATATTGAGATCTGACTAAACTAAGTTCTAACAACGTTGGCCGCGGCAACATTTTTTGACGGAAATGGAAGAAAATCGATAGCTCCCATCTAGAGGTCACCCCAAATAAGCATGCCAGGTTTCAAAGCAATCCAATCATAAATGTGCCCTGTAGGGTGTGCCAAAGGGAAATATTGAGGTTTGACTAAACTAAGTTCTAAGAACGTTGGCCGCGGCAACAATTTCTGACGAAAATTGTAGGAAATCGATACCTCCCATCTAGAGGTCACCCCAAACAAGCATACCAAGTTTCAAAGCGATCCAATCATAAATGTGACCTGTAGGGTGTGCCAAAGGGAAATATTGAGGTTTGACTAAACTAAGTTCTAAGAACGTTGGCCACGGCAACATTTTTTGACGAAAATTGAAGAAAATCGATAGCTCCCATCTAGAGGTCACCCCAAACATGCATACCAAGTTTCAAAGCAATCTGATCATAAATGCGACCTCTGAGGTGTGCCAAAGGAAATTGTGGACGTACGTACTAACGTACTAACATACGTACGTACACCGATGGACGAGAAGTGATGGCAATAGCTCAGCTTGACTTTGTCAAGTTGAGCTAAAAATAAATGAAATCAAAAAAAAATTTTTGAAAAAATATTTTTTCAGAAAAGCCCAAGTTTCTGAAAGTAACGTTGAGCACCAATGGATCCCAAAAAAAGCCTAAGTGTGGACAAAATTCTTTAAAATATTTCAAAAAAATTATTGCAACACTTACGTATAATAATAATGTATCTTGTTATGATTAAACTAATACAAAGACAAGAAATCACTCTCAACAGAAACCGTTGTCAATGTAAACAAGAAGTGTATAAAAACCAGAAACATGACTCCAGGCACTGATAAACATGGTCCGAAATCAGTTACCAATTACAACACTATCTGATGCAAAACAGAGACTTCCAGGGAAGAAACTGCAGAACATCAGATGGTAGATGCAGAACACAATACCTAAACACCCATGGGTGAGGACGTAAACATGGGGAAAAAAACAGAATTCATTCTGTTACCAAGCTAAAACTTCCAAGAAATTTTAGTAAAAATATTACAGAAAATATGCCAAAAGCATGGGAGAATAGCAAGGGGGGACGAAAGGAAAGGGAGAAGAGAGGAAACACTGATCAAGCAGTGTAACTTTATAGCAAGAATGACAACAACAGGCCCATGCCTTGAAATTAGAGAACATAACATAATTTCATAAAAAAAAATTTTAAGTTACAGCCCTGATTATTTCCTGCCACTAATTTTTCCTCTCCTCCTTGTATTTCCTCTTTAGATCCACCATTTCTCTAATATTTATGTGTCTGGCATCATTTAAACTGAGATTTACAAGCACAAATATCAGTGAGATGTGAACTGATGAAGGGCCAAACAAAGAATGATAATTGGCGCCAATTTCGAGACCTCCTTGACACTGCGCATGCGCAGTGGAGGAAAAGTATTGAGGACCATTTAGGACATGTTATTTTCGGTTTTAGATGCAAATTTTGGGGACTGGGGGGCAAAATTTGTGTTTGGCCCTAGATTTTTGAGAATTAGCACCAGCTATGTCTGGGTCATTGGTACAGTATAAAAATATGAAAACATTCTGACTACAGGGTCTAAAGGATTTAAAAAAAAAATTCCCTATATTGCACTAAGTTGATATTCGGACTCCCATAGGGAGCCCAAAATTTTACCCAGGTAACCAATTTGAACAAACCTGAAACTGACCCACCTCAAGATGTTGTATACCAAATATGAATGCATTCTGATTGGTGGATCTAAAGAAGAAGATTTTTTAAGAAATTTCCTCCTATTTCACCAAGTTAAAATTCAGGCTCTCATAGGGAGCCCAAATATAAACCCAGGGACTCGATTTGAACAAACTTGATTCTGACCCCCCTATAGATGTTGTATACCAAACATCAAAGGATTCTGACTGGTGGAGCTGAAGAAGAAGATTTTTAAAGAAATTTCCTCAAATTGTACGAAGTTAAACTTTGGGCTTCAATAGAGAGCCCAAATACTAACTCATGGACCCAATTTGTACAAACTTGAATCCGCCCCCCCTATAGATGTTGTATACCAAATATGAAAGCATTCTGACTGGTGGATCTGAAGAAGGAGAGTTTTAAAAAAAAATTCTTCAAATTGCATGAAGTTAAAATTTGGGCTCCAATAGAGAGCCCAAATAATCACTCAGGGACCCGATTTGTACAAGCTTGAATCTGACCCCCCCTACAGATGTTGTATACCAAATATGAAAGCATTCTGACTGGTGGATCTGAAGAAGAAGATTTTTAAAGAAATTTTCTCATATTTCACTAAGTTAAAATTCGAGCTCCTACAGGGAGCCCAGTTATTAACCCAGGGACTTGATTTGAACAAACTTGAATCTGACTCCAATAGAAATGTCATATACCAAATATCAAAAGATTCTAAATGATGGTTCTGGAGAAGAAGATTTTTTTAATTTAAAAAAAAAGATTTATGGGTGCTATCAGAGTAATGCCCCTTGTGGTGCCCCCTGTGGACGCAGAAAGTTTATTTGTACAAGCTTGAATTGACATATGAGAAGGAACATGCACACCAAATTTGGTTCAATTTGGTCCGGTAGTTTGGGAGGAGAAGACGATAATGTAAAGTTCACGACGGACGCCGGACGACGACGGACGGCAAGTGATAAGTTAAGCTCCCTTCGGTGAGCTAAAAACTGATTGCACTAATTTTCATACAAAATGGCTGCTGGCGGCCATCTTGAATTTTGGACTGCACCCAAAAACACTCGCTCTCGTCCCATGGTGATAACAAAGGTACCCAAGAAGTTTTGTAAAGATCGGTTCATAAATACAGCCTCCAGCCTGAGCCGTATAGAAGTTGTGTACAAAAAACTGATTGGACCTAATTTTGGTACAAAATGGCCACTGGCAGCCATCTCAAATTTTGGACGCACCCAGAAACACTCATTCTCGTCCCAAGGTGATAACAAAGGTACCCAACCCAAGAAGTTTCGTGACGATCGGTTCATAAATACAGACTATAGCCCAAGCCGTATTGACATGTGCACTTACTGTGTATATGTAGCACAGAATAAATCAATGTTCATCTAATTTGCATAATTTTTGCACGAGAAAAAAAACCTTATTATATGTGATGTATTCCATGTTACTAAATATTCACACAAAAATTTATTCAAATCAGAACTTTCATACAGAAGTTTTCTCCAAAAAACTGATTGCACTAAATAAAGTACAAAATGGCTGCTGGTGGCCATCTTGAATTTTGGACCACACCCAAAACCACTCATTCTCGTCCCACAGTGATAACAAAGGTACCCAAGAAGTTTCGTAAAGATCGGTTCATAAATACTACCTCTAGCCCGAGCCGCATTGGCATTTGCAGTTAAAGTGCTGAAAGTAACACTAAATGGATCAAAGTTAGTCTAATTGGCATAATTTATGCACGAGAAAAAAACCCGTATAATATATGTGATGTATCCCATGGTACTAAACATTCACACAAAAAATTATTCAAATCAGCGCTTTCATATGGAAGTTCTGCGTAAAAATCTGATTGCACATAATTTTCAGACCGGACCCAAAAACACTCGTTCTCGTCCCACGGTGATAACAAAGGTACCCAAGAAGTTTCGTATAGATTGGTTCATAAATACGGCCTCTAGCCCGAGCCGTATTGTATTGGCATTTGCACTTTCAGTGCTGAAAGTAACACTAAATAAATCAAAGTTAGTCTAATTTGCATAATTTACGCACGAGAAAAAAACCTGTATTATATGTGATGTATCCCATGGTACTAAACATTCATACAAAAAATTATTCAAATCAGAGCTTTCATATGGAAGTTCTGCGCAAAAATCTGATTGCACCTAATTTTGTACAAAATGGCTGCCAGCGGCCGTCTTGAATTTCGGACCGGACCCCAAAACACTTGTTCTCGTCTCACGGTGATAACAAAGGTACCAAAGAAGTTTCATAAAGATCGGTTCATAAATGCGCCGTCTAGCCCGAGCCATGTGTATGGCGCGACGGGTGGACAGAAGGATGACGGGCCATGACAATACCTCAAATTTTGCTTCGCCAAAGTTCAGCTAAAAATGTATTGTAATTAAATCAACTGCGAGATAATGATATTGTTTGTTGAAAATAAGAAAACACATTTTTATAAAAGTTAGGAGAAAAGATCAGTATCTTTCTTGGCCGAGAGATTCTGAGGTGGTATATCCCTGACTCATAAAAGGGCTCCTGAAATAAAATATTCATATGCAGTTACACTGTCCAAAGAGATTTTAGTTTTGTGTAACAAAATGCATAAACTACATTTGAACAAGTGCAATGCCCTGGGATGGCCAATCCCCTGCCATTCAAGTCCAACAAGAGCAATAACTCATAAAGAACTATTTGGATGAAACTGGTTTGCAAACCTCTTCATAATATTATCACCAAAAAGCTATATATTAAAGTAGGAAGAGAAATCTTGAATGGATTTTTTTCAAATGTCGTGACAATAAATGGTAATGTGATGACAAAAAAATTCTAAGTCCAACAAGGGCAAGAACTCTAAAAGGAAAACTTGGACACAGCTTGTTCCCAATACTCTTCGAGATATTATCCCCAAAAGTTAAAAAATTTATAGTAATTTATATATTTTTTATACTTACCAATGACCCAGACATAGCTGGTGCTAACTCTTAAAATATAGGGCCAAACACAAATTTTGCCCCCCAATCCCCAAAATTTGCATCTAAAACCAAAGAAAACATGTCCTGAATGGCCCTCCACACTTCACCTCTACTGCGCATGCGCAGTGTCAAGGACGTTCCGAAATTGGCGCCATTATTCATTCTTATAACCAGTGCCTGGTAAGCGCTATGTACTCAGCGGGGAGGTAAGAGTTCCCCGTCTGGGTCATTGGTAAGTATAAAAAATATATAAATTACTATAAATTTTTTAACATTTTTATACTGTACCAATGACCCAGACATAGCTGAATAGTAAAAAGGCTGGAGGGCCAAGGACATAGAGCAAGATGGAATACGCTCAATTATATAAAATAGAGTCATCCCCTCTAGGGAAAAAGAAGTATTAGGCCTTACATGTATCTTTCTTATTTATGATAAATTAGAAAGATACAACACCTTCCAAAATTGAGCATCATACATCCATGTACTCTATTAATATCCAATATAATCCTTATACTAATAATTTTTAAAGTAAGCCAATAAATAAAGTAAGTCTAGAGAATAGAGACTCTTAATACTCCCTAAAAGTGTCTGAGGATTGTATAATAATGTCCGTTGACACGTGCTATATTCAAAAGCTATACTTTAAAAACTAAGACCTGAATGAATTTTAAAACATAAACTTCTCACTAAACAACTATCCCAATAACAGCTCAGAATTACTAACTCCGGAGGAGGTATCCCCTTGTTTTCATAGTAAAACAGGTGACCCAAGGGAACACCCTCCCCCCCCCCCCCCCTTTTTCTTGCCCTGGGTCAAATAGCCCAGAGCGAAGAGGGCAGCAGAACGGAGTCACTGCCGAAACAGACAGCCTACCTAGCTATAGTAGCAACTGTTAAGTGAATGACATTCTGAGCAGTAGATAATAGACCTAACAATAGAGGCCTCCAGAAATGGACTCGATATTTCTGAGATAAAAATTCATGAATGTGGATGGCTGAGCGCAATGAGCAGCCTTCAAAAATCTATAATAGCGACACTATTAATGTAAGCCCAAGATGTAGAAGAACTCTTACTTCATGAGCCGAAATCTCAAACACAACTGCTGAGTCAATGATATACCATAAGCAGTATCGATAGTTAATTGAATCCATTAGCAATAAAATGGAGCGTAACGTCCTTCTACTAGGCATCAAAGACAGAAGAAGCTTACGCCCATAGTAATAAACAGATATCTGTTTATAAATACAAAAACTCTAACCGGACAGAGTAAAGGCCTATGCCCGTACGAAGACGGAAGGACCTTAATAACAATAGGTTCCGGATATTAATTAGGAGCCTGACTCTTATGCGACAATCCAACCTAAATAGTAAAGGAAGTAGTGATTCCGAAACTACGAAAGTGAAAATCATCCACCGATAGTGCATGAAACTCACTGACTCTTCAGTAAAAGAGAAGCCACAGAATTACTGTCTAAAAGGTCAGAATTTGAAAACTACTGTATCCAGAGGCTCAAATGATAACTTAGCTAAATAAGAACCGAAGTTAAATTCCGTATAGGAATTTAATCTAATGATTCTAAGTCTATTTATCGAAAAGTTACTAACTGACTTAGATAAAGAGACATAAGACTCAATTGTAAACTATCATAGAGTGCATAGGTATGAGGTAACATAAACCTATAACCTTAATAATAACAGGCTGCAGTAGATCTTGTCAAACAAGTATACGAAAAAGTTGCAATGACTAGTATGGAGGAATCAACAATATCAACATGGTGATCCCTACACCAACGACGGAAGAGCCTCCACTTTAGCCGCATAGTATAGCGAAGAAGAGGTTCTCCTATAGAAAGAAATCGCGTCCTAAGCTCATCCAGTACAATGCTTACAATGCAATAAGGACCTCACAACGGAATACGTGAAGGTTGAGACCTTGCGGGTTGTGATAAAGATGACACGATTTACCCAGCGAAAAAAGATCCTCACATAGAGGAAGATTTCACGTTAAGACCCACAGTAGACAAGAGAGTAAATTACTCATGATCTCTGTGAAGATAGAGATGCTATCAACAGAAATGTATTGTGGTTGTTTATCTTAGCAATACTTGCTAAAACAACAGCGCCGGAGGATACGCGTATCCTATGATTCCGTCCTATAGATCAATAGAGCGTTAACACTATTAGCTCAGAGATCTGGACAAGCCAACACATACGTCTGCAATTGATTAGCAAGCTGTGTCATAAATAAATCATCATTGGGCGCTCCCATAGATAGCAAATCTGATTGAATACTTGTTTGTTGAGAGTCCATTCTGACAGCAACAAGCGACCCGTAAGAGAACGGGAGTCCGATAAAACAATCAGACGACCCGGAATATGACGGACCAAAACTGAACTTGGTGTACTATAACAAACAGAAGGATTCTTTCCATTAAATTGAATAACGGAAACGAATGAGTGCCTCCCTGGTTCCAGAGATACACCACTACTGTCGAATTAACGGACAGGATTTGGACATGCATTTCTGAATAATGTTCATCCAATGACATAAAGCAAGCCTAAAAAAACATTCCGTGGAAGATAAGTACTTGCTTAGAGACTGCAGAACCCAAAGACCCTGGCACTTCGAATCCGTTGGGATCAATATTATATCCCAACCTGTTTGACTGGCAACCGTCATAATTATAAAACTCGGATCCGGCAACTGCAGTGGCACTCTCTGAGTCAACCACCGAATGTTTGCCCCAGTCTGAATCTCTTGCTACACTAGATAGACAAGAGAACGTGTAAATCGAGCAATTCATGGATTGCTGAAAAGTTGCCATCGAAGAGAAGCTTCTCCGAGAACGAAGCGACTCTGAGAGAGTTCTTCACCTTACTATCCACGCGCGTGGATGTAGCTAGGGCTGCGTCACGTCTAACCAACTCCAAGCAGCCACTGAAGGGCGGAGTTATACGTGAACAAACTACTGCCCTCAAAAGAAATCACATTGAGAATCATATCCCGGAATTCTTTCTCTAGAAGACGTAATGATAACGCCTCAGTAAGGTGGATTACGTATGATAAAGCGTCTAAGTTAAGTCTATTAGACATCATTGTCGTTTCCAACATTGTGGTTGGAAAAGACATAGACGGCGAAAAAGATTATTTCCAGTCTTTAACCATGCCGTCTAGGTGCATATGAACTCTCGGGATGCCCTGTTCTGCCAAAATAAATTATTCGTATAAATGATAAAAGGCAGAAATGAGCATTGCGGACAAGAAACTAAACTATCATGCTTGGTAGCAGGCTTATATATATATAGCGTCGATAAATAATACACATGTTCTAATGACATTATTGGACTGTGTTGGTAAGTCAGGGACAATGTCCCTGAACCGATCCAAAATTCCGTGTCCAATGACGCTATAAGTCTCTTATCCAACATCGCAGCAATGTAGTCCGAAATAACAATCACTGGAAGAAAATGCCGGAAGATATGTATGGCAGCTTCCGATGCTACGAAAGGGAAAACTCGAAATCTTTCAAATCCCTTTCGCCATCCTGTCGGACCCTATAAAGCGTTCGGTCGTCCGTACCTGATGCAACCGCGGACCACACCGACCCAGCGCCGTCGGATAATTCCTGATTCGACCAAGAAACTGTCGATTGCTGGGATGCTGCGAAAAAACTGTGCTAACTCGGATAGCACGTCCGTCACTGAGGCCTGTGGAGAAGCGGACCTACGATGCATTGCCGCTGGAAGCTCCGTGATCATTACCCTGTGCATACTACGAATATGCGAGCGAACGGAGTGTATAGGCCTCGTGTCCCTTGGCTACCGGATGGCGTGACCTGTTCGCCGTGGAATCACTGAATGACGAAACTGATCGGATACTCGAGGTCACGTAGCCAATGTTGTTTATTGGGATTGCGCTTGGAAGCAGCACCTGAGAGAGCTCTGACTATTTTTTGAATTTTTGTTATTTCCACAAACATTCTTAAAATGAAAATTGTACAGCAATCTAAGTTCAGTTTCTTGTTTATGAAAAGTGAAAAATGATTTCAAAATCTGGACAATTTTGTGTGTTTTGGATGTGCTTTGTTTTTCTTTGTGTACTGTGTGAGCTGTTGATGAACTGTGCTCAGCCCACAATGTGTGAAGACATTACTACAATATTCAATCAGCTATATTACAGCAAGGAAACTCTGATCAGCCTCAACAACAGAAGTCAAGATAGACTTGATTCAGTGACTTATAATACTATTTTAACCCTTGGTATTTCAAGAACTAGAAAGGTAAAGCGTGGAAAACGTGCAGGGTGCAAACTTAAGTCCATACATAACAAAGGGATAGATTACAGAAATCTAACATTCGCCACGGTAAATGTGCGATCAATAAATAACAAAGTTCCAGTTTTTATGGACTATATGCTTGATTCAAAAATCGACATATGTACCATCACTGAAACATGGTTAGACAACCGAGACCAAGTAACAAGAGCTGGTCTAAAAGGAAATGGCTACGACTTCATCGATGTTCCAAGACCTAACCGAAAAGGTGGTGGGATAGGACTTATATTTAAAACATCACTGAAGGTTAAACTAATCAGTTCGGGCGAAAAATCATCGTTTGAATATGGATGCTGGCGTATAGCATACAATGAAATTTCAATGTTAATACATGTAATATATAGACCGCCTTACTCAGATGCTCATAAAGTTAGTGTTACATCCTTTATTGCTGAGTTCGAAGAATATCTCGAGCTAACGCTAACAGATTCTGAAAATGTTATTTATGCTGGTGATTTCAACATTCATTTCAACAACAAATGCAATAACGATACCCAAAAAATGGAAAAAATGTTTTACTCCTTCGGTCTCAAACAACATGTAATTACCGAAACTCACATATCAGGTAACATCCTCGACTGGATAGTGACAAAAGATGATCAGCAATTGTCAGTAGGTTCACCAGTAAGTGGTCATGCCATCTCGGACCACCGATTTGTTATAATGAAACTTGGGTTTGAGAAACCTAAAGTTTCTACTCAGACAGTGTCCTTCAGGAAAGTCAAAAACATTGACAAAACTAAATTTAGATGCGATCTTACTGCTATGGTTGGCGCATCAATGTGCATCAATGATGTGGCTGATATCTATAACAGTTATAACGAAACTCTTCAACATATAATCAACAAGCATGCACCATTGCAAACCAAATCAGTCACAGTTCGGCCGAAAATTCCATGGTACGATGAGTCGATTCGGAAAATGAAAAAATCACGCAGAGCTGCAGAGAGAAGATGGAAATGAACTGGCCTTGAATGTGATAAAATTAACTTTAAAGAAAAAAGAAATGGTTATAGCACCGCACTTCAAAGATCCCGAACCACATATATCAATACTGTGGTGTCAAACTGTGGAAAAGATTCCAAAAAAATCTTTGACATAGTTAATAAACTGACTGGTCGAGAAAAATCAAACCCATTAGCTGGTATTGAAAGTGAAAAGCTAGCTGAGGAATTCTCCTCATTTTTTATAGATAAAATTGATAAAATCCGGAATGCACTGAAACACTGTGCCAATTTCAAAACTACCCCAACATTTGAGTGGTCTCCCTTCTCTTGTTTTCATACTGTCACCGAGGAAGATGTGTTGAATATTGTCAAGCGCTCCAAGCCAACAACATGTTTCTCAGATCCAGTGCCTTCCTGGTTGATTAGAGATAATATTGATATCCTGATACCACTGTTAACAAGGATTATCAACCTATCTCTATCATCTGGAGAGTTCTGTGATGCATGGAAAATTGCTTACGTCCATCCATTACTAAAAAAAACAGGACTCGATCTAATACCATCAAATTACAGGCCTGTAAGTAATTTATCGTACCTGTCTAAATTAGTTGAAAAAGCTGTTTTGGCTCAGTTCACTTCCCATATGGAAAGCAACGATCTACTTCCTGATTATCAAAGTGCATATAGAAATAATTATAGTACTGAAACGGTACTAATTAAAATACATAATGACATTCTTCTAAATATGGATTCAAAAAAGATAACTGTTATGGCCCTCATAGATCTATCCGCTGCATTTGATACAGTAGATCATGAAATACTGCTTAACGTTCTACACGACAATTTTGGAGTGTCAGATACAGCTCTCAGTTGGTTTAAGTCATACTTATGTTTACGTAAGCAGGTCGTGGTTGTAGGAAAACACAAATCAACATCAAAACTGCTAAATTTCTCTGTCCCCCAAGGTTCCTGTGCAGGCCCAGTCCTTTACACTGTTTATGCGAGCACACTTCAGTTTATTCAAAGTAAAGTAAATATACTTGGGTATGCGGATGACCACTCATTCTACGACAGTTTCTTATCAGGTGATGCTATCAAGGAAGAGAAGGTGTGCAATGGGTTGGAAGCGTGTTTGGATGAGGTACGCGTGTGGATGTCCGAGAACAAGTTAAAAATGAACGATTCAAAAACAGAAGTAATCTTCTTTGGTTCCCACGATCAATTGCGTAAGAATAATCGTAATGGCATTTGCGTTGGTTCCACCAACATTAGTAAAAGTGATTCCTTAAAGTACCTTGGTTTCCATATTGACGAGAATATGAAACTAGAAAAACATGTGATGGAAAAATGTAGGATAGCTTCATATAATTTATATAACATCAGGAAAATTAGAAAACATCTCACCACAGATTCCTGCAGACTCATAGTTCAGGCATTGGTAATTTCTCATCTGGACTATGGGAATGCACTTCTATTTGGCATTTCACAAAATCTTCTGTCAAAACTTCAAAAAATTCAAAATATGTCAGCTAAACTTATTCTGGGAAAATCAAGATATGATAGCAGTACAGCGGCATTGAAATTATTACATTGGTTGCCAGTAGCGAAAAGAATTCAGTTTAAAATTTTGACATTTGTTCACAAATGTATCTATGGAGGCGCCCCAGACTATTTGAAAAACATGATCCACAAAATTTGACACACGCGAAATCTAAGATCAAAGAACACCTGTGAACTTTTTGTACCGAGAAGTAATTGTAAAACCTTCGCAGACAGAGCATTTTCCGTGGCAGGTCCAAAACTGTGGAATTCTCTTCCCATTGATGTCCGCAAAGAAAACGATTTATATAAATTTCGAAAAGCAATTAAAACTCATTTATTTAAACAAGCCTTTAATAGGTAAATGTCTATAAATTTTCACTATAATCTGTATTCACCATACCAAGCGCCTTTGAATACTGTATAGTAAAAAAGGCGCTATAAAAATGCTTTTATAATAATAATAATAATAATAATGTGCGGTCGTGTGCACTGCTGTGAGGATGAGGAAGCATTATCAACAGTCTCTCGGACTGACAATATAACGGAGCGACCCGAGCGACGGACATATGCTCCGAATGTAAAATAACTGAACCACAACATGCGGTCCCCTATGTTGTTGGACGAGAGAGGGACCTCTCTCGCTCACAGCCCGGACGGACCTGGACAAGCCAGGAACCGGACTAACAGGCTTCCTCCGATCTGTCCTCAACCCGCCGTCACTGGGTGAGTACTAAAGTAATTATAGTGCTCGCATCACCCAAATCTCCTTCCTAGACCGCAATGGACGAACCCGGCAGCCGAACCATTCAATGAATGTACGCTATACCGGGTGAGCTAGCGAATGTCACTCCGTCGATCCTACAAGGGACCTCTTAGGCGATAGACATATTACATGAGCACTTATTGCCGCTAGCTCTTCATTAACTATGACGACAGAGGCACACTTTTGAAAGACATCTCCGTAACTTTGCGAACAAGAAACCAGAAATGCTTGGTAATAGCAAGCATATAATAATAAATATATAGCGTCGTTCAATAATTCGAAAGTTTGTGTGACATTATTGGACTATGTCGGAACTGAGGGACGATGTCCCTGAACCGAACCAAAAATTTCTAAGTCCACCGACGCTATCAGTTTCTTATCCGGCATCGCAGCATTCTGGTCCGACGAAAGAACCTGTAGAAGATCGAGTCAGATGACATACACAACAGCATATGTTGTTCCGAAAGGGAAAGCTCGAAATCCTCCGAATCCCTTTCCGGTATCCCGTCGGACCGGATGAAATTTTCGGACGTCCGTACCCGCTTCCGCGGAGCGTCCCGACCCAGCATCATCGGATAAAACATTATGCGACAGATTCAGTTGTTGCTGGGATGCTGCGATAAGCTGTGCTATTTAGGATAGCACATCCGTCCCCGAGACCTGTGCAGTAGCGGTCTTACGATGCATTGCCACCGGAAGCTCCGTGTACTTTGACTCCCGCACACTTTCCTATGTGAACGTCCGGAGTCTGCAGGCCTCGTGTCCCTGGCTACCAGATGGTGTGACCTGGTCGCCGATGATTCTCTGACTGGCGAAGCTGACTGGATATCCGAGGTCACGTAGCCAAGAGCGGTCGAGTGCGCTACCATGAGAATGAGGAAGCCTTATTGACAGTCTCTCCGGACTGACTATATGTCGGAGCGTCCCGAGCGGCGGACGTATGCTCCGAATGCGAAACATTTTGTACCACAACATCTGGGGCCAGATGTTGTTGTACGAGAGAGGGACCTCTCTCGCCCGCCGTCCGGATGGACCAGAACGAGCTATGAACCGGACTAAAAGGCTTCCTCCGTTCTCCCTCTAATCCGCCGTCACTGGGTGTGCATTTGGTTGATTTATAGTGCTCGCATCACCCCAAAACTCCTTCTAGACCGCAACGGACGAACCCGGCTGCCGAACCATTCGATGAATGGACGCTACACCGGGCGAGCTAGCGGACGTCAAAGGCCGTCGAACCTACTAGGGTCCTCTTAGGCAATTGGCGTATTTACATGAGCACTTTTCCGCTAGCCCTTCATTAATTGTGACGACGGAGGCACACTGTTGGAAGACATCACAGATACCTCACCCTAATCTTGATCGTCTGAAATAGAAATTGATAAAGTAGAGTGACCCTGTGGGGAAAGGACCGGAATGTCCAAATCCCCACTAACATACCGTGACATACGCTTCCCATGTTGTCATCGAAATCATCAGATACAGAACAGGAGTTAATGCGAGTACACTGACTACATACAGAATGATTATAAAAGTCAGAGGAAGACTTCCTCTTATTACAATTGATCAAAATCCTTTCAATGTGAAAAGAAAACAAAGTCCTGGTACTCGCACCAACCCCTGACAATCAAAATACATAATAATAATATGATCCATTAACATAGAAAAAATAATTGAAATCAAAATATTTTGAAAAAATATTTTTTCAGAACAGCCCAAGTTTCTGAAAAGTAACGTTGAGCCCCAATGGATCCCAAGCCTAAGTGTGGACAAAAAATTTAAAAATATTTTAAACAATTTATGCAACACTTACGAACAATAATAATATATCTAGTTATGATTAAATTAACATAAAGATATTATTTTCAAGAAATCCCCCCCTCACACAGAGGGCTGTTGTAAATGTAAACAATGAGTGTAAAAACACTAAAATAAGACTCCAGGCACCCAGGCCCGAAATCAGTTACCAAAAATACACTATCTGATGCAAAACAGAGACTTCCAGGGAAGAAACTGCAGAACATCAGATGGTAGATGCAGAACACAACGCCTAACCACCCATAGGTGAAGACGTAAACATGGGGAAAAGAACAGAATTCATTCTGTTATTCAGCTAAAACTCCCAAGAAATATTAGTAATAATAATTACAGAAACTATGCCAAAAGCATGGGAGAATAGCAAGAGGGGACTTAAAGGAAAGGGAGAGAGGAAAACACTGAAAAGTTAAAAAATTTATAGTAATTTATATATTTTTTATACTTACCAATGACCCAGACTTAGCTGGTGCTAACTCCAACAAAACCAGGGCCAAACACAAATTTTGCCCCCCAATCCCCAAAATTTGCATCCAAAACAAAAAGAAATCATGTCCTAAAGGACCTCCATAGTACGCCTCTACTGCGCATGCGCAGTGACGCAGTCGTCCCGAAATTGGCGCCAATTATCATTCTTACTGGCAGTGCCTGGTCAGCGCTATGTACTCAGCGGGGAGGCAAGAGTTCACAACTCCAGGGAGGGCCATCCCCGTCTGGGTCATTGGTAAGTATAAAAAATATATAAATTACTATAAATTTTTTAACATTTTTATACTGTACCAATGACCCAGACTTAGCTGAATAGTAAACAGGCTGGAGGGCCTAGGACATAGAGGAAAATCCAATAAGCTCAACTATATAGTAAAGAGGTAACCCCTTAAGGAGAAAAGGAGTATTAGGCTTTACATGTATCTTTCTTATTTAATATTAAATTAGAAAGATACACTACCCTTAATAATTGAGCACAATAACATTCATGTTCTCTATTAACATCCAGTATAACCCTCATACTAATTATTTTTAAAGCAAGCCAATAAATAAAGTAGTCCAGAGAATTGAGACTCTTTATAATCATTTAAAAGTGTCCGAGTATTGTATATTAAAGCCCGTTTGACACTTGACATATACAAATGCTTCACACCGAGCTACACTTTAAAAATAAGACATGAATGAATTTAAACATTAATATTACACTTTAAAACCATCCCGGAAGCGACTCAGAAATACTGACTTGGAGGAGGCATTCCCTTGCTTTTCACTATAAAGCAGGTGACCTAAGGGAACACCCGCCCCCCCCCCCTTCCCCTGGGTCAAATAGCCCAGAGCGAAGAGGGCAGCCGGACGGAGTCACTGCCGGAACAGAAAGCCTGCATAACTATAGTTGCAACTGTTTAGTGGACGACATTCTGAGCAACAGATAACGGACCTAAACAATGCAGGTCTCCAGAAATGGACTCAATATTTCTGAGATAAAAATTCGTAAATGTGGATGGCTGAGACCAATAAGCAGCCTTCATTAAATCTGTAATAGCAACACTATTAGCATAAGCCCAGGAAGTAGAAAGAGCTCTTACTTCATGAGCAGAAATCTTAAGCACAGACTGCTGAGAAGAAGATAAATCTTCATAAGCAGTACGGATAGTTAACTGAATCCATCTAGCAATAGAATGGACTGAAATGTCCTTTCTATTAGGCATCAAAGACAGAAAGAAACGTTTTCGTCCCTTTCTGATAAACTGAGATCTCTGTTTATAGATACGTAGTGCTCTAACAGGACAGAGTAAAGGCCTACGCCCGTCTGAAGACGGAAGAGCCTTAATAACAATAGGTTCCGGATATTTATTAGGAGCCTGATTCTTAGCTAAAAAACCCACATTAGTAGTGAAGGTGATGGTGTTCCCAACACTACGATAATGAGAATCATCCACCGATAGTGCATGAAGCTCACTGACTCTTCTGGCAGAAGAGAAAGCTAAGAGAAAAGCTGTCTTATAAGATAAGAATTTGAAATCTACTGTCCCAAGAGGTTCAAATGGCTTTTCCTTCAATTTAAGGAGAACCCAAGCTAAATTCCACTTAGGAATTAATCTAAGAGTTCTGGGTCTATTTATCGAAAAGTTTCTAACCAACTTCGATAAAGAGACATTAGATCCAATTTGTAAACTATCATGATGTGCATAGGTATCAGATAACATAGATCTATAACCCTTTATAGTAACAGGCTGCAGTTTGATTTCGTCAAACAAGTATACTAGAAAGTTTGCAATGTCTGGTATAGAGGGATCAAATATATCTACAGAATGATCCCTACACCAACGACGAAAAACCTTCCACTTAGCCGCATAGTTTAGCGAAGAGGAGGTCCTCCTACAGTTAGAAATCGCGTCCACTGCTCGTCCTGTAAAGTGCTTGCCATGCAAGAAGGACCGCACAACGGAAAAACGTGAAGGTTGAGACCTTGCGGGTTGTGATGGAGTTGGCGCGATTTCCCCTGCGAAAGAAGATCCTCTCGTGGAGGAAGCTTCCGCGGTAGGTCCCACAACAGACACCTGAGTAGATTTATCCACGGTCTCTGTGGCGACAGAGATGCTACCAACAGAATCTTGCATTGAGATTGTTTTATCTTTAGCAATACTTGTTGAATTAACGACGCTGGAGGATACGCATATCCTATCATTCCGTCCCAAGGGATCGACAGAGCGTCTACTGCAAATGCTCTTGGATCCGGACACGGAGACACATACGTCTGCAACTGATTGTTGAGATGTGTCGCAAATAAGTCTATCATTGGCCGTTCCCATTGGTAGCAAATCTGATTGAATACTTGTTTGTTGAGAGTCCACTCCGACGGCAACAAGCGACCCTTTCGTGAAAGGGAGTCTGCTAGCACATTCAGACGACCCGGTATGTGACGGACCGAAAGAAGAACGTGATGTTCTAACGCAAACAGAAGGATTCTTTCCGTTAGATTGAACAACGGAACTGAATGAGTGCCTCCCTGATTCCGTATATACGCCACTACTGTCGTATTGTCGGATAGGATTTGGACATGAGCATCGTGAATAATGTCCATCCAGTGACGTAACGCAAGCCAAATTGACATCATTTCCTTGATGTTTATGTGCTTGCACAGGAATTGCAGATCCCAAAGACCCTGGCATCTCGAATCCGTTGGGATTAATGATGCACCCCAACCTGTTTGACTGGCATCCGTCATAACGGTAAAACTCGGATCCGGCAACTGCAGCGGAACTCCTTGAGTTAACCACTGAATGTTTGTCCAAGTCTGAATCTCTTGTTTCACTTGATCTGACAAGAGAACGTCTACATCGAGCGAATGAATTTTCACACTCCAATTCTGAGTCAGGAAAATTTGAAGAGGACGTGTGCGTAGCCGCCCCATCGGAATGAGATCCGCAGCGGCTCTGCACAGACCTATCAGTCTCATAAATTCTCTCGCCGTGACTTTGTCTGCGTGCAGACAATAGCGAGCGTAACAACTGACTAATTTCGCTCTGGTTAACGGCAGACGAACGAGATTGTTGTGCGTCTCGAAGCTCATTCCCAGATGAGTGAATGACTTGGACGGCACCAGATCCGACTTCTCCTCGTTTACTATAAAACCGAGACGTCGGAGCAATAGAAGTAGATTCTGAACATCGTTCTGAAGCGTTAACTCGTTGCCGTACCTCTGAAGAATGTCGTCCAGGTAGGCCGACGTTACCGCAGACGAATGAGCTCGGAAGTAGATCATTACCGAGTTCATTACCCGAGTGAAAGCCCAGGGTGCTAGATTCAATCCGAAGCACATGGCCCGGAACTGATACACCACTCCTAGGACTGCGAAGCGTAGATACTTTCGGAATGTCGGATGTACCATGACGTGAAAGTACGCATCTTTGAGATCTATGCTCGTTGCATAATCGTTCACCCGAATACTCGCTCTGACCGATCGAATCGTCTCCATATAAAACTTCGGAGCGACGATCAGCTTGTTTATCCAGCTCAAATCTATGACTGGACGGAACGAGCCGTCTGGTTTCGGAACCAGAAACAGATGGCTGTAGAATCCCAGAGATTCCTGGTTTTCTACGACCTCTACCGCGTTCTTCATTAAAAGAGACTGCACCTCTGATAACAGAGCGTCTCTTTTCTGTGGATTTGACGGAAGATGAGTCCACTTTGGACTTCGAGTTAATGGAGGCTTTCGTTTGAAGGATATCTTTAGACCTTCCGAAGTCACTCCTCTCACCCAAGGGTCGTCCGTAATCGACGCCCACTCTTGTGAAAAACTCGACAACCTTCCGCCAACTGGAACACGATAGAGGTTTAAGCCATCACCTCCTGGACCTACGAGGCCTGCGGTAGGAGAAACCACGTCTTCCACGACCCGCACCTCGCCTCGTCGACCTCGGGGCGTCCGACCGATTGTCCCGGCCTGAAGGACGTCCCGAACGAGAGTCGCTATCCTGACGGTCTCTCGAATAAGACCAAGAGGACGCACCGGAACCTCTATAGGAACCTCTCTTGGGCGCATTAGACTCAGAAGTGCCTGTCTTATTCGTGTCTGCTGCATCCGACTTTTTAGGAGCCGATCTGAACAACAGAGAATCATTAGCTTTCTTTTTAATTTTATCATAAATAGCGGAAAGCTTGCCGTCAAAGAGAAGTTCTCCTGAGACCGAAGCGACTCTAAGAGAGTTCTTCACCTTAGAATCCACTAGTGTGGATGTAGCTAGGGCTGCGTCACGTCTAACCAACTCCAGATTTGCCACTGAAAGGGCGGAGTTACACGTGGAATAAGCTACTGCCCTTGAAAGAAGTCTTAAAGAGGATTGTATATCCTGAAACTCTTTCCCCTGAAGGCGCAGTGATAACGCCTTAGTAAGGTGATCTGCGTAAGATAAGGCATCTAAATTGGCTCTGTTAGACGCAATAGCTGTTTCCAACACCGCGGTTGGAATAGAAGCTGACGACGGTAATGATAGCTCTAAGTCTTCCGCCTCGTCGTCCATACGCAGAGGAACTCTCGGTATACCCTGTCCTGCCGTATCGAATTTATTCCTTGCATTAATGAAAGGCAGGTTAAGAGTATTAGCGGACAAGAAACCTGCTTTCCCCGTCCTGGAAGCAAGTTTAAATATAGCGTCGTTCAATAATTCAAATGTTCTTGCAACATTATTGGACTGCGACGGAAACTCGGGAGCGATGTCCCTGAACCGCTCAAAAAATTCAGAGTCCAATGACGCTATAATTCTCTTGTCCGGAAGCGCAGCAGTCTGGCCCGACGGAACAACTTGAGGGAGAAAGTGCCGGATGAAGTCCACGGCAGCTTTATGTTGTTCCGAAAGGGATAGCTCCAATTCATCCGTATCCCTTTCACCATCCGGTCGGACCTCCCGATGTTCCCGGTCGTCTGCCCCCGATGCTTCGGCGGAGCGTACCGACCCAGCGCCGTCGGATAATTCCCGATCCGACACCGTTTCTGTCGGCTGCTGGGATAAGCTGTGCTATCTGCACAAGAATATCCGACGTCGAGACCTGCGGAGGCGCAGTCTTTCGCTGCTTCGCCGAGGGCAGCTCCGCATCAGATGGCTCCCGCATACTTTTCCTATGCGAACGTCCGGAGTCCATCGGTCTCGAATCCCTGGCTGCCGGATGGTGTGACCTGGTCGCCGAAGAATCCTTCATCGGCGAAGCTGGTTAAATATCGGCGGTCACGCAGCCAAGGTGCGGTCGTGTGCGCTGACGAGAAGAGGAAGCCTTAACAGTCTCTGCGGACTGCTTATACAACGGAGCGTCCCGAGCGACGGACGTATGCTCCGCTAAAGACACATTTTGTACCACAACATCTGGTCCCAGATGTTGTTGTACGAGAGAGGGGCCTCTCTCGCTCGCGGTCCGGCTGGACCTGGACGAGCTAGGAACCGGACTAAAAGGCTTCCTCCGTTCTCGCTTACTATCCGCTGTCACTGGGTGTGCATCTATTATGTTTATAGTGCTCGCATCACCCAAAATTTCCTCTTGGACCGCATCGGACGAACCCGGCTGCCGAACCATTCGGTGAATGGACGCTACACCGGGCGAGCTAGCGGACGACATTTGTCTAATCTCCATGAGCACTTTTGCCGCTAGCTCTGAATTCATTTGTGACGACGGACGCACACTTGAAGAAGATAACATGGAAACATCACCCTGTTCTGGTTCCTCTGAAATAGAAACTGAGAGAGTAGAGTGACCTTGTGGAGAAAGAGCCGGCATCGCTCTTTCTCCAGAAACAACATATCGTGACACACGTTTCCAATGTTTCTCATCCCAATGTTCACATATAGGACAGGGATTAATGCGAGAACACTGACTACAATTAATACAATGATCATGAAAGTCAGAGGAAGATTTCTTCCTATTACAATTTGAACAATGTCCCTTCATTGTGAAAGAACAACAATAAGTCCTAGTTACTCGCAAAAACCCCTGACACAAAGATACATAATAACATGATCCATTAATAAATGAAAAAACAATTGCAAAACAAAATAATTTTGAAAAAATATTTTTTCAGAGAAGCCCAAGTTGCTGAAAAGTAACGTTGAGCCCCGATGGATCCGATGGCAAAGTGTGGTCAAAATTTTTTAATTTATATAAAATAATTAATGAGACACTTTCGGATAATATAAATGTATCTTATAATGAGATAAACTACCACAAAGGCAAACAGCCCCCCTCAAAAAAGGCTGTTGCCAATGAAAACAAACAGTGTAAACACACTAGAAAACATGACTCCAGGCACTGAAAAAACTGGCCCGGAATCAGTCATCAATTACACTCTATCTGATGCAAAACAGAGACTCCCAGGGGAGAATCTGTAGAACATCAGATGGAAGATGCAGAACACAAACGTTATACACCCATGGGTGAAAACGTAACTATGGGGAAAATAACAGAAAACATTCTGTAACCAAGCAACTCTCCCAGGAAATTTTAGAAATGAAATTTCTCAAAAATATGCCAAAAGCATGGGAGAATTGCCAGGGGGGACTTTAGAAGGCTAGGGGAGAGGAAACACTGAATAAGCAGTGCAACAATTAGCAAGAATGACAACAAGAGGCCCATGCCTCGAAAATAGGCAACTTAACATAATTTCATCAAAAAATTTTAAGTACAGCCCTGATTATTTTTTGCCACTTCTTTTTCCTCTCCTCCTTCTATCCTCCTTAGAATCACATTTTCTCCAAAAATTACGTGTCTGGCATCCTTTAAACTGAGATTTACAAGCACAAAGATCAGTGAGATGTTGACTGATGAAGGGCCAAACAGAGAATGATAATTGGCGCCAATTTCGGGACGACTGCGTCACTGCGCATGCGCAGTAGAGGCGTACTATGGAGGTCCTTTAGGACATGATTTCTTTTTGTTTTGGATGCAAATTTTGGGGATTGGGGGGGCAAAATTTGTGTTTGGCCCTGGTTTTGTTGGAGTTAGCACCAGCTAAGTCTGGGTCATTGGTACAGTATAAAAATATCAGTGTAACTAAATAACAAGAATGACAACAAAATGGCTGCTGCCTTGAAAATAGGTAACTTAACATAATTTCATTAAAAATTTTAAGTTACAGCCCTGATAATATTCTGTCACACATTTTTCTTCTCCTCCTTCTATATCCTCCTTAGAATCACCATTTCACTAATATTTATGTGTCTGGCATCATTTAAACTGAGATTTACAAGCACAAAGATCAGTCAGATGTTAACTGATGAAGGGCCAAACTAAGAATGAATAATGGCGCCAATTTCGGAACGTCCTTGACACTGCACATGCGCAGTAGAGGTGAAGTGTGGAGGGCCATTCACGACATGTTTTCTTTGGTTTTAGATGCAAATTTTGGGGATTGGGGGGCAAAATTTGTGTTTGGCCCTATATTTTAAGAGTTAGCACCAGCTATGTCTGGGTCATTGGTACAGTATAAAAATTTAGTTATTCGAGAATTTTTTTTGCATGTGTCGTCTGCTTTTCATGTTAGGTAAAGGGGTAAACATGGCTGGTTTGCAATCACATTCATGATATTATGACCAAAAAGCTATGTAGAAAATTTTGAAAAACAATCTTGAATGGTTTTCTGTGAAATGTGATGACAAGAAATGGTTATATGGTCACATAAATATGTAAATATAAGTCCAACAAAGGCAATAACTCTTCAAAAATTATTCGGAACAAGCTGGTTCTTAATCCTATTCAGGAAATTATCACCAAAAAGCAATACATTAAATTTGGGAAGAATAGTTTGAACAGTATTCTATTAAATGTAATGACAAGAAATGGGGAAGGATGGATGGAAGGACAAACAAACAAATGGAAGGAAGGAACCCATTCCTGTATCCCCCCTCCCCCACCCCCACTAAGTGGTTGGGGATAATAAATCAACAATTTGTAAAGCAATGTTTTATACCTGGCTTATCAGGAGTACTTTTGAAATACTGACTAGTGAATGTCTTCCCATCTGGAAAATTAGGCTGCGCTGGAAGACGGGAGTCAAAGTATGAACAGAGCAAATACATAATAATCTGGAATAAAAGAACAAATGACACTGAAAAAAGAACAAATGACATTGAAAATAGTATGCAATATAATGGAACCCTGTTAATTGAATAGCCACTTTGCCAGAAAAAAAATATCAATTAGGCCTAAAAAAGTTAAAAAAATGTGTTTCTTGGGCCTTCCCGCATGGTCATTTTGGCTGTCTCATGGTCTCTTTTTATAACCAATGCAAACTTCAAAAAATAAAAATTAAATGGTTTATGTCAGATATTTTACCCAAGTTAAAAAATTTATAAATTTGTCTCTCGAGTATACCAAGGCTTTGCAATGCTCCTGCACTCAAGGAATGGAATACACCACCACCCATGCTATTCTGTAGATTATGAGGCCTAAAACATAAAACAAACCAAGAATATGAATTTTTGTTGGCAAAGAAATAATTCCAAAAACAAGAAAAACTGTTGCTTAGGTAACACATGCCCCCCCCCCCCTGTGACCTTCACCTTGCAGCAGAAACTATTATATGCGACACACCTTCTGACTGTCCTTAACATTTGTAAAAAGATTAACAATTGCACTCCGATTCGTTTCTGAGTTATGGCTGAGACACGAATATTGATTGATTTTTAGTGTGACCTTGAAATGTGACCTTGACATTGAAGGTACGAACCCGGCTATGGTATGTGACACATCCTCCCATGGTCCTTTATAATTGTGTGAAGTTTGGTGACTGTGGCCCTAACCGTGTACAGTGTGACCTTGAAATGTGACCTTGACCTTACAGACCTGGCTGTGGTGTGTGACACATCCACCCATTGTCCTTTATAAATGAGCAATGTTAGATGACTGTAGCCCTAATAGTTTTGAAGTTATGCTTGAGACACGATTTGTGACTCTAAACATATGGTCAATTGTGACTTCCACCTTGCAGATGTGGCGGAAACTATTATATGCGACACACCTTCTGACTGTCCTTAACATTTGTAAAAAGTTTAACAATTGTACTATGATTTGTTTCTGAGTTATGGCTGAGACACGAATATTGACCGATTTTTAGTGTGACCTTGAAATGTGACCGTGACCCTGAAGGTACAAACCTGGCTATGGTGTGTGGCACATCCTCCCATGGTCCTTTATAATTGTGTGAAGTTTGATGACTGTGGACCTAACCATTTTACACACACACGCCTGCACACACACACACACACACACACACTTGGACGGACACACAAACACTTCAATCACTATATGCCACCCGACTTAAGTCACGGGGCATAATAAATGAAAGTGTCAATGACACTGTAGCTCAACTTGTTTAAGACATGTACATGTATAGTATGTGACACAGCAATGACAAACATCTAGGTTATGACCTGATAACAAAGGTACATGTAAAGTATTGTAACGGTCTGTACATAAATGCTGACCGTAGCCTGTAAAAAATATATAGGTAAAGTATTGTAAAGGTGGGCGACAGTTAGATGATAAACTAGAAAAGAAATCTATGAGTCGCAGAGTGGGTCTGACTGAACCCAAAAATATTTGTTCTCATAGCACAGTGATAACAAAGGCACCTAGAAACACTCGTTCCTGTCACAAGGTGATAACAAAGGTACCCCAAGAAGTTTCGTGAAGATCAGTTCATAAATACAGCCTTTAGTCCGAGCCGTATTGAGATGTGCACTTACTGTGTGTAAGTAGCAATGAACAAATCAAAGTTCATCTAATTCGCATAATTTCTGCTCGAGAAGAAAAACCTGCATTATATGTGATGTATTCCATGTTACTAAACATTCCTACAAAAATTTATTCAAATTAGAACTTTCATACAGAAGTTCTGTACAAAAAACTGATTGCAGTAATTTTGGTACAAAATTGCCGCCGGCAGCCATCTTGAATTTTGGACCGCGCCCAAAAACACTCATTCTCATCCCAAGGTGATAACAAAGGTATCCAAGAAGTCTCGTGAAGATCGGTTCATAAATACAGCCTCCAGCCCTATTGACATGTGCACTTACAGTGTATAAGTAGCACTGAATAAATCAAAGTTCATCTAATTTGCATAATTTCTGCACGAGAAAAAAAAACGTATTATATGTGATGTATTCCATGTTACTAAACATTCATACAAAAATTTATTCAAATCAGAACTTTCATACAGAAGTTCTTTACAAAAACCTGATAGCCCTAATTTTGGTACAAAATGGCTGCTGGTGGCCATCTTGAATTTGGGACAGCACCCCAAAATACTCGTTCTTGTCCCACGTTTATAACAAAGGTACCCAAGAAGTTTCGTAAAGATCAGTTCATAAATACAGCCTCTAGTCCGAGCTGTATAGAAGTTGAGTACAAAAAACTGATTGGACCTTATTTTGGTACAAAATGGCCACTGGCAGCCATCTTGAATTTTGGACCACACCCTAAACACTCATTCTCATCCCAAGGTGATAACAAAGGTACCCAAGAAGTTTCGTGAAGATCGGTTCATAAATACAGCCTCCAGCCCTAGCCGTATTGACATGTGCACTAACAGTGTATAAGTAGCACTGAATAAATCAAAGTTCATCTCATTTGCATAATTTCTGCACGAGAAAAAAACCTGTATTATATGTGATGTATTCCATATTACTAAACATTCATACAAAAATTTATTCAAATCAGAACTTTCATACAGAAGTTCTGTACAAAAACCTGATAGCCCTAATTTTGGTACAAAATGGCTGCTGGCAGCCATCTTGAATTTGGGACAGCACCCGAAAATACTCGTTCTTGTCCCACGTTTATAACAAAGGTACCCAAGAAGTTTTGTAAAGATCAGTTCACAAATACTGCCTCTAGCCTGAGCCATATAGAAGTTGTGTACAAAAAACTGATTGGACCTAATTTCGGTACAAAATGGCCACTGGCAGCCATCTCGAATTTTGGACCGCACCCAGAAACACTCGTTCTCATCCCAAGGTGATAACAAAGGTACCCAAGAAGTTTTGTGAAGATCGGTTCATATATACAGACTCTAACCCGAGACGTATTGACATGTGCACTTATTGTGTATAAGTAGTACTGAATAAATCAAAGTTCATCTAATTTGCATAATTTCTGCGTGAGATAAAAACCCTTATTATATGTGATGTATTCCATTCATACAAAAATATATTCAAATCAGAACTTTCATACAGAAGTCCTGTACAAAATCTGATTGCACTAACTAAAGTACAAAATGGTGGCTGGTGGCCATCTTTAATTTCGGACCACACCCAAAACCACTTGTTCTCGTCCCACGGTGATAACAAAGGTACTCAAGAAGTTTCGTAAAGATCGGTTCATAAATACGGCCTCTAGCCCGAGCCGTATTGGCATTAGCACTTACAGTGCTGAAAGTAACACTAAATAAATCAAAGTTAGTCTAATTTGCATAATTTACGCACGAGAAAAAAACCTGTATTATATGTGATGTATCCCATGGTACTAAACATTTTATACAAAAAATTATTCAAATCAGCGCTTTCATATGGAAGTTCTGCGCAAAAATCTGATTGCATATAATTTTGTACAAAATGGCTGCCAGCGGCCATCTTGAATTTCAGACTGGACCCCAAAACAATCGTTCTCGTCCCACGGTGATAACAAAGGTACCCAATAGGTTTCGTAAAGATCAGTTCATAAATATGGACTCTAGCCCGAGCCGTATCGACATTTGCACTTACAGTGCTGAAAGTAACACTAAATAAATCAAAGTTAGTCAAATTTGCATAATTTACGCACAAGAAAAAAACCCCGTATTATATGTGATGTATCCCATGGTACTAAACATTCAAACAAAATTTTTTTCAAACCAGAGCTTTCATATGGAAGTTCTGTGCAAAAATCTGATTGCACCTAATTTTGTACAAAATGGCTGCCAGCGGTCGTCTTGAATTTCGGACCGGACCCCAAAACACTCGTTCTCGTCCCACGGTGATAACAAAGGTACCATAGAAGTTTCGTAAAGATCGGTTCATAAATACGGCCTCCAGCCCGAGCCGTATTGAATAGTTGACGGACAGACGGTCAGATGGATGGCTGGCCAAGGCATAAGCTCAAATTTGACTTTCGACAAACTTGAGCTAAAAATTAAATAAGATTGAACGTGTCAATGACACAACTCAACTTGTCCAAGAAGGGACTGAACTAAATAGAAAGCTCCAGTAATGATAAGTCACTCAATCAAGTTTCTAAAAAAAAAATCACACTAAAGCTACATACGAAACCTGAAAAAGATCAGATGAGAGATGCGACCTGTAGGGTGTACTAATGGAATTGTTGACAATTTATATGCCAAATCCAAAATGGCTGATGTTGGCTATGTTTTTCAACAAAAATTTGATAGCTCCTATGTAGATATCACACCAAAGCCACATATGAAATTTGAAGAAAATTGGGTGAGAGATGTGGCCTGAAGGGTGTGCTAATCGAATTGCTCACAATTTGTATGTCAAATCCATGATGGCTGCTGGGGCCATGTTTTTCAACGAATTCAGACAAATTTGATAGTGCCCATCTAGATATCACAAAAAACCCACATATAAAATTTGAAAAAGATTGGGTGAGAGAAGCGGCCTGTAGCATGTGCCAATGGAATTGTTGAAAATATATGTGACAAATCAAAGATGGCGAACAGCAGCTATATTTTTCAACAAAATTCAGAAAAATTCAATAGCTCCCATCTAGACATTGTCCTAACGCCACTTATGAAAATTGGAACTAATCAGGTGAGAGATGTGGCTTGCTGAGTGTGCCAATGGAATTGTTGACCATATTTATGTTCCAAATCTAAGATTGACGTTGGCAGCCATGTTTTTCAACAGAATTCATAAAAACTCAATAGCTCCCATCTAGGCACTGTCCTAAAGGCACATTTGAAATTTGAAACTGATCAAGTATGAGATGTGGCCTGTAGGGTCTGCCAATGGAATTGCTGACAATTGATATGCCAAATCTACTAAGATGGCTGCTGGCGGCAATGTTTTTCAATGAAATTCGAAAGAAATCGATAGCTCCCATCTAGACATTGCCCCAAGCCAAGTATGAAATTTGGAACTGATCGGGTTAGAGCTGAGGTGTGTTAGGGTGTGCTAAAGGAATTGTGGACAGATGGATGTACTGATGGACGACGGATCACAACCCATCCCAATAGCTCATACTTGACGTCAAGTTGAGCTAAAAAATGCCCACTTACATGCAATTTTACAAAAAAATGGCCCGAGAAAAGATCTATTTTGTGGGGCCTTAACATGAGTACACAATTAACAGGAATTGTGTCATTTTCCTATCTTCTAGTTGTAAATTGAGTATTTATTTTATATCTTGTTTGTGAATTGAGCTCTCTCAAACAAGATATAATAGATTAAATGCCAATAATGGATGTATTCTGGCCAACACTGGTCTATAAATATGTGGAATTCAGAGAATGTTGGAGTAATTCTTCGACTGGTTACACTTTTTGTCCAATTAACAGTGAAACACTCTATAGCCTATATGCAATTAACAGGTCAAATTTGTAGTGAAAGAATGGTAAAGGGTTGGTGTTAAGTTAATGGGTTGGTGTAAGTTATATTGAAGTAATAAGGTTATTCAATTAAAAGATATGCAATTAATGGACTCTGCTGTAGTGCAGATGAAATTCTATCAAAAGGTAATCTAGAATAGCTACCAAAGGCCCAGAGCATGCTTTAACTCCATGCTTTCTGCTGGCAGATATTCATGCCTAGGACGGAATTCCTTTTGCCATTGAAATAAGTATTTGGGCACATCTAATCAAATTTCCACTCTGTAAACTGAATAGATTTTTCACCAATGTTTTCTCGAATTAAATTCAGATGAATTTTTCATTAAGTCAAGCAGACATGACTAGATTTGATGAAAAATATCTTGAAAATACTCAGCGGGTAAAGAGTTTAAAGTGACAGAATTCTGGACAATAAACGTTGTATAATTCAGACTACTGAAAGAAACTAATTCTTTCCTCAAGCACAACATTTATCATCAGATTTTAACCTTATCAGTCTTTTTTCATCCATTCAAACTTTATTTTACACAAACTTATATTTTTTGAAAACAAATTACCCGCATTTATCCCAAGAATTGACACACTTTAAAATAAATATTTTTTTAGCTGTGTCAAAACTTAGAAAATGAAAAATGATGTCAATTTTTCTGCCATTGTGTATTACCGTATATGTCCGTGTATAAGTCACACTTTTTTACCTGAAATGTTATGTCAAAATAGGGGAAGCGTCTTATACATGGGTACGACTTGTTTCAGAGAATTTTTAGGGCACTGACTTCTTCAGACAAACGTTGTTCCTACCGTTTGTCAATTGTATAACAGACAGTACAATCGTGTGGTTTTGACTGAGTGCAGATTCACCAAAATTATTTTCATTTTATTTCAGTTTAAATTCTTCAGAAAATAAAATATTATGTGTGTTTTCTGTTACTTTTATCCATAAATAATAATAAAGAAATATTCTATTTAGTCGTCGTTGTTCAATCAGCCCATGTGTTTACATCAGTGGGTGTACCGAAAATCAACGGGTTTGTGGGGCCAATATGGATGAAACCAAAAAAAAATACAAAATCATCAAAATAACGAAAAAATAAATAATAACACATTAAATGTATGCCAGCAATACCAGGAGAGAAGTATTTATTTATTCCATGAACCCAATTCACTGATGTGTAATGTCCAGTTATAAATTACGCACACGTGCACCAGGTAAAGTTAGTTTCAATAGCACCGACAATGCTCAAGTGGGACAACAATTTGAAAACAATTTGCGCTGTAACCTGCGAATTTGTTGTATTTTTATTGGTTTTTCCGGAACGTTCTGGAAAAACCAACTTAATCACAACAACTGCGCAGGTTACAGTGCAAATGAAATTCTGATTCTGAAACTTTGAAGTTTCAGTCACAAACGAGCATTGCATTTTCTTGACAGGGATGAAGACATTGGGGTGATAAACAAACAACGAAAAACAAATAAATGCGAGTATTTTTTAAATCTTTAATAATAATTTTCCTTTATTCTTTTATCTTATTCACCACGTGGTAACTTTTGAAAACTTACCTATTTCTGTTGCATCCCAAACTGCCCCAAATTGGCAAAACGTAACTTGCAACTAATTCTTTTTGACTGCATATATTTAAAAATGGGGGTGCGACTTGTACATGGGCTTTAGGCAAAAGGGAGGAATTCCAAGTGTGAGTTTGGGGTGCGACTTATACACAGGGGAGACTTATACACGGACATATACGGTAGTTCTTTGAAAATAAATGAAAGTGTCAATGACACTGTAGCTCAACTTGACAAACTTGAACTTGGTGAGTTATAAATGAAATGGCAAAATTGAAGATCATTAGTACCAATGTTATTTGATGAAATTTCAACATAACAGCATTGTGTGTGCAAAACGTCAGAGTAATCCATGCATTTTTAAATGTAAACTGTAAGACTGGCTTAAGGAAGAATGTTGATACACAAATGCAGTATGTTCAGAGGCTATTAAATGGCAACTTTTTTCACAGAAATGAATACTAATCAACAGCTCTTATCTAGAGTTCTTGACTAATGAGCACACCAAGTTCAAAAACAATCCTATGAATAATGTGACCTGCAGGCCATGTCAAAGAATCTTGATGCAGAAATGCAATAAATTCAAAGATTGTTGCTAACAGCAACAGTTTTTGATGGAAATGATTTATTTATTTATTGGTGTTTAAAGTCACATATTTATGCACAATGGCTAATCATGACCATGACAGTTTTACGGGTGGAGGAATCCGGAGTACCCAGAGAGAACCACCGAGCAACGACGAGCAGCTGCCAGCCCCCCAACATCGTAACTCCGCACTGCAGCACAGGCAGGGTTAGATTGGTTGAAGACATGCGCACCATCGATGTGCAGTACGCCTCGCAGGCAATGGAGATGAAGTGTCCCACCCAAGGACACAACGCGGTTGCCGCAGGTGGGATTCGAACTGAGGACCTCTCGGCTTGCAGCCTGCACCTCTACCTACTGAGCCACCGCGCACCCTTGATGGAAATGATAAGAAAATCAATAGCTCCTATCTTTGTCACCCTGCATAAGCAAACAAAGTTTCAAAACAACCTGATAATGAATGTGCCCTCTGAAGCATGCTAAAGGAAGATGTTAATGCACAAATGCACTAAGTAGAAGGTCATTGCTTTGTGGCAATGGTTTTTTTTTTTGGGGGGGGGGGGGGGGGTGGGTGTAATGGAAATTCATAAATATACCCTACTGAGACTGCAATAGGGATAAGTTGATTCACAAATGCAGTAAGTTCAAAGGCTGGTGATAATGATAACTTTTTATGGAAATTAAAAAATAGCTCACATCTAGAGGTCACCCAAACACACATACCCAAGTTTCAAAGTGATCCGATCATAAATGTGACCTGAAGGGTGTGTTAAAGGGAAATATTGAGGTCTGACTAAACTAAGTTCAAAGGTCAGCGGCAACATTTTTTGACAGAAATGGAAGAAAATCGACTGCTCCCATATAGATGTCACCCCACACAAGCACACCAAGTTTGCAAGCGATCCAATCTTAAATGTGCCCTGCAGGGTGTGTCAAATGGAAATACTGATGCTTAACTGCTCTAAGTTTTTACCAAGTTCATCGAAGGTCATTGCCAGTGGCAACATTTTTTGACGGAAATCGAAGAAAATCAATTGCTCCCATCTAAAGGTCACCCCAAACAAGCTTGCCAGGTTTCAAAGCAATATGATCATAAATGTGCCCTGTAGGGTGTGCCCAAGGGAAATATTGAGGTCTTCTGACTAAACTAAGTTCTAAGAACGTTGGCCGCGACAACATTTTTTGACGGAAATGGAAAAAAATCGATAGCTCCCATCTAGAGGTCACCCCAAACAAGCATATCAGGTTTCAAAGCAATCCAACCATAAATGTGCCCTGTAGGGAGTGCCAAAGGGAAATATTGTGGTCTGACTAAACTAAGTTCTAAGAACATTGGTCACGGCAACATTTTTTGACGGAAATTGAAGAAAATCAATAGCTCCCATCTAGAGGTCGCCCTAAACAAGCATGCCAGGTTTTAAAGCAATCCAATCATAAATGTGCCCTGTAGGGTGTGCCAAAGGGAAATATTGAGGTCTGACTAAACTAGAACTATCACTGAAGGTGATTAATACCCCCGCTTTGGGTTTTTAGAGGAATGCACTTCTGATCATGTAGGCGAAGGCCATAAGGAAATGTATACATAAAGATCATTTTTTGTTGTTGAAATTTGTATTTGCATGTGGCCTTCCACAGAACAGCACTGAATACTTAAAGAGCCCACACATATATGGTTTACATTTGGAAAAACACATTTACAATGTGCAACATGTATGCAAAATCGGTTCATTAATGTAGGAGGAGTTGCACACACAAGAATCCCATTTGAAAACCCATAATAAATCCAAGTTAAAGGGAGATAACCTGGTTAAAATTGTCGCAGATCAAAAATTTGGGAATATGCGTATGTTCACTTAGTTGTGATAATGTTTGAAAGGTTTCGTCAAAATTGATTGATAAATGTAGGAGGAGTTGCACGCACAAGAATTTCATGTAGAAACCCATAATAAATCTAGGTTAAAGGGAGATAACCTAGTTAAAATTGCCACAGCTCAAAAATTTTGGAATATGCGCATGTTTACTTAGTAGTGATGATGTCTGTAAACTTTTGTCCAAATTGATTGATAAATGTAGGAGGAGTTGCGCACACAAGAATTTCATGCAGAAACCTATATTAAATCAAAGTTCAAGAGAGATAACCTGGTTAAAATTGTCGCAGATCAAAAAGTTTGGAATATGCACATGTTCACTTAGTAGAGATGATGTTTGAAAGGTTTCATCAAAATCGGTTCATTAATGTAGGAGGAGTTGCGCACACAAGAATTTGTTCGAACGGAAATACATAATAAATCTAAGTCAAAGGGAGATAACCTGGTTAAAATTGTCGCAGATCAAAAATCTTGGAATATGCGCTTGTTCACTTAGTAGTGATGATGTCTGAAAAGTTTTGTCCAAATTGATTGATAAATGTAGGAGGAGTTGCACGCACAAGAATTTCATGTAGAAACCCATAATAAATCTAAGTTAAAGGGAGATAACCTAGTTAAAATTGCCACAGCTCAAAAATTTTGGAATATGCGCATGTTCACTTAGTAGTGATGATGTCTGTAAACTTTCGTCCAAATTGATTGATAAATGTAGGAGGAGTTGCGCACACAAGAATTTCATGCCGAAACCCATATTAAATCAAAGTTCAAGAGAGATAACCTGGTTAAAATTGTCGCAGATCAAAAAGTTTGGAATATGCACATGTTCACTTAGTAGAGATGATGTTTGAAAGGGTTCATCAAAATCGGTTCATTAATGTAGGAGGAGTTGCGCACACAAGAATTTGTTTGAACGGAAAAACATAATAAATCTAAGTCAAAGGGAGATAACCTGGTTAAAATTGTCACAGATCAAAAATCTTGGAATATGCGCATGTTCAATTAGTAGTGATGATGTCTGAAAAGTTTTGTCCAAATTGATTGATAAATGTAGGAGGAGTTGCGCACACAAGAATTTCATGTAGAAACCCATATTAAATCAAAGTTCAAGAGAGATAACCTGGTTAAAATTGTCGCAGATTAAAAAGTTTGGAATATGCACATGTTCACTTAGTAGAGATGATGTTTGAAAGGTTTCATCAAAATCGGTTCATTAATGTAGGAGGAGTTGCGCACACAAGAATTTGTTCGGATGGAAAGACACAATAAATCTAAGTCAAAGGGAGAAAACCTGGTTAAAATTGTCGCAGATCAAAAATCTTGGAATATGCGCATGTTCACTTAGTAGTGATGATGTCTGAAAAGTTTTGTCCAAATTGATTGATAAATGTAGGAGGAGTTGCACGCACAAGAATTTCATGTAGAAACCCATAATAAATCTAAGTTAAAGGGAGATAACCTAGTTAAAATTGCCACAGCTCAAAAATTTTGGAATATGCGCATGTTCACTTAGTAGTGATGATGTCTGTAAACTTTCGTCCAAATTGATTGATAAATGTAGGAGGAGTTGTGCACACAAGAATTTCATGCCGAAACCCATATTAAATCAAAGTTCAAGAGAGATAACCTGGTTAAAATTGTCGCAGATCAAAAAGTTTGGAATATGCACATGTTCACTTAGTAGAGATGATGTTTGAAAGGTTTCATCAAAATCGGTTCATTAATGTAGGAGGAGTTGCGCACACAAGAATTTGTTCGAACGGAAAAACATAATAAATCTAAGTCAAAGGGAGATAACCTGGTTAAAAGTGTCACAGATCAAAAATCTTGGAATATGCGCATGTTCAATTAGTAGTGATGATGTCTGAAAAGTTTTGTCCAAATTGATTGATAAATGTAGGAGGAGTTGCGCACACAAGAATTTCATGTAGAAACCCATATTAAATCAAAGTTCAAGAGAGATAACCTGGTTAAAATTGTCGCAGATTAAAAAGTTTGGAATATGGACATGTTCACTTAGTAGAGATGATGTTTGAAAGGTTTCATCAAAATCGGTTCATTAATGTAGGAGGAGTTGCGCACACAAGAATTTGTTCGGATGGAAAGACACAATAAATCTAAGTCAAAGGGAGAAAACCTGGTTAAAATTGTCGCAGATCAAAAATCTTGGAATATGCGCATGTTCACTTAGTAGTGATGATGTCTGAAAAGTTTTGTCCAAATTGATTCATAAATGTAGGAGGAGTTGCGCACACAAGAATTTCATGTCCGGAAAGACGTACGGACGGACGTACGGACGGACGGATGGACGGACGGACGTACGGACATACAGGGCGATTCCTATATAGCCCCCACTTCTTCGAAGCGGGGGTATAACTAGGTTCTTAGAACATTGGCCGTGGCAACACTTTTTGATGGAAATTGAAGAAAATCGATAGCTCCCATCTAGAGGTCACCCCAAACAAGCAAACCAAGTTTCAAAGCAATCTGATCATAAATGCGACCTGTGAGATATGCCAAAGGAAATTGTGTATGTGTACGTACGCCGACGGACGAGAAGTGATGGCAATAGCTCAGCTTGACTTTGTCAAGTTGAGCTAAAAGTTAAAAAATTTATAGTAATTTATATATTTTTTATACTTACCAATGACCCAGACTTAGCTGGTGCTAACTCTAACAAAACCAGGGCCAAACACAAATTTTGCCCCCCAATCCCCAAAATTTGCATCCAAAACAAAAAGAAATCATGTCCTAAAGGACCTCCATACTACGCCTCTACTGCGCATGCGCAGTGACGCAGACGTCCCGAAATTGGCGCCAATTATCATTCTTACTGGCAGTGCCTGGTCAGCGCTATGTACTCAGCGGGGAGGCAAGAGTTCCCAACTCCTGGGAGGGCCATCCCCGTCTGGGTCATTGGTAAGTATAAAAAATATATAAATTACTATAAATTTTTTAACATTTTTATACTGTACCAATGACCCAGACTTAGCTGAATAGTAAACAGGCTGGAGGCCTAGGACATAGAGGAAAATCCAATAAGCTCAACTATATAATAAAGAGATAACCCCTTAAGGAGAATAGGAGTATTAGGCTTTACATGTATCTTTCTTATTATTTATTAAATTAGAAAGATACAATACCCTTAATAATTGAGCACCATAATATTCATGTTCTCTATTAACATCCAGTATATCCCTTATACTAATTATTTTTAAAGTAAGCCAATAAATAAAGTAGTCCAGAGAATTGAGACTCTTTATAGTCATTTAAAAGTGTCCGAGTATTGTATATTAAAGCCAGTTTGACACTTGACATATACAAATGCTTCACACCGAGCTACACTTTAATAAGACATGAATGAATTTTAATATTAATATTACACTTTAAAACCATCCCGGAAGCGACTCAGAAATACTGACTTGGAGGAGGCATTCCCTTGCTTTTCACTATAAAGCAGGTGACCTAAGGGAACACCCGCCCCCCCCCCCCCCCCCCTTCCCCTTGCCCTGGGTCAAATAGCCCAGAGCGAAGAGGGCAGCCGGACGGAGTCACTGCCGGAACAGAAAGCCTGCATAACTATAGTTGCAACTGTTTAGTGGACGACATTCTGAGCAACAGATAACGGACCTAAACAATGCAGGTCTCCAGAAATGGACTCAATATTTCTGAGATAAAAATTTGTGAATGTGGATGGCTGAGACCAATAAGCAGCCTTCATTAAATCTGTAATAGCAACACTATTAGCATAAGCCCAAGAAGTAGCAAGAGCTCTTACTTCATGAGCGGAAATCTTAAGCACAGACTGCTGAGAAGAAGATAAACTCTCATAAGCAGTACGGATAGTTAATTGAATCCATCTAGCAATAGAATGGACCGAAATGTCCTTTCTATTAGGCATCAAAGACAGAAAGAAACGATTTTGTCCCTTTCTGATGAACTGAGATCTCTGTTTATAGATACGTAACGCTCTAACAGGACAGAGTAAAGGCCTACGCCCATCTGAAGACGGAAGAGCCTTAATAACAATAGGTTCCGGATATTTATTAGGAGCCTGATTCTTAGCTAAAAAACCCACATTAGTAGTGAAGGTGATAGTGTTCCCGACACTACGATAGTGAGAATCATCCACCGACAGTGCATGAAGCTCACTGACTCTTCTAGCAGAAGAGAAAGCTAAGAGAAAAGCTGTCTTATAAGATAAGAATTTGAGATCTACTGTCCCAAGAGGTTCAAATGGCTTTTCCTTCAATTTAAGAAGAACCCAAGCTAAATTCCATTTAGGAATTAATCTAAGAGTTCTGGGTCTATTTATCGAGAAGTTTCTAACTAACTTAGATAAAGAGACATTAGATGCAATTTGTAAACTATCATGATGTGCATAGGTATCAGATAACATAGACCTATAACCCTTAATAGTAACAGGCTGCAGTTTGATTTCGTCAAACAAGTATACTAGAAAGTTTGCAATGTCTGGTATAGAGGGATCGAATACATCTACAGAATGATCCCTACACCAACAACGAAAAACCTTCCACTTAGCCGCATAGTTTAGCGAAGAGGAGGTCCTCCTACAGTTAGAAATCGCGTCCACTGCTCGTCCTGTAAAGTGCTTGCCATGCAAGAAGGACCGCACAACGGAAAAACGTGAAGGTGGAGACCTTGCGGGTTGTGATGAAGTTGGAGCGATTTCCCCTGTGAAAGAAGATCCTCCCGCGGAGGAAGCTTTCGTGGTAGGTCCCACAACAGACACCTGAGTACATTTATCCACGGTCTCTGTGGCGACAGAGATGCTACCAACAGAATCTTGCATTGAGATTGTTTTATCTTTAGCAATACTTGTTGAATTAACGGCGCTGCAGGATACGCATATCCTATCATTCCATCCCAGGGGATCGACAGAGCGTCTACTGCAAATGCTCTTGGATCCGGACACGGAGACACATACGTCTGCAACTGATTGTTGAGATGTGTCGCAAATAAATCTATCATTGGCCGTTCCCATTGGTAGCAAATCTGATTGAATACTTGTTTGTTGAGAGTCCACTCCGACGGCAACAAGCGACCCTTTCGTGAAAGGGAGTCTGCTAGCACATTCAGACGACCCGGTATGTGACGAACCGAAAGAAGAACGTGATGTTCTAGCGCAAACAGAAGGATTCTTTCCGTTAGATTGAACAACGGAACTGAATGAGTGCCTCCCTGATTCCGTATATACGCCACTACTGTCGTATTGTCGGATAGGATTTGGACATGAGCATTGTGAATAATGTCCATCCAGTGACGTAACGCAAGCCAAATTGACATCATTTCCTTGATATTTATGTGCTTGCACAGGAATTGCGGATCCCAAAGACCCTGGCATCTCGAATCCGTTGGGATTAATGATGCACCCCAACCTGTTTGAGTGGCATCCTTCATAATGGTAAAACTCGGATCCGGCAACTGCAGCGGAACTCCCTGAGTTAACCACTGAATGTTTGCCCAAGTCTGAATCTCTTGTTTCACTTGATCTGACAAGAGAACGTCTACGTCGAGCGAATGAATTTTCACACTCCAATTCTGAGTCAAGAAAATTTGAAGAGGACGTGTGCGTAACCGCCCCATCGGAATGAGATCCGCAGCGGCTCCGCACAGACCTATCAGTCTCATAAATTCTCTCGCTGTGACTTTGTCTGCGTGCAGACAATAGCGAGCGTAACAACTGACTAATTTCGCTCTGGTTAACGGCAGACAAACGAGATTGTTGTGCGTCTCGAACCTCATTCCCAGATGAGTGAATGACTTGGACGGCACCAGATCCGACTTCTCCTCGTTTACTATGAAACCGAGACGTCGGAGCAATAGAAGTAGATTCTGAACATCGTTCTGAAGCGTTAACTCGTTGCCGTACCTCTGAAGAATGTCGTCCAGGCAGGCCGACGTTACCGCAGACGAATGAGCTCGGAAATAGATCATTACCGAGTTCATTACCCGAGTGAAAGCCCAGGGTGCTAGATTCAATCCGAAGCACATCGCCCGGAATTGATACACCACTCCTAGGACTGCGAAGCGTAGATACTTTCGGAATGTCGGATGTACCATGACGTGAAAGTACGCATCTTTGAGATCTATGCTTGTTGCATAATCGTTCACCCGAATACTCGCTCTGACCGACCGAATCGTCTCCATATAAAATTTCGGAGTGACGATCAGCTTGTTTATCCAGCTCAAATCTATGACTGGACGGAACAAGCCGTCTGGTTTCGGAACCAGAAACAGATGGCTGTAGAATCCCGGAGTTTCCTGGTTTTCTTCGACCTCTACCGCGTTCTTCATTAAAAGAGACTGCACCTCTGATAACAGAGCGTTTCTTTTCTGTGGATTTGACGGAAGTTGAGTCCACTTTGGACTGCGAGTTAATGGAGGCTTTCGTTTGAAGGATATCTTTAGACCTTCCGAAGTCACTCCTCTCACCCAAGGGTCGTCCGTAATCGACGCCCATTCTTGTGAAAAGCTCGACAACCTTCCACCAACCGGTACGCGATAAGAGGTTTAAGCCATCACCTCCTGGACCTGCGAGGCCTGCGGTAGGAGAAACCACGTCCTCCACGACCCGCACCTCGCCCCGTCGACCTCGGGGCGTCCGACCGATTGTCCCGGCCCGAAGGACGTCCCGAACGAGAGTCACTACCCTGACGGTCTCTTGAATAAGACCAAGAGGACCCACCGGAACCTCTATAGGAACCTCTCTTGGGCGCATTAGACCCAGAAGTGCCTGTCTTATTCTTGTCTGCTGTATCCGGCTTCTTAGAGGCAGATTTGAACAACAGAGAATCCAAAGCTTTCTTTGTAATTTTATCATAAATAGCAGAAAGCTTGCTGTCAAAGAGAAGTTCTCCGGAGACCGAAGCGACTCTAAGAGAGTTCTTCACCTTAGAATCCACAAGTGTGGATGTAGCTAGGGCTGCGTCACGTCTAACCAACTCCAGATTTGCCACTGAAAGGGCGGAGTTACACATGGAATAAGCTACTGCCCTTGAAAGAAGTCTTAAAGAGGATTGTATATCCTGAAACTCTTTCCCCTGAAGGCGCAGTGATAACGCCTTAGTAAGGTGATCTGCGTAAGATAAGGCATCTAAATTGGCTCTGTTAGACGCAATAGCTGTTTCCAACACCGCGGTTGGAATAGAAGCTGACGACGGTAATGATAGCTCTAAGTCTTCCGCCTCGTCGTCCATACGCAGAGGAACTCTCGGGATACCCTGTTCTGCTGTAACGAATTTATTCCTTGCATTAATGAAAGGCAGGTTAAGAGTATTAGCGGACAAGAAACCTGCTTTCCCCGTCTTGGAAGCAAGTCTAAATATAGCGTCGTTCAATAATTCAAATGTTCTTGCAACATTATTGGACTGCGACGGAAACTCGGGAGCGATGTCCCTGAACCGCTCAAAAAATTCAGACTCCAATGACGCTATAATCCTCTTGTCCGGAACCGCAGCAGTCTGGCCCGACGGAACAACTTGAGGGAGAAAGTGCTGGATGAAGTCCATGGCAGCTTTATGTTGTTCCGAAAGGGATAGCTCCAAATCATCCGTATCCCTTTCACCATCCGGTCGGACCTCATGATGTTCCCGGTCGTCCGCCCCCGATGCTTCGGCGGAGCGTACCGACCCAGCGCCGTCGGATAATTCTCGATCCGACACTGTTTCTGTCGGCTGCTGGGATGCTGCGATAAGCTGTGCTATCTGCACAAGAATGTCCGGCGTCGAGACCTGCGGAGGCGCAGTCTTCCGCTGCTTCGCCGAGGGCAGCTCCGCATCAGATGGCTCCCGCATACTTTTTCTATGCGAACCTCCGGAGTCCATCGGTCTCGAATCCCTGGCTGCCGGATGGTGTGACCTGGTCGCCGTAACATCCTTGATCGGTGAAGCTGGTAATATATCGGCGGTCACGCAGCCAAGGTGCGGTCGTGTGCGCTGACGAGAAGAAGAAGCCTCAGCAGTCTCCGCGGACTGCCTATACAACGGAGCGTCCCGAGCGACGGACGTATGCTCCGCTTGCGACACATTTTGTACCACAACATCTGGTCCGAGATGTTGTTGTACGAGAGAGGGGCCTCTCTCGCTCGCGGCCCGGCTGGACCTGGACGAGCTAGGAACCGGACTCAAAGGCTTCCTCCGTTCTCGCTTACTATCCGCCGTCACTGGGTGTGCATCTATTATTTATATAGTGCTCGCATCACCCAAAATTTCCTCCTGGACCGCATCGGACGAACCCGGCTGCCGAACCATTCGGTGAATGGACGCTACACCGGGCGAGCTAGCGGACGACATTTGTCTAATCTCCATGAGCACTTTTGCCGCTAGCTCTGAATTCATTTGTGACGACGGACGCACACTTGTAGAAGATAACATGGAAACATCACCCTGTTCTTGTTCCTCTGAAATAGAAACTGAGAGAGTAGAGTGACCTTGCGGAGAAAGAGCCGGCATAGCCCTTTCTCCAGAAACAACATATCGTGACACACGTTTCCAATGTTTCTCATCCCAATATTCACATATAGGACAGGGATTGATGCGAGAACACTGACTACAATTAATACAATGATCATGAAAGTCAGAGGAAGATTTCTTCCCATTACAATTTGAACAATGTCCCTTCATTGTGAAAGTCCTAGTTACTCGCACAAACCCCTGACACAAAGATACATAATAACATGATCCATTAATAAATGAAAAAACAATTGCAAATCAAAATAATTTTGAAAAAATATTTTTTCAGCGAAGCCCAAGTTGCTGAAAAGTAACGTTGAGCCCCAATGGATCCAATGGCAAAGTGTGGTCAAAAATTTTAAATTTATATTAAATAATTAATGAGACACTTACGGACAATATAAATGTATCTAATAGTGAGATAAACTACACCAAAGGCAAACAGCCCCCCTCAAAAAAGGCTGTTGCCAATGTAAACAAACAGTGTAAAATACCAGAAAACATGACTCCAGGCACTGAAAAAACTGGCCCGAAATCAGTCATCAAAATTACACTCTATCTGATGCAAGACAGAGACTCCCAGGGGAGAATCTGCAGAACATCAGATGGAAGATGCAGAACACAACATTTATACACCCATGGGTGAAAACGTAACTATGGGGAAAATAACAGAAAACATTCTGTATCCAAGCAACTCTCCCAGGGAAATTTTAGAAATGAACTTTCTCAAAAATATGCCAAAAGCATGGGAGAATTGCAAGGGGGGACTTTAGAAGGCTAGGGGAGAGGAAACACTGAATAAGCAGTGCAACATTTAGCAAGAATGACAACAAGAGGCCCATGCCTCGAAAATAGGCAACTTAACATAATTTCATCAAAAAATTTTAAGTACAGCCCTGATTATTTTTTGTCACTTCTTTTTCCTCTCCTCCTTCTATATCCTCCTTAGAATCACCATTTCTCCAAAAATTACGTGTCTGGCATCCTTTAAACTGAGATTTACAAGCACAAAGATCAGTGAGATGTTGACTGATGAAGGGCCAAACAGAGAATGATAATTGGCGCCAATTTCGGGACGTCTGCGTCACTGCGCATGCGCAGTAGAGGCGTAGTATGGAGGTCCTTTAGGACATGATTTCTTTTTGTTTTGGATGCAAATTTTGGGGATTGGGGGGCAAAATTTGTGTTTGGCCCTGGTTTTGTTAGAGTTAGCACCAGCTAAGTCTGGGTCATTGGTACAGTATAAAAATATAATAAATTTAAAGTAATTTGTATATTTTTTATACTTACCAATGGCCCAGACTTAGCTGATTGGTGCAAACTCGAAAAATCCAGGGCCAAACACAAATTTTAAGCCTCCCCCCCCCCCCCCCCCCCCATCCCCAAAATTTGCATACAAAATCGAAAAATTAAAGTCCAATCTGGTCCTCCATACTTTTGTTTACTGCGCATACACGGTAACCAGGAAGGTACCAGAATTGGCGCCAAGCATCATTCTTTTTATAGTGCCTGCTAAATGTTATCATCAGCGGGAGGTATGAGTGCCCACTCATGGGAGGGACAGCCCCGTCTTGGCCATTGGTAAGTAGAAAAAATATACAAATTACTTTAAATTTATTATATTTTTATACAACCAATGGCCCAGACTTAGCTGAATAGTAAAAAGGCTGGAGGGCCTAGGACTTAGAGGAAAATCCAAACTCTCAGTTACTTCGATAAAGAATAGTTCCTACAGGAGAATAGGAGAAGACAGAGGAATTACATATGTCCTTCTCTTATAAAAAAAAAAGAGAATGACACCAACAATGTAATTGAGAATTACATAATTTCTCCATTTAATGCCAGCATAACCCCTTATGCTAATTCGGTGAAGGAAACCAATTATACTCATTTAAAAGTGTCCGAGGATTGTATAGAAACGCTCGTTTGACACGTGACATATACAAATGCTTCACAGTGAGCTACACTTTAAAAACAGTACATAAATGAGACATAGTTATTGCTTCACACAGAGCTACACTTTAAAACCACCCAGCACCGACACTGGACTACTGTCTCTGGAGGAGGTATTCCCTTGCTTTTCACTATAAAGCCAGATAACATAAGGGAATCCACCCCTTCGTCTTGTTCTGAAGGACAATTCCACAGAACGAAGAGGGCAGCGGAACAGCGTCAGTGCTCGAGCAGACTGCCTAGGACATCTTCTAGATGTAGCATTAATGGACGACATTCTGAGCAACAGAAAGAGGACCTAAAGATCTAAGGTCACCGGAGATAGACTCCAAATTTCTACGGTAAAACTTGGTAAATGAAGAGGGCTGTGTCCAGTAGGCAGCCTTCATAAGATCAGTAATGGCTATACTGTTAGAATAAGCCCAAGAAGCAGACAGTGCTCTAACCTCATGCACTGAAATCTTGTTGACAGAACGTTGATCCAAAGATAGACTTTCATAGGCAATACATATTGCCAGCTGAATCCATTTAGCGATAGAATGAACAGATATATCTTTTCTGTTAAGAATCAAGGAAAAAAAAGAATCTTTTTCTTCCCTTTCTAATAAAACTCGATCAAAGTTTATGAATGCGCATTGCTCTAACTGGACACAGTAAGGGTCTACAGTTGTCCGTGGATGGTAAAGCCTTAATGATAAGTCTCCGGCCGCTTATCCAGAAACTGATTCTTAGCCAAGAATCCCACTTCCATAGTGACAGTAAAAAGGATAATGCATGAAGTTCACTCACTCTTCTGGCAGAACAACAGAACCCAAGCCAAATTCCATTTAGGAATTAATCTGAGGGTTCTAGGTCTATTAATAGAGAAATTTCTAACTAGCTTGGATAAAGAATCTGATCCAATAGCCAAGTTATCATGATGAGCAGAATGTCTGATAACATAGACCTATAGCCCTTAATTGTGATGGGCTGCAAGTTTAATACGTCAAACAAGAAGACCAGGAAATAGGCAATCTGAGGAATGGACGGATTGTATATGTCTACAGACTGGTCCATACACCAATGGAAGAAAACCCTCCACTTCGCTGCATAATTCAATGAAGAGGAAGACATCCTACAGTTAGAAACTGCTTCCTCTGCTCGTCTTGTAAAATGTTTTCCGTGCAAGAAGGACCGCACAGCGGAAATAAGTGAAGGTTGAGAACATCCGGGTTGTGATGCAGTGCGCAGGACTTCCCCTGAGAAAGAAGGTCCTTTCTTGGAGGAAGCTTCCGGGGAATGTCCCATAACAGACACCAGAGAGATTGATCCAGGGTTTCTGTGACGACACAGGTGCTACTAGCAGGATTTTGCAGTGAGGCTGTTCGATTTTTAACAGAATCTGCTGAATCAACAGAGCAGGAGGATATGCATATCCTATCATTCCGTCCCATGAGATCGATAGAGCGTCAACTGCGTATGCTCGATGATCTGGGCATGGTAACACGAATGCCAGTAAATGATTGTTCAGGTGTGTCGCAAAAAGATCAATCATGGGACGATCACATTGGTAGCAGATCTGACTGAATACTTGCTTGTTGAGAGTCCACTCTGATAGTAACAGGCGACCTTTTCGAGAGAGCGAGTCGGCTAGTACATTCAGACAACCCGGTATATGATGGAGTGAGAGATGAACGTGATGACTCAGAGTGAATAGGAGAATCTTCTCCAATAATTTGCATAACGGAATTGAATGAGTGCTTCCCTGGTTCCTGAGATAAGCCACTACCGTTGAATTGTCCGACAGAATCTGAACATGGACATTCGCTATTTGCACAATCTAATGTTGTAGTGCTAGCCAGATAGACATCATCTCCTTGATGTTTATGTGCTTCTCTAGGAACTGAGGGTCCCAAAGACTCTGACACTTCAAGTCTGCGGGACTTAGGGATGCACCCCAGCCCATCTGACTCGCATCCATCATAATCGGTGAAGACTGGATCCGGCAGCTGAAGTGGAACTCCCGAAGTCAACCATTGGAGATCCGCTCAAATCTGAACCTTTTTTGTTTTACTAGGTCGGTTAAAACAATCTGGGTTTTGAGCGAATGCGTCTTCACACTCCAGTTCTGAGTAAAGAAAATCGCAGACGGCCCATCAGAATAAGATCCGCTCTGCACAGCCCCATCAGTTGCATAAACTCCCTCGCAGTCACAGCGGAAGAGTTTAGACAAAAGCTAGCATAACTGACTAATTTCGTTCTGGGTAATGGCAGACGAACCAGATTGTTGTGAGTCTCAAAGCCCATTCCCAAGTGAATGAAGGATTTGGACGGAGCTAGATGCGACTTTTTCTTGTTTTCTAGGAAACCGAGACATCGGAACAACTGAAGCAGACTCTGCACATCGTTCTGAAGAATAATTCTGTCACCGTATCTCTGAAGAATTTCGATGTTACCGCAGCCGAATGAGCTTGGAAGTATGACATTACCGAGTTCATTATTCGAGTGAAAGCCCAAGGAGCCAGGTTCAGACTGAAGCACATCACTCTGAACTGATAAACCTCTCCTTGCACGGCAAAACGCAGGTACTTTCTGAATGCCAGATGTACCAGGACATGAAAGATCGCGTCCTTTAGATCTACGCTTGCCGCATAGTCATCCACTCGAATGCCTACTCTTACAGACCGAATGGTTTCCATATAGAACTTTTGAGCTATGATCAATTTGTTTATCTGGCTCAAGTCTATTACCAGTCGGAATGAGCCATCTGGCTTCGGTACGAGAAACAGGTGACTGTAAAAACCTGGAGAATTTTGATTCTCGAAGACCTCTATTGCTTTCTTTGAAAGGAGAGCCTGTACCTCCGCAAGGAGAGACTCTCTTTTGGAAGAATTCGCCAGAAGATTTGTTCAATGCGGACTTCTTGTAAGTGGGGGCTTTGCTCAGAATGATAGCCGCAGGCCTTCCAAGACTACATTTCTCACCCACTGATCTTCCGTAAATTCCATTAAGTTTTTCGTGAAGTTTGATAATCTTCTGCCAACTGGAAAGCAACAAAGGTCTAGACCATCACCTGTATGACTTGCGAGGCTTGTGTGAGGAGAAATTAGGTCCTCCCTGTGAAGAACCTCATCCCGTCGGCCTCGGGGCATCTGACTTATAGCCCTTTCCCTGAGTCGCTATATTGACGACCTCCGGAGTAACTGTAAGAGGGTTTCCTAGACCCTCATGATGAGCTCCCTTTCAATGAAAGGGAACAGGAACGACCTCGCCTACTCCGACCAGCTGATGCATGTTGTTGAGACGCTGATCTTGGTAGCAGTGCGCTGGAAGCTTTTTTGGTAGCTTGTTCATAGACTAAGGAAAGCATGTCGTCAAACAGTGTGAGTCCGGAGACCGGAGTGACTCAGAGAGCTTTTCACCCTGTCATCGATAACTGATGATGACGCAAGGGCTGCATCACATCTAACCATCTCCAAATTTGCCACTGAAAGGGTGGAGTGGTACGTGGCATACATGACTGCCCTGGAAAGAACTCTTAGCGAGGAACTAACATCCTCTAATTCCTTTCCATTTAGACGCTGCGCCAGAGCCCTGGAGACATGATCTGCGTAGGACATAACATCCAGAATCGCTCTATTAGGTGAAATAGAAGATTCCATCACATCCGCGCATAAATTGAATGATGTAGGCAAAGATATATCCAAATCCGCAGCCTGCTCATCTAGATGCAGAGGAGCTCTCTGAACATCTTCTCCAACCGTTTTAAAATAACGTGATCCAGGAAATGGTATACTGATTGAAGATGCAGATAAGAAACTGCCTTTCTTTTTCAAACTTGCTAGGTTGAATATGGCATCGTTAATGTGGCCGAAGGCCTCCGACAAATGCCAAGATTGTACAGGGAAGGAAAGAACATCATCTTTCCTTCGCATGACATCTCTGTCTAGAGACGACAGCGGTTTCTACCTACCAGACGCAGCTTGCTGATCAGCTGGCACAAGGTCAGGATAGTACTGATGAATGAAATTCAACGCTACGTTGTTCCAAAAGCAAAGTGTAATCCTCCTCCTTCTCCCTTTCACCAACTTGCAGGCTTCTTCCCTTTTGCTGTCGTCGCTGGGTGAGCTTTAGTTTTTGAGGTGCTCGCTCTACCCAATTCTACACTTCCCTCGACCGTAACGGACTTACCCGGGGTTAAGGCTCCCACTGTCGGGTTTGCCGCTTCACCGGTCGAACTGGTTGCTGGAATAAGAGGCCCTATTCCTTGTTTAATATTAAGGAGCACCTTAGCAGTCAGTTCTGTTTGCTCATCAGAGCGCGACGACAGCAGAACACTTTGGATGGGTGTCGCAATATCATCACCATATTCTTATTCCTCTGAAAAAGAAACTGAAAAACTTGAATTATCCTGTGGAGACAGCTCCGGCATCAGAACTTCAATGCAGACGACGTACCATGACACCCGTCTCCAACGTCTGTCATCCCAATGTACACAAGTATGACAAGAATCTGTAGGAGTGCATCGACTACAGGCAAGACAACAAGCATGCAAATCTGAGGAAAACTTCCTCGCCTTGAATTTAGAGCAGAAAGCTTTCATAATTAATTGCAATAAAAAACCAGAGTCGATAGCACTCCTACAAATTCAACATCAAAAATACATGATAAGGATACATGAAAATAGCAATCAAATTAGTTTCTAACAATTATAAAAAAAATTTTGAATATTTTTTTTTAAAAATGCCTAAGTTCCCAAAAGGAACATCATGAGCCCAAGGGCATCCCGATACAGCCTAAATGTGGACAAATGCCAATTTTTTTTAGCTACACTACCAGAATCATAATCAATGTATCCTAGAGTAATTCTAAAGTATTATAATACTAAATACTACATGTTAAGGGCGTTGCTAAATGTAAACAACGTCAATAGAAAAAAACAGAAACAAGACAACAGGCACACAAAATAGGCCCCAAGTCAGTAACCGATTTAAATGCTACCAGATGCAAAGCTCGATCTCCATATGAAGAAAAAACAATACCTCGGATAGAAGATGCAAGACCAAAACGACCCAACACCCCTAGGGTGAGGATGTAACCGTGGGGATAAACATAAACATTCTATAACCCACGTTAAAACTCCCATGAAATTTAATAAAAAATTTCAATAAAAACAACCAAAAAGCTTAGGAGTTTAACAGGAGGGTTCATGGAAGGATAGGGAAGGAACACTTAACAAACCGAAGGTAAATCATTAGCAAGAATGAGGACATCAGGCGCATGTCCTGAAAATGGGAAACAAAATAATTTTATAATTATTGTAATGTTACAGCCCTGAACGTCTCAAACCACTGCTGTTCACTTCCATCATCCATTTATAGCCTTGAATCCACCAATTCTTTCATTGATTTGTGTCTGGCATCCTCAAAAAAGGAGATTTAAAGCACAGATGTCAGCTCCTTGTTTACTGACTTATGGCCTAACAAAGAATGAATGATGCTTGGTGCCAATTTCAGTACCTTCCTGGATACTGTGCATGCACAATAAACAACAGTATGGAAGGCCAGATAGGACTTCAATTTTTTGGTTTTGTATGCAAATTTTGGGGATTGGGGGTTCAAAATTTGTGATTGGCCCTGAATTATATCAGGTTTGTACCAGCTAAGTCTGGGCCATTGGTTATTAGTATAAAAATACAAACATTTCAACATTTCCTTTCACGTTAATTTGTTGACAGTTTTACACAATACCTCAACTTAAGAGATTGAACTTTGATGTTTGTGTGTTGTTTTTCTTGACGTTCACAACATAAACATGTTATCACTGGGTGCAGCCATTTTGATCACGGAAATATATGGATCAATTAATGGTCATTAATGTTCGTGTCAGATCGGTTATTTCCATGTTGGGTTACAAGGGCCTAAATTTTACGAGTTTTGAAATTTGATTCAAAACGAGATAAAAACTAAAATAAAAAGAAATTTAGTACGAAAAATTTGAATTTCATGGACAGTGTAAGTGATTTTTAATATATTTAATTAAATTTCCTTACTTTTCCATACCATTTATATGAAAACGTCATTTTCCATACCTTTTCCAGGCCTGGAAAACATTTTTAAAAATTTCTAATTTTTTCTAGACTTCCAGATGAACCCCGAGTTGTGCTGAATAAAGAGTGGATAGGCAGAGAAATCCAAGACGGATGCCATAGCAGTCATTATGTGCAGCCGATCGTGAACACAGGATGTTCTGATCTACTCATCATACTGCTGAGTTTTAAAAAAAATTGCACAAATGCTTCCTACAGGCTGTTCCCCCTCCCCCCAATTAACCCATTAGGTGTCAGTTTTCTGAAGACTAACAACAATGATCTATTCTTTACTCCCTAAAATTGGATCTCTACCAAAACCCTGCCAATGACTACCAACTGGAATGAGTACAGTGATGTCTTTTTTAGTGAAGGGCAATAAGCTATGTTTTCGTGTGGGAAGGAAAAAGTGATAAAGACAAAACAATAGTTCATTTTCAAATACAAATGGAAATTTATTGGGTTAAACCATTCACCTAACGTAATAGTCATATTTGGCCAGCATTATTCACAAAAATCACCATTCAAATGTTAATTTTCTGCAATTTTTGCTCCCAAAACCTAGCTGATGTAGCTCATCAAGCCTGTTTCACCGAAAGGTCATGAGGCAAAAAGTAAAAACATTTAGCTATTCCAAGACACTTTTGTGTGCCACCAATTTGCCATGTTAGGAAAGAATAAAATTGAAAAAATAAAAAAAATTACTTACTGAAGCATCATTTGGAAGATGTTCCTCCCATTTCTTCCCATAATGTCCACCAGAATTCCAAAAGAATTCACTCATACATCCATCTTTTCCCAAATCTGTTGATTAAAATTTTTAGTTATTGTTGATCAATGTTTATTAACATTTTTAGCATTTGAGCACCAGACTGGTCTCAAAGGATGGCTGACAGAGGCAACATTACTGATGTTTGGGCCAAAAATTAGAAACATGACAGCCCTCTTAAAACAATGAAATCAAATAACCAGTCTACATGTTTTTAAAAAAAAATGTTGGTTCACCCTGAATAAGACTGATAAAGAGGCATAACTCTGGCAAAAAAAAGTCTGATCAAAACCATAATCACAGGTGCTCATGATCCCATGGTAGTAAACATCCATACCAAGTTTCAAAGGAATCGACCCATAAATATCTGAGAAAATCTCCGGACAAATTTCAGACAATCTAAGACGAAAAGGGGCATAACTCCAGCACAAGAATTCCGGTTCAAAACTATAATCACAGGTGCACAGGTTCCCATGGTAGTAAACATCCATAGCAAGTTTCCATAGAATCGATCTATAAACATCCGAGAAAAGCTCCGGACAAAATTATAGGCCTGCTTTTTCAAGTTGAAAAGGGGCATAATCTTGGCAAAAATAATCCAATCGGAACTATAATCGCAGGTACACAGGTTCCCATGGTGGTGAACATTCATACAAAGTTTCAAGCTGATTGGTCCATAACAATCTGAGAAAATCTCCGAACAAAGTTATGTCTATGGACGGACGGACGGACAGACAGACAGACAATGCCAGGATGGATGGATGGATGGATGGATGGATGATTGGATGGATGATTGGATGGATGGATGGATGGATGGATGGATGGATGGATGGATGGACGGATGGATGGACAGACAGACAAGGTGATTCCAGTATACCCCCCCACACACACTATCCCAGAATAATAAACTGGGAATGCGTGGTTATTGTTTTAATAACAATGACTAATTTGACAAATATTTCTTCTTTAACTTCGGAGGGCAACAGGGTTTCAATGGAACCATCACATTTCAATTTTGTTTGGAATGAGCTACTTTCATTGACACCAGGCAACCTAAGATGCTGATTAAAAAAAAACGAATCCATTTCAATATAACGCATTGTTTTTTTCACATGGCTTGGATATAAAGAAACATTTCTGAAATTAAACCCCTTGTACTGTTCAGAACACTACTAACACATCAGCGTCTTGACAATAAGTATACTTTTCAAATTAATACAATATAAACTGGTTCCAGGTTTGTCATCTTTTCCACATTTTCGCTTGGATAACAGTTGTGAATTGATTCTTTTATTCCCATCAACTTTACCATTGGCCCACCCACCCCCAAACACACACGCCCTTCATTGCTTCTGCCCTCAATTTCCACCTGCGTCAGTGCTCTTGTTCATTTCTGTCTTAAATTTTGTTTGCCCCTAAGCCTTATGTTACGAGTTTGGAAAGGGGGGTGGGGGGTGGGGGGGGGGGGAATGCATCCAAAAGTTAGGACAAAGAACCGTGTCTATATCATCAAAAGGCCAAGGCTGCCCTGAACCAGACCAACAGCTACCACAGGCATCCAAACCTCCTCAATATAAACTAAAAAGCAAAATCAAAAACACACTTAGTAACTATTTAAAAATACCTGTTTAACACCTTCAAAAACCATTTCCCAGGGACCCAAAGGGATAAAAGCCATATTGTCCAGATTTGAGATTCAAATTATCATGGCCAGAAATTGCTTGAAGGATACGGACGAATTGCACAACCATATCATTTACGATGAAAATTTGTACACAAAGCAGTTTGTTAGCAAGAACTGGCAGTGGATCCCAAGCAACTGATACCATCAAAACATTGTCGATGATTTTAAATACAAATGTACAAACTTTTCAGGTGTGCTGCGAGTTTTCCTGGTAAAAGTCCATACAAACCTTGTACTGTTTGGAATGTTTTAATAAATTTTGCAAACAGTCGACTCGAAACAAAAACTATGCATGACCGTTGTACAGTATATATAAAGAATTCATTTTTATTTTGTCTGTACTGTGTAAATACATTTTATAGCACTCAGATTTAAGGTTCGATAATACTAACCTACCACCCAGTGATGAGTAAAAACTGCATATTCAGATTCTAATACCAATTTATATGGCAAAAAACAATGTCTCATTTTCAGTTTTGTCAAGAAGTATTTCAGACAAACATTTGGAAAATTTTAATGTCAAAAACAAAATTGGAGTTGGCAACAAATTTCATGGGTAGGTCGGGGTGCCGGAAACACAACTTTTTTTCTTTTTTTTTTTTGGGGGGGGGGGGGGGGGGGGAGTAGGGGGGGGGGGGCTAATAAAATGTAACACTCCACTGAAGAGTCGTTTTTAACTACCAATAGATATTTATTTAAATAAGCGTTATAATTCACCACCGCAACTTCTGTTGAAGTTCAGAATTAAAGCATGTGTATTGTAATTTACATTCAGCATTATTCCTGGGCTTTGCATTGTGGATCATTCGTACCAGATTATTTTTTTCACGCTTTTTTTTAACTCTGTATCCAGCTATTTGGTCTGCATGAGCTTTGCATTGTTGAGTTAAATGATTCGGACCAAGGACAATGGATACCAGGTTATTTTTTTTAACGCTTTGGACTGAACTCTGTATCCAGCTAATGGTCTTCATGAGCTCTACAGGAATCGGACCATGGACGATTCGTAGCAGGTTATTTTTTTAATGCTTTGGACTAAACTCTGTATCCAGCTGTATAGTCCAAATTGACTAAAAATTATCTGGGCCAAGTCGTCCAGGTACTTAAAATTATGAATAAAAAAAACTTTGACGAACTTGATTATTTTGCAATGGGAACAGAGAATAAATTACACCAAATGATTCCCACCCCCACAAGTCAAAGTAGATGAAACATGTGGGTGCTGGTCAGACCAAAACATTCCCCCAGATGTTGGTCAAATTGGCCATAATGCCCACACTTTGGTTAAAATGTCCTCAGGATTGATCAAAACGTCCATTTATATTTTCTCTTTTGGGGGCACTTTGATCAAAGAGTATGTTTTCACTGAGTTGGTGGACATAACACTGGATGTTTTGATTGGGGGGGGAGGATTTGATCAGAGCAGGGAAATTTTTAACAGAGCCGGGGTATGTTTTGGTGGGGACCCATTGGTAGAGGCATGTTTTGACCATCACCCAACTGGAAATAATTTACAGGCTGTGAAAGCGATTCATCATCTGTTACTAATGTTTTGCTCTGCATGTTTACAGGAAACAGGACTCTTCTCCTTGTGGACCAATTCTTGGGGCAAAGTCTGCGGGTACAGGAATCCCAATCTTTCAGTGGCAATAATGAAGTACATTTGATGAAATAATAAAAATGCCCCAAAAAAACACCCTACCAATATTAATGGATATACACAATTTAGTAATATTTTCTGTCACCGTTATTCATTTTGCATCATCCTAGTGTTCAGGAGGATTGCAATTGGCTAAGGAAAGACACATAACTGTTGAGAACGATTCGCTAATCACTTCCAGTATCAACAAAGAGGCCCATTTGCATTTAATGAATAAAGCAAGGGTTAAAAACTTATCTTTGTGTTGGGTATAGTGAAAAACAAAATAACGCTGTGAATAAATACAAAATTGAATGATTTATTGAAAATATGGACTACAAATGAACATGACTTTGTAAATTAAACAAGTGCAATGCCGATCGAAGGCGATCAGACTCTAGGCCCCCACAGTGGATGGTCTGTTCTATAAAACATGAAAAATATTTTTTAGGCTTGTTGGGCATTTAAAAAATAAGTTGCACGTTATGAAATGGATAAAAGATTTCAACAGCAAGTGGGAATTGAAGTCCTCTCTCCCCCATCATGTATCTGTTCTCAGGCACCTACTATTTAACAACAGCAACAACAATGTAATCATTCCATATTGCATTTTTATTCAAAAATTATTGACGTGCATCATCCTCCAATTATGTGTCACCAATGGTATAAATATGAAAGTACAGACTCGAAGCATCTATCTATTAGATAACCGTAAAATAGGAACACAAAAAAATCAATGAAAATGGTCGTCCTTTGGCCATTCTAAAAAAATTTTCCAAAAAATTTTGATGTGCATCATCCTCCTAGCATCTCTGACCAATGTTAGAAATCCTCATAGTGACGTGCATCATCCTCCTAGCATCTCTGACCAATGTTAGAAATCCTCCTAGCATCTCTGACCAATGTTAGAAATCTGAAAGTAATAGCTCGAAACATGTCTAAGATACAGGTGATAACATCAAATATGGCAAAAAAATGACAACAAAAAAGTCTGTCATTCAGCCATCTTGAATTTTTTTTCAAAAGATTTTGGCCATCTTGAACTTTTTTCAAAAAATTTTGACGTGCATCACCCTCCTAGCATCTCTGACCAATGTTAGAAATATGAAAGTAATAGCTCAAAATATGTCTAAGATACAGGTGGTAAAGTCAAATATGGCAAAAAAATAACAACAAAAATGGCTGCCATTTGGCAATCTTGAATTTTTTTTTAAAAGATTTTGGCATGCATCATTCTCCTATGGTGTCTGACAAATGTTGAAAATTTAAAACTAATATCTCAAAATATCTCCAAGATATGGGTGATAACTTGAGAATGCAAAAAATGAACAAACATGGCCCGGCCATCTTCAATTTTTTTTTTCAAAAAATTTTGACGTGCATCATCCTTATAGCATCCATGAACAATGTTAGAAACCTGAAACAAATATATTAAAACATGTCTAAGATACAGGTGGTAACATCAAATGAAGCAAAAAATGATGACAAAAATGGCTGCCAGTCGGCCATCTTGAATTTTTTTTCAGAAAGTTTTGACGTGCATTGTCCTCCTATTGTGTGTCACCAATGGCATAAAAATGAAAGTACAGCGTCGAAGCATCTATGAGATACAGGTGGTAACATGAACTAAGATGCAGGTGGTAACGTCAAATATAGCAAAAAAAATGACAACAAAAATGGCAGCCATTCGGCCATCTTGAATGGGTTTTTTTCAAAAGATTTTGGCATGCATCATCCTCCTATGAAGTCTGACAAATGTTGATAATTTAAAACTAATATCTCAAAACATCTCTAAGGTACGGGTGATAGCGTAACTTGTGAATGCAAAACATGAACGTCATTCGGCCATCTTGAATATTTTTTTTTAAACAATTTTGACGTGCATCATCCTCATAGCATCTATGAACAATGTTAGAAACCTGAAGCAAATATATCAAAACATGTCTAAGATACAGGTGTTAACATCAAATGGAGCAAAAAATGATGACAAAAATGGCTGCCAGTTGGACATCTTGAATTTTTTTCAAACATTTTTGAAGTGCATCATCCTCCTATTATGTGTCACCAATGGTATAAAAATAAAAGTATAGCATCAAAGCATATATGAGATACAGGTGGTAACATAAATGAGGACAGATAGACAGACAGACGGACAGATGGACAGACAGAGTGCAATCCATTAGTCCCCCAAAATGGTAAAACCGTGGGGGACTAATAAATATAATCCGATTTTTAATCACCAAAATAAAATTGCCCTGTCAGTTAACAAAGTCAAACCTGCTTGAAACAAGTTGCTCTTCAATACAAAATGCATACTATGCACCACTTTTACAGAAGTGATCACTCAAAACAGGTTAAAATTCATTACTTTGGTTTGAAATCGACAGTTGTTGGTTGTATTTTAGAGGTGGTCACATTTTGGAGATGGACACCGATGCTAGTGTCATTATGGAGAGAAAGTGATCCATACATTGAAAATAAGGTCATTAATGGCATGTAGTCGCCAATGACAGTGGTTGCCGAAGGCAAGTTTTACCGTATATTTTTTGCTACACTTTGATAGGTTCACATAATGTGATTTTGCAGTTGTTTTTAAAAACAACAGCCAAGGTCCTTAGAATTCAGCTTGGAAGTTAACCCAGGCAGCATGCTGGACCACCTGTTCTGTTAAGTAAACAGTTAAGTTTTCAAAACCACCTTTGTCAAGTCTGAGGCCTTAGAAAAAGCTCTGCGGCAATGAGCAAAGGAGAAATGTTGATCAAATAAACTGTAGAGCCTCCTTGCCAATTTTTGCAAAATGAAAAAGCTCTAACTAAACAGGCAAGCTTTGTCAAATTATCCTAGCATTTGTTTCTCATTAAGGGGTCGTCCAACATAACTTCAGACATGTTTTTAAAAATTTCCACAATGCCCTAAATACGAATTAAAGTGGTTAATAACGACAAATTATATACCAAAATAATGATAAAAGTACACAAAATCTGAATTTATCCACTTTTTCCAAAATTTAAAATTGTTTTTTTTGCTTTTTGATGACAATGAAATTGCCAGGCGCATAAGTAACCGACAGGTATAACAAGGAATAGATCGGTAATTCTAACGTCTGAGTAGTAAAAAACTCCATACTCTGTGAAAGCATATTTATCATTTCATCACCAATGTGGTGAGAACGCTCAGAGGAAAATGGATGACCACAAAATAGACATTGTGTTCGGACGACATTGCTTGTTATGATCATGGGGTTTTTGGGCAAAGTTGGGAAATATTTGATTTCCTAAGATCTGAAATCTTCAAACATTTCACTACTGTTTCAAATCTGAGAGGCGATGTAATGCACAACACACGATACATTCATAGGAAAATATTCAACTGACAATGTGATAACTGTGAGATACAGTCCTTATTAGTGCGGTTGAGTTCAGAAACTGTACAATGTGATGCAAGTGTCAGCAAGGGATTAATCCGCCACCGATTCAAACTCCTATTATTTGGTGTCGATGATCAAAACATAAAAGCAGAAAATTATATTTAAAAACAAAAATTTATTCACATCAACATACATTGCAGTCCTCACAATTGTATATTTACGAAAAAATTATTTTACTGTCGCCGAACTGTATTAGTGACGTAAAGAAGGTTTGGTGAAGTCTACTAGGAAAAAAGAAGACCAATGTCAAGGAGAATCTTCAGAAAGTTTTTTTCCTGTTCACCAAATATAGCGAAATGTCGCACAATCGTAAATTTCAATGTCTTCCTTGCACAACTGCATCATGTGTAAGATGGATCAACGTCGATTTTTATTGCAATTGGCACCAAAAGGTTGTGAAAATCTATGTATGTTGACAATCTGCGGACAGAAATAGAAAGAAGCCGTCTGGGGGAAAAAAATCACACGAATTACCGAAAGTAGACCGCAACGTTTCTAAAGTTTTTAGATAAATGAATTTAATAAGCAACATAAGTCAAGCCTCCCCAAACAGCAATTACAGAGGAGATAGTTTCAAAACAAATGAAGCATATGAAACCATGTACACAAATGAATTAGAAGCCATATTTTCTAACTTAACGAAGCCGATTGATATAAGAATGCTGCATGCAGGGCAGGTCATTTTTTGTTGTTTTGGCCACACTTGAGCATTCAAATGGCACTCTTGCCAGCTGTCATTGCTTATGCAACTCCAGAAATGGAACTGATAATACCAAATGAGGAAGTTAGGCAGTTTTCCCTTTTTTGGTGTATCAATCTCATCTTCTTTTACCAATCTGACACAGACCTCATTCAAAATAGCATAGAATTGTGTGTGTGTGTGTGTGTGTGGGGGGGGGGGGGGGGGGGGGGGGGTATGGTCACAGCAGACTCACAAAAGGCACATTGGACATTCTTCATTTTATAATGATGCACTTTCTCATGACTGCATACTTGTTCTTGTGAACTGTGTGGATTTGACCCTTGGTGAACTTCTTAAAAGGTAAACAAACACAAGAAAAATGGCAGCCCTTTTGAAGTTTAGACATACTAAATTACAATTAGCCTTGCAGTCCGTTCCTTGCAAGAATGAGGAAAAGATTGTACTAGATGGATTGCAGAATTTAACTATTCAGTAAATTTAAGGTATTTTATTGTATAAAATCTAGTCTCTTACTTATGCCAGAGCAGACTTTCAGGCAGTGCATTCTGCCACATGGTAACGGTTCCATGGCAAAAATTAGTTTCTACAAAATGTATGTTTCATTACAACAACAAAAAATGATCTATAATTTTGGGGGGTTATTCCTTTCTGGCCTTTTTTTGACTCTGGAGAAAATCACCAGAAATTTGACCAAAGGTAGGTTGGACATCCCCTTAATCTTTGTTGCCATTTTTAAGGAGACATCTAACCTAAGTTTGGGAATTTTTTGGAAATTTTCACTGGTGCCCAAAATACTGGTAAAATAATGAAACAAAGTCATATTGTATATCAAAATAATGACTAGGTCTTGACCATTACCTGTAGGACTTGCAAGGTTTACAGGAGGAGAAACTACGTCCTCCCCGCAAAGATCCTCGCCCCATCAGATTAGGGGCATCTGACCGATAATCCCAATCAGACTTACACCCCTTTCCCGAGTCGCTGTATTGATGACCTCTGGAGTAATTATATGAGGGTTTCTTGTACCCTCGTGAGTAGTTCCCTTTTGAAGATTTTGATTTGGAACGTCCTCGCTTAGCCCGGTCTGCTGAAGCAGGTTGTTGAGACGCCAACTTCAAGAGCAAAGCACTGGAAGTTTTCTTAGTAGCCTGTTCATATACTAACAAAAGCTTGTCGTCAAAGATAGCATGTCCAGAGACTAGAGAGAGCTTTTCACCTTGTCATCTATAAGTGATGACGACACAAGTGCAGCATCATGACTAATTAACTCCAGATTTGCCACTGTCAGGGAAGAGTTATATTAGGCATACATGAATGCCCTGGGATGAACTCTAAGCGAGGTAGACACATCCTCACATTCCTTCCCGTTGAGACGTTGCGCCACAGCTCTGGTAAGGTGATCTGCATAAGACATTGTGGCAAATTTGCTCTATTCGATGAAATTGCAGTTTTCATTACATCTGAGCGAATGTTGAATGAGGCTGCTAAAGATATGTCTAAATCCCCGGCCTGCTCATCTAAACGCAGTGGAGCTCTCTGCAATCTTCTCCAACCGTTTTAAATGAACGTGGTCCAAGGAACGGTATATTTATGGAAGATGTTGACAAGAAACCAACTTTTTTTCCTCACACTCAAGAGGTTCAATATGGCATTGTCGACATGGCAGAAGGCCTGCGACACCTGTCTAGACTGAACTGGGAAAGAAGGAACTTCTTCCTTCCTCTGTATAAAGTCTGCGTCTAGAGACACCAGCGGTTTCTCCCTTGTTGTCGCAGCTTGCTGATTCGGTGGAACAAATTCAGGATAGTATTCATAGATAAAATGACATTACCGACACCTGTCTAGACTGAACTGGGAAAGAAAGAACTTCTTCCTTCCTCTGTATAAAGTCTGCATCTAGAGACACCAGTGGTTTCTCCTTTGTTGTGGCAGCTTGCTGATTCGGTGGAACAAACTCAGGATGGTATTCATGGATAAAATCCATTGCAACCATATCTTGTTCCGAAAAGGGAAGGGTAATCCTCTTCCTTATCCCTTTCACCATCCGACTGAATCAGCTGAGAATCCTGGTCCATTGTATCTGTGTGAACAGACGACTGGACCAACCCAGCACCGTCTGACAGCAAACTTTCTGAGTCTGAGGGAGGCTGCTCCTGCACTTACTGGGATGCTGCGATCAGCTGTGCAATTTGTGACAGCAAGTCCGTCACAGAGGCTTAAGGAGCAGCGTTTTTTTGTTTCTTAGCTGCTTGCTGCTCCTGGGATGGTGTTCCGAGGATGGATCTCTTTCCAAACGTCCTGATGATCGAAGCCTCGGTTCCCTAGCTACCGGATGGTCCGACTTCACAGGCAAAGAGTGGCTCCTTCTTCGCGCAGCTGGCTGGATATCCAAAGTCGGACAGCTAGGAAGTGGTCGTGTGTGATTAGTGATCATAGCGAAAGAAGCCGTGACTGTAGCCGAGGCCGGCTGCAGTCCAGATGTTGCTGAGTTAGAGAGGGACCTCTCTCGTTCGCGGCCTTTTCAGACCTCGCCGAGCCTCCCGACAAGAAACTTGCTGGCTTCCTCCCTAGTTCCCTGGGTGAGCTTTTGTATTTAAGGTGCTCGCTCTATCCATTACACTTCCTTCGACCGCAACGGATATATCCGGTGTTACAGCTCCCACGGACAGAGTAACCACTTCACCTGTCGAGCTAGCTGCCTGCAAGAGATTAAGACCACCACCTAGTGGCCTTATCCCTTGCCTAATATTCATGAGCACCTCAGCAGCTAGCTCTGTTTGCTCATCAGAGCGCGACGATGGTAGCACACTTTTGGTGGGTGTCGCATTACCATCACCATGTTCTTGTTCCTCTGAAAAAGAAACTGAAAAACTTAAATTATCTTGTGGTGAGACCACCAGCATAGGCATCTCACCGCTAACAACATACAGTGACACTCGCTTCCAACGTCTGTCATCCCAATTGACACATGTAGGACAAGAATCTGCAGGAGTACATTGACTACAGGCAAGGCAACACACATGTAAATCTGAAGAAGACTTCCTCGCCTTGGGAGCAATAAGCTTTCAAGATAATCAAAACTAAGTCGGTCGTACTCCCACAAACTCCACAATAAATATATGATAAAGATACATAATAAACAACAATCAAAATCGTAATCGAAAAATTAAATTCAAAAAAAAATTTTTTTTAAATTTTGACAAAAGCCCAAGTTCCCAAAGGGAACATGAGGAGCCCAAGGGTATCCCGAAAGAGCCTAAGTGTGGACAAAATCCAAATTTTTATTGCTACACTACCGGAATATTAAATAATGTATCTTACAGCAATCCTACAGTAATAATTAACTAAATACTACATATATTTAAGGACGTTGCCAATGTAAACAACGTCAAGGAAATAAACGGAAACAAGACATCAGTTACAGAAAAAAGGCCCAAAGTCAGTAACAGATTTTAAAGCTACCAGATGTAAAGCCAGATTTTCAAATGAAGAAAAAACGATACATCGGATAGAATATGCATGATCTAAGCGACCCAACACCTCTGGGGTGAGGACGTAACCATAGGGATAAACAGAATAAACATTCTGTTACACATGTTAAACTTAAATTTAATAAAAAATTTCTATAAAAATAAGCCAAAAAAGCTTGGGAGTTTAACAGGAGGGCTTCAAGCAGGAATAGGGAAGGAACACTTAATAAACAGTGGATAAATTATAAGGAAGAATGATGACGTCCCGAAATTGGGAACATGAAATAATTTTTATAATTATTATAAATTTACTGCCCTGATTGTTTCTAACCACCGTTATTCACTTCCATCATCCATTTATGTCCTTGGATCCACCAATTTTACCATTGATTTGTGTCTGGCATTCTCAAAAAAGGAGATTTAAAGCACAGATGTCAGTTGAATGTTGTTTACTTTAGGGCCAAACAAGGAATGATGGTTTGCACCAATTTTTGGTACCTTCCAGGATACTGCGCATGTGCAGATCTCAGAAGTATGGAGGACCATCTAGGAGTTGATTTTTTTGGATTTGCATGCAAATTTGGGGGATGGGGGGGGGGGGGGCAAAATTTGTGTTTGGCCCTGGATTAAATTTGAGTTAGCACCAACTAGTTTGGGCCATTGGTTGTCATATAAAAATAAGCTAATGCATAATTTAAGCCAATCACAATAATATGTCACAAGGTACATGTACTTGTGTTGAAATGGAAAATAGTATAAGTCTTAACAAAACACTTTTGGATAGTTATTTTTTTTTTTAACAAAAATTTATAAGTTCCACAAAGTAGATCTTGTTTCTCTGGCCATTTTTTGAAAATTGCATGTGGGTGGGCAGGCGGTTTTTATTTTATTTTTGATTTTTGTAATTATTTCTTTGCTATCAAAAGTTCATGTTCTCGGTTTGTTTTATGCCTCATATACTACAGAATAGCATGGGTAGTGGTGTATTTCGTCCCTTGAGTGCAAAAAGGCTTTGCAATGCTGAAGCATTGCAAAGCCTTGTCGCACTCAAAGGACAAATTTATCATTTTTATTAGCATGGATAAAATATCCGACATAAACTATTTAATTTTTATTTTTTTAAGTTTGCATTGGTTATAAAGCGAGAGTACACAGCAACCAAAAGGACCATGCAGGGGGGGCCCGAGAAACAGATTTTTAACTTTTTTAGGCCTAAAGTAATATTTTTTATTTAAGATGGTGATACTAACAAGTGGATCAATATACGGCCGCCTATGAAGAAATTGCGCTTGTGAAGAAATTTTTAGTTGAACAAAAAGTCAATAATTTCTTATGACCCATTAAAGTTGAATATATTGTTTTAAAAGTTATTGCATGGAGAATCCAAAGTCACCAAAACTCCCAGATGGCTGCCATATTGAACATGCCACAGTGACGTATGCGAAAGGTGCACCATCGCTCTCGTGTACCATCGCTCCTGCAAAAACTGTCCAGGGTGCACAAATAATCGCTTGCCTCTATTCTTGGGTGTGTTTTCATCCTTTTGAATTGCGTCAACAGAAAAATTCAATTAAGTTTTGATGTTGGGCAATTTTTAAGAATTACTCACAATTTGAAGCGTTTAAAGTACAATTCCAAACAATTTCCTTTCCGTCATTACGAACATGACACACAGTAGTTCTCTTATACATCCACACATGGCACGCTTACAGTAAGAGGGTTGTACAATGACAACTTGCCCAGAGCTTACTCCTGCCACAAAATGAACAAGCATATTCAGATAAAAAAACGGTGGTCATTCTGAGATCCAAGAAACATTTTAATACTTCCGCATTTTTTTTTATCAAAGACATGCGGAATGTTGTCCCGTTCCTTATGTCACTCCAATTCACCAGTGACATGAAGTAATGTGCCCGATTTGGAATTTACGCATCCATTTTCCACGATTTTAATAATCTGCCATTTAAAATCCAGACCTAATTTTCGTGGGTTACATATATTTTCACCGTCAAAATTTCCATCTGTGTTCAGTTGTATTCATACATTCGTTTCGAAGGATGTTTGTCAATTGAAGTTAAACATTGAAATCAACACTCTCAATCAAAATCACTCTCCTCACATGTTTCACTCTCGCAAACTTTATTTGAGGTGAGCGATTTTTCACTCGTCTCCATTTTGCTCCCATTCGTCACTGATGCCAGTATGCTGGTAATCGAAAGGAGACATGCTACAGTCATGATAATTCAACCATAAAAACAGTATCTGTTGGATGTATAGTTTTCAAGTTTACGCGTGGACAATCAAAAGTCCCTGAAAATCCTGGATGGCTGCCATGGTGTCCATATTGGATATGCCAGAATGCTGGCTATCGAAAGGAACCATCCTCTAGTCATACTTAATCAACCATAAAAAACAGTATCTGTTGGATTATCTTAGTCATGACCAATCAACCATAAAACAACCGTATCTGTTGTATTATCACGTGGACAATCAAAAGTCCCTAAAAATCCAATATGGTGGCCATATTGGATATGCCAGAATGCTTGTTATCGAAAGGAACCATCCTCTGGTCATGACCAATCAACCATAAAAAACAGTATCTGTTGGATTATTATATGGACAATCAAAAGTCCCTGAAAATCCAAGATGGCTGCCATGGTGGCCATATTGGATACGCCAGAATGCTGGTTATCGAAAGGAACCATCCTCTAGTCATGATTAATCAACCATAAAAAAGCAGTATCTGTTGGATCTACAGTTTTCAAGTTATCGCGTGGACAATCAAAAGTCCATGAAAATCCAAAATGGTTGCAGTGGTGGCCATATTGAATATGCCAGAATGCTCGTTATTCAAAGGAACCATCCTCTAGTCATGACTAATCAACCATAAAAAACAGTATCTGCTGGATGTATTCTTTTCAAGTTATCGCATGGACAAACAAAAGGACAAACAAAAGTTAACAGATGGACGGACGGATGGACAGATGGGTGGTATGACAGACAGATGGATGGATGGACAGACGGATGGATGGACATCGATGCTGGTTAACGAAAGGAACCATCTTCTAGTCATGACTAATCAACCATAAAAAAAAAGTATCTGTTGGATTATCACATGGACAATCAAGTCCCTGAAAGTCCAAGATGGCTGCCATGGTGGCCATATTGGATACACCAGAATGCTGGTTATTGAAAGGAACCATCCTCTAGGCATGCTTAATCAAGCATAAAAAAGCAGTATCTGTTGGATCTATAGTTTTCAAGTTATCGCGTGGACAATCAAAAGCCCATGAAAATCCAAGATGGCTGCCATGGATATTGGATACGCCAGAATACTGGTTATCGAAAGGAACCATCATCTAAGTCATGACTAATCAACCATAAAGAAACAGTATTTGTTGGATGTATTGTTTTCAAGTTATCGCATGGACAAACAAACAGACGGAGAGAGACATACAGAAGGATGGACGGACGGACGGACAGACAGACAGACAGACAGACAGACAGACAGACAGACAGACAGACAGACAGACAGACAGACAGACAGACAGACAGACAGACAGACAGACAGACAGACAGACAGACAGACAGACAGACAGACAGACAGACAGATGGGCAGACATTGGGCATACCATAATACTGCCTGCTCATATGAGAGGCTGCATAAAAAAAAGCATGAAATCATGGGGAAAAATACTTGAAATCTAGCATCTCTAAATAATACAGAGTACTTTGCTTCCTGTTTTCAATGCAATGCCCCATGAGATGATTGTTGCTAGGTAACTGAAACATTTTTTGCAACCCTCCCACCATTTTATCCTTATTGATTCGCTGATATTGATGCTCTATTGTCATGACTCAAATTGGGAAAGCAGACATCCTGGCTTTTAACCACTGGGAGCCATAAGGTCTACCCACCCCCAAAAATGTCAGATACCTGGTGAATTATCCAGCTGACAAGGAACAAGTCTGTTGCACTTTGAATGTTTTGTTTTCCACGAAACTCAAGTTCCCCACTCCGTCTCCTTTCATCTATTTATCCAAGGTAACGTTTTTATAAAAAAAAAACATCCAGAAAAATATCCAGAAAAAATATATACAGCACTCAACGTTTCTCCAACACAATGTTAGCTTCATCAGGAGTGAAATAACACACAGTTAGATTAAAATATATATAACAGGGATTAATTAATGAAACAGTCAAACACAAAAGATTAAAAGATGTCATAATGAACAGTTCTCACAAAGTGCTCACAGCTACTTAACACTGAGCTGTTAACAGCCAGTTGGGTCATATTCATTAAGACCATTACCGTAGGCCAAACACAATTAAGTTTATGAATCCAGAGAGACTCTGCAATGTCAAGCTTCTTTTTATCTTGAGTTGGGATTCTTTGTAACAAGTAGCATTTAAACTGATGCTCAAGTTGGTTGAAATGGGGTGCTAGATGGGGGGCTTTTTCAGTTTTGTTATATTTGATGTTGTGTCTGTGTCCTGATAAACGTTTACTGAAAGGTTGGATTGTCTGTCCAACATATTGCAAATTACATTTAGCACAGGTGAGGTTGTAGATCACATAATTGGATGGGCACGTAAGAGACTGTCTAATAGAGTAATCCTTACTAGTGATGGATGTAGATTTTGTCATGGAAACACAAGCTTTACATTTAGGTCTATTTGTCTCTTTGGAGGAGAAAATGATACACAAAATGACTGGGTTTTTTAAATTCATTTTATTTATTCATTCTAATTTGTCAGATTTCATGTGCAAGTGAAAAAATGTCATTTTATCAAAATATTACCCTAAATTTAGTGACACTGAACTGCACCGGTCAAGAATAACAGGTAAACTTCCTCGTGAGGCGGATTAGTCAGGATTCCAAATGACAATCTAGGATGATAAGTGGTCACAAAAATAACCAGATTAATAATATGGGTTATCTGCACAAGCATGTCAATAACACTAGTATTCAAGAATGGTCCACAGAAACATACCCATTCTGTAAAACACATCATCAGATTGTCCTTTATAACTGTGTGAAGTTTGATGTTGTGGCCCAAATAGTTTCTGAGTTATGACTGAGACATGACTTTTAACCTTCAACATAAGGCACTCAAGTATGATCTTAACAATGCACATGCAACTATTATATGCAACACACCGTCTGATTGTCCTTAACCCTTCACCTAACATGAAAAGCAGACAACACTTGTAAAAAAAATTCTTGCATAACTAATTTAGTTAATTTTTTATCTCAAAAACAATGAGGGGTCATAGCCTATGTTTTGAAGACAAAAAATGAAAAAATAATGAAAATTAATTAGCGATTTTTGAGAATAGCGCTTGCCGGTTTTGGCCGTTACGTTGGGTAAAGAGTTAACATCTGAATAAAGTTTGTAACTGTGGTTTGATTCATTCTAAGGTATTTATTTATTTATGAAGGTTTAATGACACTTTCAACAGACAGGGTCACCTCATTCCAGACAGTTTTAAGGGTGGAGGAAGTTGGAGTACCTGGAAAGAATCACCGAGCAGTGGTGAGCAACTGTTAGATTCCCCAACATACATTGAAGACAAGTGCACCGTCAATGTGCAGTATGCCTTAGTACACAACACCACCAAGCCCCCAAGTGTCCATCGAGATTAAGTGCCTTGCCCAAGGACACAACACAGTTATCCCTGGTGTGGATCGAACAAAGGACCTTTCGGCTTTAAGTCCTATGCCAAAACCACTGAGCTACCATTTCTGAGTTATGGCCAAGAAAATAACAGATGAAATTTGACCTTGACCTTGAATTTACTGACACAGCTATGGTGTGGCATATCCTCCCACTGTCATTTATAATTACAACAAGTCTGATGATTGTCGCCCCCAGTAGTTTTTTGCATTACTAGCTTGAACACACCCATCCACACTTCAATTACTATATGCCACCTGACTTAAGCCTGGGTAAGGGGAGGGGAGAGGAGCATTAGCTGTACCTTTGTAACAGATTGAACAAAGCCCACCTAGTGTTAATACATCCCCCGTGACCTACCAAACAGAGATTGGAAATGAAATAAGCATTTGACGAGATGACAAAATATAGATATTTGCCAATAATTTTATTTTGAAATTTACACCAATCTAAACATGATTTCTTATGACTGAAATTTGTTACTGACAAATGTCTTGCATGTTTTTCTTTAAGTTTATCACAAATGTAGCTCAACACTCCAGGGACAAACTTCGAAAGCATTGGTAGCCTTGTTCTATCTCATAATTAATTGAGATAAAACTGATTATATATCTTCCTTGACAGAGCTATAATATATATATATAGGATATCTACTCTGTTTTAGTGAATATCGGGAATTATCTCAGGAGTGTGGACCTGAAAGTATTAGTTTTCATTCGCCCAAGGCCTCGTGAAAAATAAAACTTTTAGGTCTACACTCATGAGATAATTCCCGATATTCACTAAAATAGCATAGATTTTCTTTTTATTACATGCTACGTGAAATTTTACTACGCCATATTCAGCCCAGTTCGACTGTAAACAGTTTCAAGACAATAACAGATCTGCCGAAGTGTGATGTCATTTAGGAAGCTACTGAGGGATATTTCTTGATATCCATTGAGTCGATGGATATCGGGGAAATATCTTTTAAATAATTTGCAATAATTGATAGGCTAGCATATAATAAAAAGTGTGGTGTACAAAAGATGAATGCTGACATTAGACATTAATTGATATGAAGGGGGGAGAGAGGTGGCTAAGTGGTTGAAGCAATAGGACTATAGCAAAGGTCGTCAGTTTTATCCTGACCTGCAGTAACTGCATTGTGTCTGTGGGCAAGAGACTAAATCATGATTGCCCATGTCGGGGGCAAGATGGCACTGAGTACCAAAGCATGCTAAATGTCATTGGTATACTTGCCTTCAACCACTGCTGACACTGTTTATTTAGTAAGTTAAAGAATGTGACAGTTGCCTGACACTGCTCAGTTGTGCTCTCCAGGTTACTCGGGCTTCCTCCACCTGTAAAACTGTTCAACCCAACTGAATGTGCCATTACCCGGCAACAAAGAAATAAATAATTTTATAGCATGCCTATGTTTTTATTTTCATAAAATACATGCTTTTTCAGCAAAAACCAAAGTGAACAATATTTTTTTTTGTATTGTCCTTGAACAATTCAGATCACGTGCGGACTATTTAACTATTTCTTTTTTGTATGTTCTGGTTATTTTTGGCAATAATTTGTGTTTTTAATAAGTTTTTAGGTGACTGCAGATGTGCAATAAATACAGAACAGCATAAGTGTTTGAACTGTCAGTTTTTACCAGACTCGAGCGATTTCAGCAAAAGGATAATTCTGAACAAGAAGCCAAATGCTTTGAATTCAATATTATCCCTCCGCCAAAATTGATTTATATTTTTTTTAGTAAACTGCCTGCATGCAATAAATACAGAACAGCTTACGCGTTCGAACAGACATTTTTTACCAAACTAGATCAATTTTGGCAGAGGAATAATATTGAACGAGAAGACAAACTTGTGAAATAAAAAATGATAGTTCAAATGCGAATGCTGTTCTGTCTATAAGCTGAAATGAAGTCCATGAATGAAATCAAATGTAATAATAGGGCGTCAACAGCAAAGAATATAAGTGTAAAACATAGTTTTTCTTGCACAATAAATTTGCCCTACCTTTTATTCTTTTCACTAGATATTCTTGATTTGAGGTCTTATCCAGATATGGTATGATGGAATTCAGACTCGGTACAAACTGGCTTTTTGTTAATGCAATCTGCTTCAGTGTGGAAATGCTAACCTCTGAAGGAGAAACAAGAGAACAAACCAGACAGAATGAATAAATAAAAGACTTATTCAGTCAGAGAATAAATATAGCAAAAGAATTCTCAATCACTTTTTCTTGCAATTTAGAAAACAGGGATGTTTTTTAACTCAGTAAATTACAATATGTGGGGTTAATACGTGTTAGTTGTTTGATGTGCTGAGTATCAATTGACGTTTTCAATTGTAAGGACCAATGCTTCAATTGTATTAAAGTGTTTGTACAGCTGACTGACTACTGACACTTGAGATGCATTCTGACAGAGACAATACTGTAATCTGTGCTACATGGAACTTGAAAGTGAAGAAAGTTATTATCAGCCACCCGTTATTCCAGAACACAATTGTGTTGGCAATGTACAAAGTAGGTTGTTACCAAAATATCTCTTCCCAGGGGTTTATCTCTATGCGTAATGTTAGTGGTGATACCCATGCTTTGGGACTGGTACATGCCTGTTGGTAGTGTGCATGACCTTGGGTTGGGATGCTTTTTTCTTTCGTTTAAAGGAACTATTGTAACATATAGTTTAGCGTGGTTATTGAGAATGTTACTCCCCAGGTGGTACATAAGGGGAATATAGTTTACCCTTAAGGTGCTGTAGCTTAATGCTTCCATTCATTAGTCAATGCAACAGTAACAGTACAATGTAACAAGAGGCCCCCAAGGGGCCTTAATCGCTCACCTGCCAAAGTGGTTCAAAGAAGTATTTGGGGTCATATTCAGTTAGACATGGTTCATCAAGAATACAAAGGAATGAAGTCATGAAAGGCAAATTTTATGGAAAAACACAAAGGAATGGATTTGAACAAACCTGAACCTAACATACTCCCCTGCCACCCCCACCCCACCCCTGCCCATACAGAGCCCAAATAATAAGCCAGGGACTCAAATTGAACAAACTTAAATCTGATCCCCCTTGAGATGTTATATACAAAATATGAAAGGATTCTGACTGGTGGATCTGAAAAAGAAGATTTTTAAAGATATTTCCTGAATCTGACCCTCCTAGAGAAGTTGTATACCAAATATGAAAACAGCCTGACATTCCTCATATTGCACAAAGTTAATATTCGGGCTCCCATAGGGAGCCCAAATATTTACCCAGGTAACCAATTTGAACAAACCTGAAACTGACCCACCTCAAGATGTTGTATACCAAATACGAAGAGATTCTGACTGGTGAATCTGAAGAAGATTTGAAAGAAATTTCCTCAAATTGTACCAAGTTAAAATTCAGGCTCCCACAGGGAGCCTAAATATAAACCCAGGGACTCAATTTGAACAAACTTGAATCTGACAACCCCCCCCCCCCCCCCCCTATCTATAGCTGTTGTATACCAAACATGAAAGGATTCTGACTGGTGGATCTGAAGAAGATTTTTAAAGAAATTTCCTCAAATTGCATTAAGCTAAACTTTGGGCTCCAATACAGCCCAAATATTAACTCAGGGACCCGATTTGTACAAACTTGAATCTGACCTCCCCAGAGATGTTGTATACCAAATATGAAAGCATTCTGACTGGTGGATCTGAAGAAGAAGATTTTTAAAGAAATTTCCTCATATTTCACTAAGTTAAAATTCGGGCTCCTACAGGGAGTCCAATTATTAACCCATGGACTCGATTTCAACAAACTTGAATATGCCTCCCCTAAAGATGTTATATACAAATATCAAAAGATTCTAGATGATGGTTCTGGATTTTAAAAACAAGAGGCCCCAGGGAGGGAGCTCACCTGACATGGTAGCCTAAATATCAACCCAGAGAATTGATTTCAACAAGTTGCATCTGCTCCTCCTAAGAAAAGGTTATACCAAATATCCAAAGATTCTGACCAGTGGATCTAAAAAAAAGATTTTTAAAGAATATTCCTCATATTGAACTAAGTTATAATTCGGGAGCCCATATATGAACCCAGGGACTTGGCTTTAACAAACTTGAATCTCCCCCCCCCCCCCCCCCCCCCCCCAGGATGCTACACACCAAATATCAAAACATTCCGACTGCTGGATCTGAAGAAGATTTTTAAAGAAAATTCCTCATTTTGAACTAAGTTATAATTCAGGCTCCCACAGTGAGTCCAAATATGGACCTAGGGACATGGCTTGAAAAAACTTGAATCTCCCCCCCCCCCCAGCCCCACCCCCCCCCCCCCCCCCACCCCCAAGCGTGCTGCATACCCAATATCAAAAGATTCTGCCTGCTGGATCTGAAGAAGAAGATTTTTATAGAAAATTCCTCATTTTGAATTAAGTTATAATTCGGGCTACCAGAGTGAGCCCAAATATGAACCCAGGGATTTGGCTTCAACAAACTAGAATCTTCCCCCACCCCACCCCACCCCACCCCCAAGCATGCTGCATACCCAATATCAAAAGATTCTGCCTGCTGGATCTTGAGAAGATTTTCAAAGAAATTCGCCTGAAATGCATTATGTTCAAATTTGGGCTCCTATACTGAGCCCAAATATGAATCCAGGGGGCCGATTTGAACAAACTTGAATCAGATCCACCCCACAATGCTGCATACCAAATATCAAAAGATCCTGCCTGCTGGATCTGGAGATGAAGATTTTTTAAGAAATTTGCCTGAAATGCACTAAGTTCATATTCAGGCTTCTATAGTGAGCCCAAATATGAATCCAGGGGGCTGATTTGAACAAATATACCAAATATGAAATAATTCTGCCCACTTGTGCAGGAGAAGAAGATTTTTTAGTAATTTCTCTAATATACATAGGGTGCTATCGGAGTTATGCCCCCTATGGAGCCCCAAGTGGGCATGTCCATTTCATTTGAACAACTAGAATTGACATATGGTAATGAACTATGTCCATACCACGTTTCGAGCAAATCGACCTAGCGGTTTCAGAGGAGAAGTCGTTTGAAAAATGTTCACGACGACGGACGGCAAGTGATAAGTTTAGCTCCCTTCGGTGAGCTAAAAAAGTTATGGGTGCTATCAGAGTAATACCCCATGTGGTTCCCCCTGTGGGTGCGACAAGGTTATTTGAACAAACTTGAATTGACATATTAGGAACATGCACACCAAATTTGGTTCAATTTGGACCAGTAGTTTGGGAGGAGAATAATGTAAAGTTCACGGGGGATGACAACGGACAACGATGACGGACAGCAAGTGATAAGTTAAGCTCCCTTCGGTGAGATAATAAACACAAGAGGCCCCAGGGGGCCTGAGGGCGCTCACCTGACATGGTAGTCTAAATATCAAACCAAGGACTTGACTTGAATAAGCTGCATACGCCCCTCCTAAGAAAAGCATATACCAACTAGATGAAGCGATTGTGCCCACACAATACATAGGATTTTCCTTCTATTTTCAGTTCCTGCACTTTAACGTCCCAAAATTGAGATAAACACATAAAAAAAAGATTTTTTTCCCAAACAAAATACTTTCAGCCTAAATTTTTTTCTTCTTCTTAAAACGCATAAGAAACGCTAAAACTAATTTCCGGATTTTGGTCCAAAATTTTCAAAGTCCCACCTGGACCCCAAATTTTCAGGGGGAAAATTTTTTTTTTTTTTGTCTTAAAATTGACAGAAATAAATAAAAAAAACAAAAAAAAAAATTTCCGGAATTTGGTCCAAAAAGTCCCACCCGGACCCCAAATTTTCAGGGGGAAAAAAAAAAATTTTTTTTGTCTTAAAATTGACCAAAATGCAGAAAAAACAAAAAAAAATTTTTTTCGGATTTTGGTCCAAAATTTTCTAAGTCCCACCCGGACCCCAAATTTTCAGGGGAAAATTTTTTTTTTTTTTTTTGTCTTAAAATTGACAGAAATTCATAAAAAACACAAAAAAAAAATTTCCGGATTTTGGTCCAAAATTTTCCAAGTCCCACCCGGACCCCAAATTTTCAGGGGGAAAAAATTTTTTTTTTTTTTTTTGTCTTAAAATTGACAGAAATGCATAAAAAACAACAACAAAAAATTTCCGGATTTTCGTCCAAAATTTTTGAAGTCCCACCCGGACCCAAAATTTTCAGGGGGAAAAAAAAAAAAATTTTGGTCTTAAAATTGACAGAAATGCATAAAAAACAAAAAAAAATTTTTTCGGATTTTGGTCCAAAATTTTCTAAGTCCCACCCGGACCCAAAATTTTCAGGGGGAAAAAAAAAATTATTTTTTTTTTTGTCTTAAAATTGACCGAAACGCAGAAAAAAAACAAAAAAAAATTTTTTCAGATTTTAGTCCAAAATTTTCTAAGTCCCACCCAGACCCAAAATTTTCAGGGAAAAAAAAAAAATTTTTTTTGTCTTAAAATTGACAGAAATGCATAAAAAAGAAAAAAAATTTTTTTTCGGATTTTGGTCCAAAATTTCTAAGTCCGCAACGGGACCCCCAAATTTTCAGCCTAAATATGAACCCAGGGATTTGGCTTCAACAAACTTGAATCTCACCCCCCTAAGGATGCTGCATACCAAATATCAAAACATTCTTATTGCCAGATCTGAAGAAGAAGATTTTTCAAAAATACTCCTCATACTGCACTAATTTAAACATTTGGGCTCCCATAGAGAGCCCAAATATCCAGTCAGGCAATTCATTTCAATAAACATGTCAAACAATCTTCCAAAGATGTTATATGTGAAATTTTAAAGCTTTTGGAGCAGTGGTTTCGGAGAAAAGTAGTCTTATGTTTTTCCCATTACCCACAGTGTTAAAAAATGCTGACTTTTTCAAAGTCCCCAAAAAGTACCCCATCATAAAACCGATGGCAATTTTTTTTGATCATTCCATTCTGTTGGTCCTAAGGAAGCTTCACAACAAATAAGAATTCTTAGTGCCGTGTAGTTTTGGAGATATGAGCGTTTTCATTTTTTTCTATTTTTAGCTCCTGTGGTTCCCACGGGGCTATGGGGAAAAAAATTTCGACATAAATTAGGTACTTATGACCCAATAAGCACTCATGTAAAATTTGGTTCAAATCGGCTTCGCAGTTTGGAAAATAGAAATTTGGAGCGGGGCCAAAATTTTTGCCCCTCCTTTAACATCGTCAAATATAGCCCCTCCAACTTCTCTTGAACAAACTTGAGTCTACACCTCAAAAGGAAGCTGCATACCAAATATCAAGTCTCTGCTATTGCTGGTTCTTGAGAAGAAGATTTTTTAAGAATTGCAGCATTTTTGCCCCATCCCTCGGCTCAATGTGAGTCGAAACCTAATTTGACAAAAAATCAAAATCCACTTATATAACCCCTACTCACATGAAATTTCATTAATATACGGCCAGTGGTTTGGGAGAAAAAGCCCAAACACCACCTTCACAACGGACGCCGGACGAAAAGTGATCAGAATAACTCACCCTGACTTTCAGTCAGGTGAGCTAATAATACTCCCAATGTTATCGTTTGGATATATTTTTATTTCAATAATCCAATTGTTGCCTCCCATATCAACAGTATGAAAAAAGAACATGTGCTTTGAGCCCTAGTAGTATTCCCTAAAACGCACTTAAGCTCCCCGAGAAGACATACCTCATACGCTCGAGGGATGGCTTTGGGAATTATTTATTTTGTTGGGTTTTTTTAACCAAAACTGACCTTTGGATAACAGTTCATTGAACTTGTGGTTTGGGAATTGGGACCCGGGTATTACATAAGCAACCAGATTGAAAAAAATCATAGTGAACCAGTTCCCAATACACTTAAGCAAAGTTTTTAAGATTGCTAGGTGCACTACTACCATATCGCAATCTTTCCAATTGTGTAAAAATGATGAAAAGTTTCATTCCTGGTTACAAATATAGCAGTTTCAAACTTAAAACAGAAAGAAACCCCATCATTTCGAACTGTACAAAATAGCTGTTTTTGTATTTTGACACACAAATTCTTTCTTTTGAGAAAATCACAGCACTGAAGAAAGAAATACACAAAAATCAAATTAAAAACAAATTTTGTGGAACTGAGCAGTTTTTTGTTTTCCGGTTTGGTTTGGTTTTTGCGGCAAAACAAGAAAACCAAACTTCAAGACCAAGCAAACACCAATCAAGCAGTTTTATTGTGTGTGTGATCAAACTATCTTACTGGATGGGAACTGGGCTAGTGACCCTTATGGACTCTTGCCACTTAAGTTTATCTGGCAAAGGGCACAAATAAATCTTGTTCTCATTGCCACCGTTTGAAAAATGTGATGTGTAGAACACAACATAAATCAGATGAACTTTATTCATTTGTTACCCTAATCTTTATTTTCCTGACTGAATAGGCTTAGTAATTGAACCCCCTAGAACCCTGAAAAATGACCAAATAGAAGTAAAGCTGAACCCAATGGAGATATTGACAGACAGGGCTTTTTGTGGTGAGTGATGCCATACACAAATTATTGCAGCTTTTTCCCAAGCTAAGGTGTCTGAAATGTCATTTACTATAAGTTCTTAACACAAAGAAAACTGAAACAAAATCAAGGCTTTTACCCAGAACTGAAAAATCAAAACCTCCCAGCTCTAAGGTTCTATGAAATACCAAATGTGTTATAGAAGATAAAAACTAGTTAAACAAACCTCCTATTTCTGATTCTTCACAACCAATTCTTCTCAAACAACTGTTAATCTCATTAATTTCCTGTGCTAGTTTTGACACAACTGTTAATGATAACCACTAAAATGTAAGAAAAGACAAATGTACAAGGCAGACACAAAACTCTCATTTTTATTTCATATTTATTTCATATTTTGAATTCCATTAACTCTTTATGTAACATGACTCGATGACAGTCGCAAAAAATCCCTTGAAAACAGTGGAACCCTGATAAATGAATACCCACATTGGCAGTGAAAGTTATTTAAATAACAGGAGTATTCAATTAATATGAATTTGATTAGTTTTCTTAATTCTGGTGAGAAATTAAGTATTTATTCCATCATATCTTGTTTGACAGAACAAGATGTAATAGATTAAATGCTTATATATTTGATATACTGAGAACAGACAAGTCTATAAACATACAGATTCAGCAGATGTCTGATTAATAGATTTCAAGATTTTTTATGCAATTCACAGGCGTTTACTCTTTTCTCTGTATTCAGTTAAGGGGACAAATTTGGATTGAAGGTATGGAAAATGGTTCAGTGTTGAAATTTTTAGTCAATTAACAGGGTTATTCAGTTTAAGCCTAAAGGATATCCAATTAATTAGACCCCACCATAACAATTTTTTTTTCATTTTTGCAACAAAAAATAGCTTATGACCATTCACTGGAACAATCCTGACAAGCCCATTCCAAAGAGGGATCATTAGCTATAATTTTGAGAGAATAATTGAAACAAGAGGGATGTTACATCCCAACGCTCACCTACATTCGAGATTGATAATGTCGTTCCAATGTAACATGCCTAATATTTAGTTAATATAAATCATTAACTGGGCATCAAATGATTAATGTGGTTTATGTGATGGCTTTGGAAAGTCTATATTTTTGCATTTATTATATATCAATTCAACATAGAATCATTGGATATAAAAGCATTTTTTTCTTTTAGAAATGTTTATGATTAAGAATATGAATCGTGAGGCCAGATATTAAATCATAAATAAGAATTAGGAAAGGCTTTCATAAATCACTGAAATTGTAATTGAAGTACATTCATTGGTTAAAGAGGAGTTGCGGAAAAACATTCGTTCAAGAAAGTGACTATAAGTCCCAACAAAAATACATCACATCAACAACTAAAATAAGCCTTAATGTTACTAGTAACAAGTATGAGAAAGTATTAAATAAAAAAAAAAAGTTAAAAATTTTTTTTTTTAAATAAAGTGAATATAAGTCCCAAAAATCCCCCTCAAATTCCTCAAATATGCATGTAATAAGGGTGCAACGTTACCGCAATGTAGTTCAGTAACCCATGCGTACAATATCAATTTCCTGGAAAGACACATAGAAACAGAAATCACCTCAACACAAACTTTTAGAACTTAAAATTGAGTAAGTCAGAGAAAAACGTGAACATTGTGAGCAGGGTTAATACCCACAGTTGTTATTGAAATGAGAAAATAAACAGTAATGAGAGGTGAAGGCACCACAATCTGCACAAAAGCTGACTTTAACGCAAATTCTTACAACACCTAAAGCTAATTCTTACAACAAGTTTTGGCAGAAAATCAGCCTCAAATTCCTCAAATATGCATGTAATGAGGGTTAAATATTACTGCAATGGAGTTCAGTAACCCAAGTGTAGAATATTAATCGCCTGGAAAGACACATAGAAACACAACTCACCTAAACACAAAGTTTACAAAGTTTTACAACTTAAAATTTACTAAGTCCGAGAAAAACATGAAAATTTTGACTGAAAAAAAAGAAAATTTCCGTTAAATTTCTGCATACAGTAGGGTTAATACCTACAGTTGTTATTGAAATATGAAAATCAACAGTAATGAGAAGTTAAAGCAGCACAATCTGCACAAAAGCTGACTTTAACGCAAATTCTTACAACACCTAAATGCAAATTCTTACAACTTTTGGCAGAAAATTTTAGGTGAAATTTGGAAAAAAGTTTTAGTATCAGGGTTAAATACTGTTCTGATAGTCCCCTACAACCAAAGGCCTGATCCCACTGATCTTTGAGAACTCACCTTAACACCTCACCTTAACACAAACTTTTAGAACTTAAAATTTACTAAGTCCGAGAAAAACAGGAAAATTTTGACTGAAAAAAAAAAGAAAATTTCCGTTACATTTCTGCATACAGTCGGGTTAATACCTACAGTTGTTATTGAAATATGAAAATCAACAGTAATGAGATGTTAAAGCACCACAATCTGCACAAAAGCTGACTTTAACGCAAATTCTTACAACACCTAAATGCTTACTTATTCTTACAAGTTTTGGCAGAAAATCAGCCTCAAATTCCTCAAATATGCATGTAATGAGGGTTAAATATTACTGCAATGGAGTTCAGTAACCCAAGTGTAGAACATTAATCGCTTGGAAAGACACATAGAAACACAACTCACCTAAACACAAAGTTTACAACTTAAAATTTACAAAGTCCGAGAAAAACATGAAAATTTTGAGTGAAAAAAAAGAAAATTTTCCTTAAATTTCTGCATACAGTAGGGTTAATACCTACAGTTGTTATTAAAATATGAAAATGAACAGTAATGAGAAGTTAAAGCAGCACAATGTGCACAAAAGCTGACTTTAACAGAAATTCTTACAACACCTAAACGCAAATTCTTACAACTACTTTTGGCAGAAAATTTTAGGTGAAATTTGGAAAAAAGTCGTAGTATCAGGGTTAAATACTGTTCTGATAGTCCCCTACAACCTACATATGCAATATCAAAGGCCTGAGCCCACTGATGTTTGAGAAATTAACCTTAACATTAAATCTTACAATACTGGACACGCCGGACGCCGACGCTGATGCCCGAGGTTATGACAATAGCTCACCACATCTTACAGATGTAGGTGAGCAAAAAAATCAGTAATAAAGTGTGGAATAAACCCTTTCTAGCCAGACCAAGGTTAGCACCATCTTATAGAATAGTGGCCAAAACGAAAATTGTGACTTGACCTTTTTCTAATGTAGAACAATTTTCATTCAGCATGAACATCAGAAAACATGTGGCTGCAAAAATGTCTCCTTCAAGCAACGAAAAAATATGGGGTTTAGTTGTTTAATGACAAAAAAAAATAATTTGGCCATTCATCCAATGTACATTACAAGCTATACACCATCATGTTGGAGAGGCTCAAAAGATATTTTCAAGTTACTGCATAACAGAATCGTGTTCAAAGGGGTGACAAGACTTGAGACATACTTTTTATTACAAATTTGGCGTTTTTTATTACATTTGCCATAAAAGATCTTGTATTAATCATGTTTCTAGTGTTTTGGGCAAGTTTTGGTTTTTATCTACCTGTCTCCCATAGCTCTAAAACTTGTTTTCCAACCATACTGGACCTTTCAGGTGTTGCTAGGGCCATTTTTCAAAATCCTATATTTTCTTGGAATGTTTAATAAGTGCAATTTTTACAAGGTTCTTCATGGTTTTGAAAACCACTACTTCAATTTTCTGCTGGAGCACACAACAAACTAAAAAGTTTCAACTTGTTCTACCGCATATAGGAGGTATCCCATTAACTAGAGCACTCTTTTAGTTTGGCAGCTACAATAAAAGTTAAAACAAGTTGATTTTTTCTGCCCTGTCTAAAGTACTAGCACAAACCACTTTCATACTTTTTTACCTCACCTTCTATATTGACAACTAAAATTCAACAAGAGCTTGGCCATGACCTGGTGTATACCCCAACTGTTGTATACCACCTCGCTGCATACCGAATTTCGGTGAAATTGAGTATTGTTCAGCCAAGCAATTGCTGACCTCTTATAAAGAGGTTATGACCTGTAAACAAGAGGCCCCAGGGGGCCTGAGGGCACTCACCTGACATGGTAGTCTAAATATCAAACCAGGGACTTGACTTGAATAAGCTGCATACGCCCCTCCTAAGAAAAGCATATACCAACTAGATGAAGCGATTGTGCCCACACAATACACAGGATTTTCCTTCTATTTTCAGTTCCTGCACTTTTACGTACCAAAATTGAGATAAACGCATAAAAAACATATTTTTTTCCCAAACAAAATATTTTCAGCCTAAAAATTTTTTTCTTCTTAAAATGCATAAAAAAACAAAAACAAATTTCCAGATTTTGGACCAAAATTTTCGAAGTCCCACCCCCGAACCCCAAATTTTCAGTGTAAAAAAAAAAAAAAATCTTTTTTGTCTTAAAATTGACTGAAACGCCTAAAAACCAAAAAAAATTTCCGGATTTTGTTCCAAAATTTCCAAATCCAGAACGGGCCCCAAATTTTCAGCCTAAATATGAACCCAGGGACTTGGCTTGAACAAACTTGAATCTCCCCCCCCTCCCCCCCCCCCCCCCCCCCCCCCCCCCCAAGGATGTTGCATACCAAATATCAAAAGATTCTTATTGGTAGATCTGAAGAAGAAAATTTTTAAAGAATATTCCTCATACTGCACTAATTTAAACATTTGGGCTCCATAGACAGCCCAAATATGGACCCAGGAAATTGATTTCAATAAACATGTGAAACAATCTTCCAAAGATGTTTTATGTGAAATTTGAAAGCTTTTGGAGCAGTGGTTTAGGAGAAAAGTAGTCATACATGTTTTTCCCATTACCCACAGTGTTAAAAAAATGCTGACTCAGCACTTTTTCAAAGTCCCCAAAAAGTACCTCATGATAAAACCGATAGCAATTTTTTTTTACCATTCCATTCTGTTGGTCCTAAGGAAGATTCACACCAAATAAGAATTCTCAGTGCCATGTAGTTTTGGAGATATGGGCGTTTTAATTTTTTTCTATTTTTAGCTCCTGCGGTTCCCATAGGGCGACGGGAAAAAAAATTGGGGCATAAATTAAGTACTTATGACCCAATAAGCCCTCATGTCAAATTTGGTTCAAATTTGCCTCTCGGTTTGGAAAATAGAAATTTTGGCAGTGGCAAAAATTCTTGCCCCTTCCATAACGAAGGCAAATAATGCCCGACAAACTTTTCTTGAACAAACTTGATTCTAATCCTCAAAAGGACTCTGTATACCACATATCAAGTCTTTGCTACTGGTGGTTCATTAGAAGAAGATTTTCAAAAAATTTGGCCATTTTTCCCCCCACACCTCTGCTCAATATGAGCCGAAACCTAATTTGCATAAAAATCAAAATGCCCCTATATAACCAATACTTACATGAAATTTAATTAAAATGTGGCCAGTGGTTTAGGAGAAAGAGGCTCAAACACCACCTTCATGCAGGACGATGGATGGATGGACGGACAGACGGACAGATGACGGACGAAGAGTGATAAGAAAAGTTCACCCTGACTTTCAGTCAGGTGAGCTAAAAACAGGCAGGAGATTTTGAGTTTTATAAAATAAACTGAAATCGAATTTGGAAATAGAAGAATATTTTACAATAGCATTTGAGTTCCCAAATAAAATGATAATCTACACAAATATTGCTGCTGTGGACATTTTATTCCTTTAAATTACTTGAAAATGGTCTGAAGGATCTTTTATTATCAGTTTTTTTTAAACTTGCCTTTTTGGTAGATTTAATACAGAAATATACGAATAAGACTCACTCCAGATGTTTCCATCCGCATGAAAACAAAATTACCTTTCGTAATCTTTCAATCCAAACAAGAAGTGTGTCTTCAGTAATGCGTAATCGGCTCCACACCTTGAAATAAAAAAACAGTTATTCTTTGTCAATAAACTATTTGTATCTCTACTGCATACTGTATTCTACTGCATAAAAAAACTTATTACCTTCATTTGATCTGAAATTCAACCACTAGGTTATATCTTATTCATCAGATCTCAGAGAAAGTGCAAAATAAAATGAATCAGGTCTCAAAATGTCTATGGCATCAGTACCAGCCACATGACAGGTAAAAAAAATTCTACCAATCGCATCAACATTCTCAGTCTACACTCCTAACTTGAGAATAATTGATGATTAGTGCATCTTCAACCAGGGCTGGGTCCAATTAAAGGCTTTAACCTGTATTGTAATTCATCAGTTAAAATTGACTTCTTTCTGAACCCATAATTTGATTGGCAGAAAGCCGGTCAGCTCTGTGCTCTAACCTCTGGTAAATTCACTCTTACAGCCCGCTAATCGCCGGAAGTGGGTCAATTAGAACATGTCTGTATCCATGCTGCGCACGAGGAATGGTACTGAGTTTTTTCACTTTTAACGATGACAGGAATTACAATGGAGATAAAAGTATCTTGTTTCGTTAGACATTCGGGAATTTAACTATGGAAAACACATTTGGGAATTTGACTATGCAAAACCATTTGTTAACTCGCCCCTACAGGGCTCATTAACAAATAATTTTCCATAGTCAAATTCCCAAATGTCTAACTCAACAAGAGACGTTTATCTCTGAAACATTAATCGCTCTCACAGTTTAACCCTTTACCTAAAGTAATAAGACTACCCAGATGGGCTTACCGTAAAGCCCATGTATAAGTCGCACCCCCATTTTTAAATATATGCAGTCAAAAAGAATTAGTTGCAAGTCACCTTTTGCCAATTTGGGGCAGTTTGGGATGCAACGGAAATAGGTAAGTTTTCAAGAGTTACCACGTGGTGAATAAGATAAAAGAATAAAGGAAAATTATTATTAAACATTTAAAAAATACTCGCATTTATTTGTTTTTCGTTGTTTGTTTATCACCCCAATGTCTTCATCCCTGTCAAGAAAATCCAACGCTTGTTTGTGACTGAAACTTCAAAGTTTCAGAATCAGAATGCCATTTTCGCCGTAACCTGCGCAGTTGTTGTGGTTAAGTTGGTTTTTCTGGAAGGTTCCGGAAAAACCAATAAAAATACAACAAATGCGCAGGTTACAGCGCAAATTGTTTTCAAATTTTTGTCCCACTTGAGCATTGTTGGTGCTATTGAAAACTAACTTTACCTGGTGCATGTGTGCGTAATTTATAACCGGAGATTACACATCAGTGAATTGGGTTCATGGAATAAATAAATACTTCTCTCCAGGTATTGCTAGAATACATTTAATGTGTTATTATTTATTTTTTCGTTATTTTGATGATTTTGTATTTTTTGTTGGTTTCATCCATATTGGCCCCACAAACCTGTTGATTTCTGGTACACGCACTGATGTAAACACATGGGCTGATTGAACAACGACGACTAAATAGAATATTTCTTTATTATTATTTATGGATAAAAGTAACAGAAAACACACATAATATTTTATTTTCTGAAGAATTTAAACTGAAATAAAATGAAAATAATTTTGGTGAATCTGCACTCAGTCAAAACCACACAAATGTACTGTCTGTTATACAATTGACAACTGGTAGGAACAATGTTTGTCCGAAGAAGTCAGTCCCCTGAAAATTCTCGGAAACAAGTCGTACCCATGTATAAGACGCACCCCCGATTTTGACATAACATTTCAGGTAAAAAAGTGCAACTTATACGCGGACATATACGGTATTCACATAAATCACCATTCAAATTTTACATATTAGGCTTATTAAAAAAATTCTTCTTTCCCTCAATGTCATGATCTTTTTTTTCCATTCTCTTTTTTTTTTTCTGTTAATCCACTTTGCAAATAGGCCTGAAATTTTGCTGAAAATAGCTGTAATTAGTAATTCAACTCCTTACACAACCATTACACTTTTCTGTGTAAAAAACAATATTTTTAACAATAAAAAATTCCCATACTGCAGTTGCAAATTTAACCAACTATATCTTGTTTGGCAGAGCTCAGTGTCAAACATGATATAGTTGGTTCATTTTTAGTCCAAGTACAAAATAGTATTATGGAAGATATTTCCAGGTGATGAGGCAGATCTTCATTGACAAGGGAGGAGTCTAAGAAACAATAATTTTTTTTAATGGCCTTTCTTTGTAAATTTTTGCCCCAAAACATTGCTTAAGACCCCTCATTGGACTAAGATCAATGAAGTCTGAAAAGCTGTTTTTGGGGCAAAAAGTTTGTTTTAGTCATTCAAGAATTTTTTTGAAAGTGTTGCCTGCTGAGTAAAGAGTTAATGGCACACTATGTTGTGCAATGTCTAACTTTGGTTTTTCTTCATTACATATCTGGTTATATACCGAGTCAAAAAAGAAAGTATAATAAACTTTGAGGAGCAATTTTTTAGTATTATCGACTTTAATCCGAAACAAATTATTGTAAATTCATATTCTGAGTCTAGCTGTATGAATTTGCATAATTTCATGTTCTTACTGTTGCCAGTGTCACGTCAGGAAGTCGCAATTCAGACATGGGATGAAATGACAAGTTCACACATGCGGTCAATAGCATGTATGTCCACCTTTTGCCCCTTGGATGGCAAGATATCGACGGCGCATGGACCTGATAAGTCTTTGGATGTCACCCTGTGGTATGGGCATTCCACTCCTGCCTTAGAACATTACGTAAATTGCCCAATGTCTGATGATCATGAAGTCGTACCCGATGGTCCAATTGATCCCAAAGATGCTTGATTGTCGACAAATCTGGCAAAAGTGGGGGCCAGGGAAGAAGTTTGATGCTCTGCTCTTCAAGAAAGTCACAACAGTTATAAGCCACATGACATCGAGCATTGTCTTGCTGGAATAACTGCAATCCGACGTTAACGTTGAACAACGTCCCTATACTGCTGTCCATTCAGATTACCACTGATGAAGATCAAATGCGTTGAATGGTGCAAGGAAATTCGTGCCCAAACCATTACACTACCCCCGTCAAAACAGTCGCATTCCTGCACGCAAGCATCAGAAAACCCTTCTCCTTGTTGGCGATACACTCTTGCCCTACCATCACAGCGCCTTAGACAAAATCGTGATTCATCACTAAAAAGAACTGTGCTCCAATGCTGCTGAGTCCAGTAAACACTCTGAAGTACCCATTCCATTCTGGCGGTACAATGACGTTGGGTAAGGACCATGATATGGATGCCTACTTTGGATGCCATGTTCAGCGAGTCTATTGCGGACAGTTTGTGCACTGATTCTATTGTTAGTTCTACCAGGAGTAATTGCTGCTGTCCTCGTCGCCAGAAGGAAGCGATCCCGCGAGTGAGACGTTCTAATGTGTCGGTCTTGTGCAGGGGTCGTAACTCTCGGTCGACCTGAACACAGTCAGTCGGCAGTAGATCCATTGGTTCTATACCTTCCAATGAGACGGTAAATAGTGGCCACAGTGACTCCGAACACAGCAGCGAGCTCATCTGGAGGAATCCCAGCCTCATGCATACCAATGGCATGCATCCTCTGATTTTCAGTTAACCTTGGCACTTTTTAAAATGTCGGAAGACAAAAACCAGCATGTTTTCTCAATAACCCAGGCTCTCTAGCACAACATAACACAAAGAAAATCATCGGTCACCCATTCAATTTGACATTCTCGGGTAGCACGTACTATTTTGAAATCCGTAGCAAAATTGTATATGGTTGGGTGGACAACAACATGTCACTAAACTCTTCGCACGACTTCCAATCCACAAACATGCAACAATAGAACTATTATATTTCATCCTTTATGCTATTTTTTCACATTTGTTTCTATTATACTTTCATTTTTGACTCAGTATATTTGAGAAAATCAAACAAAAAATTCTACTCCATTCAGACTCTCTGTTCCAGTTAAAACAACCAAGCAGTCATCAATGTAATTTTTTGCCCGCATTTCTGTAGAATTCATATTCGATGAAAAGAGCATGAAAGTTGTTAATAGAGGCAATGACCAATATGAAAGTAGTTTTGTACATAAAGAGGCTCAGGTTTGCATAATCTGGAGGCTCAAAAGGCATCCACTCCAGAAAAAAGCAAAACCCAAGAGAGTCAATTTAAGTTTTAGTCTTAACGTCCTGGGTCTCTTCAAATACACATCAATACTAAGTGTTGAACGAAAGAAATGGATCAAACCTATATAAGATCCTCTAGCATAAAAATTTTCAAGAGCAGAAATTGATAGCCCTAAATAATGAGAGGTTGAAGACCTTTAATATCGAAAAGAAAAAAAACAAGAAATCTGAAATCTGAGCAATGGACGGATGTTTGAAGTTGACATCTTTTTGCAGGCACCATCTGGTAACAAAACTGTCAATGACACTGCAGCTTGAATTGACTGTGTGTAGTGTTGGATGAAAAGGATAATGTTCTATGTTTATGAAAGGATTATGAAATACAACAAGAATATATTTGTGATGTGTTAAGTTCTGTACTCTTCATGCTATGTTTTCAACAAGAATAATTTGAGGTGTAAATTGAACTAAAGAATTGAGGCCTGTGTTGATGTGGCCCTCACAGTTCACATATGTAAACAAAATTTAAAAATAGGCCGATGAAATCGTCAGATGTGTACCCATATGCGCAACTAGTAGAAAGCTGTATGACGGAGGGCCACCACGGATGCCGACATTATGTACACCATACAAGGTATGGGTACATATAGAAATGGATTGGAGGAGTGTCTAATTTGATGGATAAAGGGTTAATATCTCCGGATCAAATTATCAGATTTACATAAAAAACTATACAGCACAGCACACTAGTAACCTGAATAAATATATAAAGTAACATGACAATCGGATTGATATTTTTTGAGTTATCTCATGTCAAAGGGATTGGAGGAATTTTCAATTTGAAGGATAAAGGGTTAATATCTCAGGATTAAAATAACAGATTTACACCAAAACTATACAGCTCGGTATATCAGTAACCTGAACACAAATATAAAGTAACTTGACAATCCAAGCAATATTTTTCAAGTTATCGAATGCCAAAGGGATTGGAGGAATTTTCAATTTGAAGGATAAAGGGTTAATATCTCAGGATTAAATTATCAGATTTACACCAAAAACTATACAGCTCGGCACATCAGTAACCTGAACACAAATGTAAAGTAATTGACAATCCAAGCAATAATTTTCAAGTTATCGAATGCCAAAGGGATTGGAGGAATTTTCAATTTGAAGGATAAAGGGTTAATATCTCAGGATCAAATTATCCGATTTACACCAAAAACTATACAGCTCGGCACATCAGTAACCTGAACACAAATATAAAGTAACTTGACAATCCAAGTAATATTTTTCAAGTTATCGAATGCCAAAGTGATTGGAGAAATTTTCAATTTGAAGGATAAAGGGTTAGTTAATATCTCAGGATTAAATTATCAGATTTACACCAAAAACTGTACAGCTCGGCAAATCAGTAACCTGAACACAAATATAAAGTAACTAGACAATCCAAGCAATAATTTTCAAGTTATCGAATGCCAAAGGGATTGGACGAATTTTCAATTTGAAGGATAAAGGGTTAATATCTCAGGATCAAATTATCCGATTTACACCAAAAACTATACAGCTCGGCACATCAGTAACCTGAACACAAATATAAAGTAACTTGACAATCCAAGCAATATTTTTCAAGTTATCGAATGCCAAAGAAATGGATACGGATGCCAGACGGACAGACAGACGGACAAAGGATGGACGAACGACGGATGGTCACCCCGGATGCCGGCATTATGTGTACCATACATAGTATGGGTACACATAAAAAGTTATAGTGAAATCATCCCAAAACAAAGTCATCCTACCAAGTTACAATGAAATCCCTTCATAAATATGACTCGTAGACTTTGCTAAAGGAATCTAGGTCTCGTGCCCGTCTGACGGTCACAGTTGACCAATTGCTACAAAAATAGGACGGTCACATCTAGATATCATACCAAGCCATCCTATCTAATTACAATGAAATCCCTTCAGAAATACAACCTGTAGACAGTGCTAAAGGAATCAGATCACGTGCCCAGCCGGCGGTAATGGCTGACCGATCGTGACAAAAATAGGACAGTCAGTCTCATCTAGATATCATACTGAGTCATCCTACCAAGTTGCAATGAAGTCGCTTCATAAATATGACCTGTAGACTGTGCTAAACAAAGTTTGGTCATGTTCCCGTGCACCCATCACAGTTGACCAATCCCAACCAAAATAGGACGTTCTCATTTAGACATTATATCGAGACATCCGACCAATTTACAATGAATTACCATCATAAAAGCAACCTATCAACTTGCTAAAGGGATCTAAGTCACGTGCCCCTGCACCATCAGGTTTGACCAAACCTCATTAAAATACGACATTCTCATCTAGACATTATATGGAGTCATCTTACCATGTCAAAATGAAATCTCTTCATAAATATGACCTGCAGATAGTGCTAAAGGTTTTGAACCCATGCAGCTGCCACGGTTGATCAATTGCGACCAAAATAGGATGTTCTCATCTAGACATGACCTCAAACCTGCATATGAAATTTAGTGAAGATTGGACAAGAACTATGGGGTGTAGCCTATGCTAAAGAAAATGTGAACAGACTTCCGCACACATGTTGGCAATAGCTTATCATGACTTTGTCAAGTTAAGCTAAACACAGACCACTTATCATTGTAAGCTTGTCCAGTAAACTGTCATTTAGATACAGAAATGCAGTCCACAACTCTTCAGGTAAAACCTCTATGTTTGAGACAGGACCTGATAATAGACAGGAGTGAAGGTGCCACTTTCTCATGTTGAAAACCAATCTCCTTGATTGTCCTTCACAAAGCAGATCATGACATAAAGGGGGTTGATCAGAATATCTTGGGAGTAGTCTGAGCCGATTGGTTCAAACCTCCTGAAAAATTAGAGGAACGATCCGAATAATCCTTCAATGCACAAACTTGACCTTGTTGAGCATGAACTACCCTATCACATCAGCTCAGAAGTTCCAGAGAAGATAAAAATAAGAAAATTTTACCGATGCCAGACGACGTCAGACGCCAAGTGATGGCAATAGCTCATATAGCCATTTGGGCCAGGTGAGCTAAAAATGAAAGTGTCAATGACACTGTAGCTCAACTTGTCAAGACAAAGACATGCACATGTATAGTATGTGACACAGCAATGACAAACATCTAGGTAATGACCTGATAACAAAGGTACATATAAAGTATTGTAATGGTCTGTACATAAATACTGACCGTTGCCTGTAACAAATGTATAGGTAAAGTATTGTAAAGGTGGGTGACAGTCAGATGCTAAACTAGAAAAAATCTTTGAGTCCCAGAGTGGGTCTGACTGAACCCCAAAATATTTGTTCTCATAGCACAGTGATAACAAAGGCACCCCAAAACACACTCGTTCCTGTCCCAAGGTGAACACAAAGGTACCCAAGAAGTTTTGTGAAGATCAATTCATAAATACAAGCTGTATAGAACTTGTGACAAAAAACTGATTGGACCTAATTTTGGTACAAAATGGCCACTGGCAGCCATCTTGAATTTTGGACCGTACCCAGAAACACTCATTCTCGTCCCAAGGTGATAACAAAGGTACCCAAGAAGTTTTGTGAAGATCGGTTCATAAATACAGCCTCTACCCTGAGCCATATTGACATGTGTGCTCACATTGTGCAAGTAGCACTGAATAAGTCAAAGTTCATCTAATTTGCATAATTTCTGCACGAAAAAAACCCCTTAGAATATGTGATGTATTCCATGTTACTAAACATTCATACAAAAATTTATTCAAATCAGAACTTTCATACAGAAGTTCTGTACAAAAGACTGATTGCACTAATTTTGGAACAAAATGGCTGCTGGTGGCCATCTTGAATTTCGGACCACACCCAAAAACACTCGCTCTCATCCCACGGTGATAACAAAGGTACCCAACAAGGTTCGTAAAGATTGGTTCATAAATATGGCCTCTAGTCTGAGCTGTATAGAAGTTGTGTACAAAAAACTGATTAGACCAAATTTCGGTACAAAATGGCCACTGGCAGCCATCTTGAATTTTAGACCGCACCCAGAAACGCTCGTTCTCGTCCCAAGGTGATAACAAAGGTACCCAAGACATTTCGTGAAGATCAGTTCATAAATACAGACTCAAGTCTGAGCCGTATTGACATGTGTACTTAATGTGTGTAAGTCGCACTGAAATATCAAAGTTCATCTAATTTGCATAATTTCTGCACGAGAAAAAAACCAGTATTATATGTGATGTATCCCATGGTACTAAACATTCACACAAAAAATTATTCAAATCAGCGCTTTCATATGGAAGTTCTGTGCAAAAATCTGATTGCACCTAATTTTGTACAAAATGGCTGCCATCGGCCATCTTGAATTTCGGACCGGACCCAAAAACACTCGTTCTCGTCCCACGGTGATACCAAAGGTACCCAAGAAGTTTCGTAAAGATCGGTTCATAAATACGGCCTCTAGCCCGAGCCGTATTGGCATTTGCACTTACAGTGCTGAAATTAACACCAAAAAACATCAAAATTAGTCTAATTTGCACAATTTACGCCCGAGAAAAAAACCCGTATTATATGTGATGTACCCCATGGTACTAAACATTCATACAAAAAATTATTCAAATCAGAGCTTTCATATGGAAGTTCTGTACAAAAAACAGATTTCTGCATCATCGGTACAAAATGGCGGCTGGCAGCCATCTTGAATTTCGGACCGCACCCAAAAACACTCGTTCTCGTCCCATGGTCATAACAAAGGTACCCAAGAAGTTTCGTAAAGATCGGTTCATAAATACGACCTCTAGCCCGAGCCATAGCCAATTGTTGACGTACGGACAGACGGACAGACGGACAGACGGACGACGGGCCATGACAATAGCTCAAATTTGACTTCGTCAAAGTTGAGCTAAAAATCAATGGCTGAAGCTTCAAATATTACAGAGACAACTGAGGAGCAATAACAGATGATTCATAACTATTACAGACAAATCTTAAAGAATTTTTAAACTGGTAGAGTGCTGAATTATTTTAGGAAGCAAAAGGCATGTCTCTTCCTTGTTACAATTTATGAGAAAGTGCCCACATCCCCATAAATCCTAACCAGACAAGTCCTTGGAGACTAAGTAAGTTATATTCTAAGAGAATATGAAGCACATTCACAGAATATGGAGCCTTTTAAATGTGGTACCTTTACTTCAGGATGGTGTCAAAGTAGGTGCTTCCAGCACTCGACAAGTTAAAAACTCATTCTTCCAAAAAAACTTTTACAAGCTGGAACCAAGAAGACAATATTGTCAATGGAGAAAGTATTGCTGAATTTACACCCCTCCTCAGCACCCAGATTTTATGAGCACTCTTAGCCAATAGTTGTTAAAGCACTGGTTTTCTTTGGATGTATACTATACACATACAGCCAGTGCTGTTATTTGCTCTCGAAGACTGCCTGTTCTAGAGACACAACTTGAATGGTTTAAAATGAAGGTTGAAATGTAAATGTCTCTGCAGTAAGATTTGGCATCAACTTGTGTCAGTATCAAAAATTAACCTGGAGTAAGAAACCTGAAACAGCCAAATTTAAGATATACTTGAAAACTCACAATGGTTGAATATCTAATATTTTACAGGCCTGAATGCTCCGCTTTTGTCATATTTCATAATGTAAATCACTCTATGGGCAGGACCCCTCCTATCTGACACAGTTAAGAAGGCAGAAGAAATCATTCAAAGGGACAAACCAAAAAACTGGAAATGATCAAATCCAGCAAAAAACAGAAAAACTTTCATCCACGTGAGTTCAAAAATTAAATACTTACTGAATATTTATTTGTAGAAATGTTTCTGTATAAAAAATAAACATGTTTTTTTCCAACTGTAAAAATCTATATATATTTAAGATTAAACTTAAAAAATTTATAGTAATTTATATATTTTTTATACTTACCAATGACCCAGACTTAGCTGGTGCTAACTCTAAAATATTTAGGGCCAAACGCAAATTTTACCCCCAATCCCCAAAATTTGCATCTAAAACCGAAAATTACATGTCCAAAATGGTCCTCCATACTTTTACTCCACTGCGCATGCGCAGTGTCAAGGAGGTCTCGAAACTGCCGCCAAAAGTCATTCTTACAACCAGTGCCTGGTAAGAGTTATGTACGCAGCGTGGAGGCAAGAGTTCCCAACTCCTGGGAGGGCCATCCCCATCTGGGTCATTGGTAAGTATAAAAAATATATAAACTAGATCGAGTTATTTGTGTGCAAAGCACACAATGGTGTATCCCTGCATTTCCTTAGCAACACCTTAGCATAGTCTTAAAGTTTCGAAGTAATACCCAAGGAGCCTTTCGATGAAATCTGATTTTCTAATGATAAAAGTGGTTCCACTGGAACAACCTGCGGCAAAATCAAAATTCCAAAACCTTTATGCAGATCTAGAAATGTTACCTGAACACATTAGCATAGTTTAAACGTTTCAAATTAAATATACTAGAAGACTTTCGATGAAAACTGATTTTCCAATGATAAAAGTGGTTCCACTGGAACCACCTGGGGCCAAATCAAATTCCGAAACATTCCATGCACATCTAGAGATGTTACATGAACACCTTAGCATAGTATTAACGTTTCGAATTAAATACCCTAGGAGCCTTTCGATGAAAATTGATTTTCTAACGATAAAAGTGGTTCCACTGGGGGCAAAATCAAAATAGATAAGATAAAAGATGAAAATTGATTTTCTAATGATAAAAGTGGTTCCACTGGGGGCAAAATCAAAATTCCGAAACCTCCATGCACATCTAGAGATGTTACCTGAACACATTAGCATAGTTTAAACATTTCGAATTGAATACCCTAGGAGCCTTTCGATGAAAACTGATTTTCTAACGATAAAAGTGGTTCCACTGGAACCACCGGAGGCCGAATCAAAATTCTGAAACCTTCATGCACATCTACAGATGTTACCTGCACACATTAGCATAGTTTAAACGTTTTGAATTGAATACCCTAGGAGCCTTTCGATAAAAACTGATTTTCTAACGATAAAAGTGGTTCCCCTGGAGTCACCGGGGGCAAAATCAAAATTCCAAAACCTTCATGCACATCTGGAGATGTTACCTGAACACATTAGCATAGTTTAAGCGTTTCAAATTAAATACCCTACAGGAGCCTTTCGATGAAAACTGATTTTCTAATGATAAAAGTGGTTCCACTGGAGCCACCGGGGGCAAAATCAAAATTCCGAAACCTTCATGCACATCTAGCGATGTTACCTGAACACCTTAGCATAGTTTAAGCATTTCGAATTAAATACCCTAGGAGCCTTTCGATGAAAACTGATTTTCTAACGATAAAAGTGGTTCCATTGGAACCACCGGGGGAAAAATCAAAATTCCGAAACCTTCATGCACATCTAGAGATGTTACCTGAATGCATTAGCATAGTTTTAATGTTTCGAATTGAATACCCTAGGAGCCTTTCGATGTAAACTGATTTTCTAACGATAAAAGTGGTTCCACTGGAACCACCGGGGGCAAAATCAAAATTCTGAAACCTTCATGCACATCTAGAGATGTTACCTGAACACATTAGCATAGTTTAAGCATTTCGAATTAAATACCCTAGGAGCCTTTCGATGAAAACTGATTTTCTAATGATAAAAGTGGTTCCACTGGAACCACCGGGGGCAAAATCAAAATTCCGAAACCTTCATGCACATCTAGAGATGTTACCTGAACACATTAGCATAGTTTTAACGTTTCGAATTGAATACCCTAGGAGCCTTTCGATGAAAACTGATTTTCTAACGATAAAAGTGGTTCCACTGGAACCACCGGGGGTAAAATCAAAATTCTGAAACCTTCATGCACATCTAGAGATGTTACCTGAACACATTAGCATAGTTTATGCGTTTCGAATTAAATACTCTAGGAGTCTTTCGATGTAAACTGACTTTCTAACGATAAAAGTGGTTCCACTGGAACCACCGGATGCAAAATCAAAATACCGAAACCTTCATGCACATCTAGAGATGTTACCTGAACACATTAGCATAGTTTAAACGTTTCGGATTAAATACCCTTGGAGCCTTTCGATGAAAACTGATTTTTTAACGATAAAAGTGGTTCCACTGGAACCACAGGGGGCAAAATCAAAATTCCGAAACCTTCATGCACATCTAGAGATGTTACCTGAACACATTAGCATAGTTTAAACGTTTCGAATTGAATACCCTAGGAGCCTTTCGATGAAAACTGATTTTCTAACAATAAAAGTGGTTCCACTGGAACCACCGGGCGCAAAATCAAAATTCCGAAACCTTCATGCACATCTAGAGATGTTACCTGAACACATTAGCATAGTTTAAAGGTTTCGAATTAAATACCCTAGAAGCCTTTCGATGAAAACTGATTTTCTAACGATAAAAGTGGTTCCATTGGAACCACCGGGGGAAAAATCAAAATTCCGAAACCTTCATGCTCATCTAGAGATGTTACCTGAACACATTAGCATAGTTTAAGCGCTCTGAATTAAATATCCTAGGAGCCTTTCGATGAAAACTGATTTTCTAACGATAAAAGTGGTTCCACTGGAACCACCGGGGGCAAAATCAAAATTCCAAAACCTTCTTGCACATCTAGAGATGTTACCTAAACACATTAGCATAGTTTAAGCATTTCGAATTAAATACTCTAGGAGCCTTTCGATGAAAACTGATTTTCTAACAATAAAAGTGGTTCCACTGGAACCACCAGGGGCCGAATCAAAATTCTAAAACCTTCATGCACATCTAGAGATGTTACCTGAACACATTAGCATAGTTTAAACGTTTCGAATTGAATACCCTAGGAGCCTTTCGATGAAAACTGATTTTCTAACGATAAAAGTGGTTCCACTGGAACCACCGGGGGACGGATCAAAATTCCGAAACCTTCATGCACATCTAGAGATGTTACCTGAACACATTAGCATAGTTTAAGCATTTCGAATTAAATACCCTAGGAGCCTTTAGATGAAAACCGATTTTCTAACGATAAAAGTGGTTCCACTGGCACCACCGGGGGCAAAATCAAAATTCCGAAACCTTCAGGCACATCTAGAGATGTTACCTGAACACATTAGCATAGTTTAAACGTTTCGAATTGAATACCCTAGGAGCCTTTTGATGAAAACTGATTTTCTAACGATAAAAGTGGTTCCACTGGAACCACCGGGGGCAAAATCAAAATTCCGAAACCTTCATGCACATCTAGAGATGTTACCTGAACACATTAGCATAGTTTAAACGTTTCGAATTGAATACCCTAGGAGCCTTTCAGGGTGTGGCGTACGGACGGACGGACGGATGTACGGACGGAGATCACGACAATATCCCCGCATTTTCCTGTACCAAGGACCCAGACTTAGCTGAATAGTAAAAAGGTTGGAGGGCCTAGTACATAAGGAAAATCCAATAGACTCAATTACCTATAACAAACCTATCCCCTCAATGAGAAAAGGACAGATTGGCTAAATGTATCTTTCTTATTTGTATCAAAAAAGAAAGACACAACACGAATCTGTAATTGAGCACAATAACATCTAGTATAACCCTTTATACTAATATTTTTTAAAGGAAAACCAATAAATACGGGAGCCTAGCGAACTGAGACTCTATATACTCATTTAAAAGTGTTCAAAGAATGTATATTAAAGCCCAATTAATTACGTGATATATACAGATACTTCACAACAATCAACACTTAGAAAATATTACACAGATGAGTAAACATAAGCTTTACCCTTTAAAATCATCTCAGAACCGACTCGGAATAAGTGACTCCAAGGGAGGTATTCCCTTGCTTTACACTATAAAGCAGGGGACCCAAGGGAACACCCCCCCCCCACCCCTTCCCCTTACCCTGGATCAAATACTCCAGAGCAAAGAGGGTGGCAGGACAAAGTCACTGCCGGAACCGAAAGCCAAAACACATATAGCTGCCACTGTTTAGTAGACGACATTCTGAGAAAAAAATAACGGACCTAAACAATGTAGATCTGCAAAAAAGACTCAATATTCTCAGATACAAAATTGTGAAAATGGAGGGCAAAGACCAATACGTAGCCCTCATTAGATCTGTAATATCAACATTATTAGCTTAAGCCTATGATGAAGAAGAACTCTTACTTCATGAGCTTAAAACCAATGCACAGACTGCTGAATGAAGATATAATCATTAGCAGGACTGATAGTAGATTGAATCCCTCTGACCATAGAATGGACCGCAATGTGGAGGAAGCTTCCACGGCATGTCCCACAACAGACGCCTGAGTAAATTAATCCTCAGTCTTTGTGGATATAGAGAAGCTACCAACAGAATTTGCATTGAAATAATAACATTGAGCAATATCTGCTAAATCAACGGCATTGGAAGATATGTATATCTTATTATTCCATTTCACAAGATCGATAGAGCGTTTACTGCAAACGCTCGAAAATCCAAACATTGTGACACATACATCTGCAAATGATTGTTGAGATGCGTCGCGAAAAAGTCGATCATTGGCCTCTCTCCTTGGTAGCAATCTGATTGAATACTGGTTTGTTGAAAGTCCATTCTGGTGGCAACAAACGGCCCCCTCCTTGAAGGGAGTCTGCTAATACATTCAGACGATCCAGAATATGACATACGAATAGAAGAACTTGATGTTCTAGTACCAACCGAAAGATTCCTTCCGTTAATATGAATAACAGGATGGAATGAGAGCCTCCATAATTCCAAAAATACGCTAATACCGTCGAGTTGTTGGACAGAATTAGCATATGAGCATTCTGAATAACGTTCATCAATAACGTAGCGCAAGCCAAAATGACATCATTCTTGATGTTTGTGTGCTTGATAAGGAACTACGGAAACAAAAGACCCTAGCACTTCAAATCTGTTGGGTTTAATGAAACTACCCAAAGTGTTTGACTGACATCCGTCAAAACTGTAAAACTCGGATCCGGCAATTGCAGTGGAACTACTTGAGTTAAGCACTGAAAACTTGACCAAGTCTGAATCTCTTATTCACTTGATTTGACAAGATGATGTCCGTATCGAGCGAAATAATCTTCACCCTCCAATTCTGAATTAAAAGAAATTTGGAGAGGACAAATGCGTAACCGCTCCGGAATAAAATCACGGCAGTTCCGCACAACGTATCAGTCACATGAGATCTCTCGCTGAGACCTTGTCTGAGCAAAGACAATAGCGAGTATAACAACTGATTAATTTCGCTCTGGTTAACGGCAGATGAACGAGAATGTTATGCATCTCGAAGCTCATCCCCCGGTGGGTAAATGACTTGGACAAAACCAGATCCGACTTCTCCTCGTTTACTTATGAAACCGAGACGTCGGATCAATAGAAGCAGAATCTGCACATCGTTCTGCGCTCTGGTTAACGGCAGACGAACAAGAATGTTATGCATCTCGAAGCTCATCCCCCGGTGGGTTAATGACTTGGACAAAACCAGATCCGACTTCTCCAGGGCTCGCCTTGAGTAAAATGGTCGGGGCCTAAAAAAAGTGCCCCACATATTGAGGTCGGGGCCTTTTTGGGGCTGATTTTCCATTTTGTCCATTATTGTTAGTGCTTTTTTGTGGAAAATGTCGGGGCTTGAAAAAAAGCCCCCAGCAAGTGCTCCTCGGGGCTGATCTCGGGGCCTGGGCTGATCAGCCCCGACTCAAGGCAAGCCCTGCTTCTCCTCATTTACTTATGAAACCGAGCCGTCGGATTAATAGAAGCAGAATCTGCACATCGTTCTGAATCGTTAACTCGTTGCCACACCTCTGAAGAATGTCGTCCACGTAGGCCGAAGTTACCGCAGACGAATGAGCTCGGAAAAGAGTCATTACGAGTTCATTATTTGAGTGAAAGCTCAGGAACTAGATTCAGACCGAAACACATTGGTCGGTGCTGAAACACAATTCCTATGATAAAGAAGCAAAGATACTTTCTGAACGCCTGATGTACCATGATGTGAAAGTATGAAACTAGAAATCTATGCATGCAGCATAGTCGTACACCCGAATACTCGCTCTGACCGATCAGATGGACTCCATATAGAAACTTGGAGCCACGATCAGCTTGTTATCCAACTCAGAATATGAGTGGACGGAACGAGCCGTCTGGTTTTGGAACCAGAAAAGGATGGTTGTAGAATCCTGGAAATTCCTGGATTTCTACGATCTCTATCGCGAACATTCCAGAAGAGACTGGACTTCTGATGGAAGCGAGCGTCTATCCAACTTGGACTCCGAGTTAACAGAGGATTTCGTTTGAGGAACAATTTAATCCTTCCGAAATCACCCCTTGAATTCAAGGGACATCCATAATCTAATCCCAAATCATTGAGAAACTCGACAGTCTTCTGCTCACTAGTACACGATAGAGGTTAAGTTAAAACCATTACCTCCTGGTTCTGCGAGGCTTGCGGAAGGAGAAGCCATGTCCTCCACGGCCCGCACCTCGCCTCGTCGAACTAGGGGCGTCTGACCGGATGTCTCAGTCAGAATTACAGCCCCTATCTGAGTCGCTACCCTGACGGTCTCTAGAATAAGACCTAGAGGATGCATAGGAACCTCTATAGGAACTTCCCTTGAACGTATTCGTTCCAGAAGTGCCTGTCCTATTCTTCTCTGCTGAATCCGACTATATGGAAGCGAATTTAATAGCAGAGAGTCTAAAGCTTTCTTAGTTAACTGATCATAAACTGCGGATAGCTTGCCGTCGAAGAAAACTCTCCAGAGACCGGAGCGACTCGGAGAGAGTTTTTCACCTTACTATCTACATGCGTGGATGTAGCCAGGGCTGTGTCACGTCTAACCAACTCCATATTGCCACAAAAGGACGGAGTTTAACGTGAGGCCCTTGAAAGAACTCTTAAGGAGGTTGTACATCCTAGAATTCTTTTTCCTTGAGACGTAATGATAACGTTCTGGTAAGGAGATCTGCATACGATGATGCGTCTAATCTGTCCCTGCTAGACGATATTGTTATTTCCAACATCGTGGTTGGAATTGACATAGCCGACAGTAAAACAATACTAGTTCCTGACCTGGTCGTCTGGTCGCAGAGAACTCTCAGAATGCTCTGTCCTGCCGTTTCAAAATATTCAATGAAATGATGAAAGACAGATGTAGAGCATATTGCCGATAAGAAACCTGACCTGCCCATTTAGGTAGCAAGTTATATAAATATAGTGTCATTCAACAGAGCAAATGTCCGTGAAACATATCTGGACTATGCCGAAACTGAGGGATTGATGTCCCTAAACCGATTACGAATTCTATATCCAGTGGCGCTATCCGTTTCTTCCCCTTCCCCTTCACCATCCTGTCGGACCACTTGAAATTCTTGGCCGTCCGTGCTGAACCTGCAGCGGAACGTACCAACACAGTATCGTCGGATAATTCCTGATCTGACAGAGTTACTGTCAGTTGCTGGGATGCTGCGATAATTTGTGCTATCTGCGATAGCATATCCGCAACAGAGGCCTGTGGAGCTGTGGTCTTATAGGATTTAGTCGCTGGAGGCTCCTTGGACGTTCACTTCTGCATACCTCTAATATGCGAACGTCTGGAGAATGAAGGTCTCGTATCCTTGGCTACCGGATGGCGTGACCTGGTCGCCGCAGAATCCCTGATCGGCGATGTTGGTTGAATATCACAGGACACATAGCCAAGGTGTGGACACGTGTGCTGCCGCGAGGATGAGGAAGCCGAAAGAGCAGTCTCTCCGGACTGTCTATATAACGGAGCGTCCTGAGCGGTAGACTATACTCCGACTGAGGAACGTTTTGTACCACAACCTCTGAGCCCAGATGTTGTAATACGAGAGAGGGACCTCTCTTGCTCGCAGCCCGGATGGACCTGGACGAGCTAGGAACCGGACTAATAGGCTTCCTCCGTACCATCCTCGTATCCATCGCCACTGGGTGTGCACATTGTATTTATAGTGCTCGGAACACCCAAATCTCCTTCCTGGACCGCAATGGACGAACCCGGGTGCTGAGCCATTCAGTGAATGGTCGCGACACCAGGCGAGCTAGCGGACGCCAACGCCATCGATAGTTCTAGGGAACTCCAGGCAATTGACGTATCTACATGAGCACTTTTGCCGCTAACTCTTCATTTGACTGTGACAACGGAAGCACACTTTACGAAGACATCACGGTAACAATATCTAGTTCATGTTACTCTATGAGACCTGTGGAGCTGCGGTCCTACGTGAAATATCCACTGGAACCCCCCGGGATGTTCATTCCAGCATTTATATAATATGCGAACGTCCCCACTGGAAAGGTCTTGTATCCTTGGCTAGCAGATGGAGTGACCTGGTCGACATGTATTCCTTGGTCGTTCAATCCTGCATTTATATAATATGCGAACGTCTCCTGGAAATCTGTGGTCACATAGCCAAGATGCGGTCGTGTGTGTTGACGAGGATGAGGAAGCCAATATAACAGCCGCGTCGGACTGTCATGCGATGGAGCGTCCCGAACAGGAGGAGTGGACGTAAGCTCCGGCTAAGCGAACAACATACAACAACATCACAGCACAGATGTTGATGCAAGAGAGAGGGGGCCTCTCTCGCTCGAGGTCTGGGGGACCTGGACGAGCTAGCTCTCGGACTGACAGGCTTCCTCCGTACTATCCTCGGATCTGTCGTTGCTGGGTGTGCACATCTGAAGTTTTATAGTGCTCGCATCACCCAATCTGCTTCCCTGGACCTCAACGGACTAACCCAGGTGCTGAGCCATTCTTTCCTGGTGAATGGTCGCGACACCGGGCGGACTAGCGGGCGACAATGCCTTGATAGAACTAGCTAACTCCCAGCAATTGTTGTAAGATCTTGAGCACTTCCTGCTAGCCCTAATATTGCAACGACGGAGACACAGTTATTGAAGACATCACGGAAACATCACTCTGAGTTCTGAAAAAGAAACTGATAATATATAGTGACCATACGAAGAGAGGACCGTAATGGACCTCTCACCGCAACAAGATACCGTGACACACGTCTCCAACAATGTCATATCAATCAACACACACAGAGCAAGAATTAATGCGACTACATTGACTATAAGAAACACCATGAACTCGTGAATTAGAGGTAGATATCCTCGCATTACGATTGAAGAATATTTTTCAACCAGAAAAAAATATACACCGTCAAATTATTCGGACTAACTCTTGAAATGAATATACATAATATATTATAATTCATTATAACATTTCAAAAGAAAATAATTTTCAAAAAAAAATTTTTTGAAAAAATTTTCAGAAGAGCCCAAGTTCCCAATGGGAACCCTGAGATCAAAAAAGCCTGAGTGTGAACAAAAATTTTAAATCATTTCGAAAAAATTAATGTAACACTTACGGACAATATTAATGTATCTTGCTATGAACTAAATTAAGCAGAAGACAAGCAATCATTGTCAGAAGTAACAGTTGTCAACATAAGCAAAAGTGTCAACAATCCGGAAACATGACTCCAGGCACTAAAACAAACATGGCCCGAAATCAGTTACCAATTTAAACACTATCTGATGCAAAACAGAGGCTTCCAGAGAAGAAACTGTAGAACATCAGATGATAGATGCAGACCAAAACGCCTAAACACCCCTAGGATGAGGACGTAAACATGGGGAAAAAACAGAAAATAATTCTGTTTCCAAGCTAAAACTCCCAAGAAATTTTAGTAATAAACATTACAAAAAATAAGCCAAAAGCATGGGAGAATAGCTAGGGGGGAATAAAGGAAATGGAGAGAGGAAACACTGATCAAACAATGGAAAATTCATAGCAAGAATGACCACAATAAGGTCATGCCACGAAAATAGGTAATATGAATAATTTCGTAAAAAAAAATTATAAGTTACAGCCCTGAACATTTGTTTCCACTGTTTTTTCCTCTCCACGTTCTATTTCCACCATATATCCACCATTTCTCTCATAATTATGCATCTGGCATCCTTAAAACTGAGATTTACAAGCACAAATAACAGTGAAGTGTAACTGTATTGAGGGCCAAACAAAGAATGACTTTTGGCGGCAGTTTTGAGACCTCCTTGACACTTCGCATACGCAGTGGAGTAAAAGTATAGAACATGTAATTTTCGGTTGTAGATGCAAACTTTGGGGATTGGGGGGTAAAATTTGCATTTGGCCCTAAATATTTTAGAGTTAGCACCAGCTAAGTCTGCATCATTGGTACAGTATAAAAATATAGATGGAGCAATCACACAATAACGCATTCATGTAGTTCCATTTTTGATCGACTTGTGTATGTTTTTGTCAGACTTCTTTCCAAAGCAAATTATGACAGGTCCCCAGACATGAAGGTCCATGTTAGGAATACTCATGCCAAAGAACAAGTGCAATTTTTCCACTCTTAGTAACATGATCCACAGATGACACTTGCAGAAAAATCTTTCTTGAAGACTAAAGATTTTCATTTTTTCCTTCAAAAACATAGCTTATGAACCTGCATCTGAACAGGCTCCTTGAACTCATCCCAATGAGGGTCATAAGCAACTCTTTTTAAAAAAAAACTGGAAAAAAAATTCTGAATAGAGAAATTTGGTTTATAGAACTGGCCAGATATGGCCATTATGTCAGGTAAAGAGAGAGAGAGAGAGCGAGACCATGTACACTTGACAATGGAAACTAAGTTTAACACTTAGAGGCCTCATACCAACTTTGATTAATTTATACTACAACAGAACAGGTGCCCCAACAGGCTGCTTCTGTGAAAACTTACAAGTATTATTAGTGCCTTGACAGGAGTTTTTAGACAAGTCCTGGCTGCTTATGAAAGCAGCCAAAACTTGCCTAGAAACAACTGCAAAGCCACAGGATGTAGTGCATCAAAGTGTATAATGAAAGTGTCAATGACACTGTAGCTCAACTTGTCAAGACAAAGACATGTACATGTATAGTATGTGACACAGCAATGACAAATATCTAGGTAATGACCTGATAACAAAGGTACATATAAAGTATTGTAACAGTCTGTACATAAATACTGACCGTTGCCGTTAACAAATGTATAGGTAAAGTATTGTAAAGGTGGGTGACAGTCAGATGCTAAACTAGAAAAGAAATCTTTGAGTCCCAGAGTGGGTCTGACTGAACCCCAAAATATTTGTTCTCATAGCACAGTGATAACAAAGGCACGCAAAAACACACTCATTCCTGTCCCAAGGTGAAAACAAAGGTACCCAAGAAGTTTCGTGAAGATCAGTTCACAAATGTGAGCTGTGTAGAAGTTGTGACAAAAAACTGATTGGACCTAATTTCGGTACAAAATGGCCACTGGCAGCCATCTTGAATTTTGGACCGCACCCAGAAACACTCGTTCTCGTCCCAAGGTGATAACAAAGGTACCCAAGAAGTTTTGTGAAGATCGGTTCATAAATACAGCCTCTAACCCGAGCCGTATTGACATGTGCACTTACAGTGTATAAGTAGCACTGAATAAATCAAAGTTCATCTAATTTGCATAATTTCTGCACGAGAAAAAAACCTGTACTATATGTGATGTATTCCATGTTACTAAACATTCATACAAAAATTTATTCAAATCAGAACTTTCATACAGAAGTTCTGTACAAAAGACTGATTGCACTAATTTTGGTACAAAATGGCTGCTGGTGGCCATCTTGAATTTCAGACCACACCCAAAAACACACGTTCTCATCCCACGGTGATAACAAAGGTACCCAAGAAGTTTCGTAAAGATCGGTTCATAAATACGGCCTCTAGTCTGAGCCGTATAGAAATTGTGTACAAAAAACTGATTAGACCTAATTTCGGTACAAAATGGCCACTGGCAGCCATCTTGAATTTTGGACCGCATCCAGAAACACTCGTTCTCGTCCCAAGGTGATAACAAAGGTACCCAAGAAGTTTCGTGAAGATTGGTTCATAAATACAGACTCTAGCCCGAGCCGTATTGACATGTGTACTTACTGTGTGTAAGTAGCACTGAAAAAATCAAAGTTCATCTAATTTGCATAATTTCTGCATGAGAAAAAAATCTGTATTATATGTGATATATCCCATGGTACTAAACATTCACACAAAAAATTATTCAAATCAGCGCTTTCATATGGAAGTTCTGTGCAAAAATCTGATTGCACCTAATTTTGTACAAAATGGCTGCCATCGGCCATCTTGAATTTCGGACCGGACCCAAAAACACTCGTTCTCGTCCCACGGTGATAACAAAGGTACCCATGGAGTTTCGTAAAGATCGGTTCATAAATACAGCCTCTAGCCCGAGCCGTATTGGCATTTGCACTTACAGTGCTGAAAGTGACACCAAAAAACATCAAAGTTTGTCTAATTTGCATAATTTACGCACAAGAACAAAACCCGTATTATATGTGATGTATCCCATGGTACTAAACATTCATACGAAAAATTATTCAAATCGGAGCTTTCATATGGAAGTTCTGTACAAAAAAAAAAATTCTGAATCGTAGGTACAAAATGGCTGCTGGCAGCCATCTTGAATTTCGGACTGCACCCAAAAACACTCGTTCTCATCCCACGGTCATAACAAAGGTACCCAAGAAGTTTCGTAAAGATTGGTTCATAAATACGGCCTCTAGCCCGAGCCATAGCAGCTTGGCACTTACAGCTCTGAAAGTAACACTAAATAAATCAAAGTCAGTCTAATTTGCATAATTTACGCACGAGAAAAAAACCTGTATTATATGTGATGTATCCCATGGTACTAAACATTTATACAAAACTTTATTCAATCAGAACTTTCATACAGAAGTTCTGTACAAAAAACTGATTTTTGCATCATCGGTACAAAATGGCCGCTGGCAGCCATCTTGAATTTTGGACCACACCTAAAAACACTCGTTCCCGTCCCAGGGTCATAACAAAGGTACACAAGAAGTTTCGTAAAGATCGGTTCATAAATACGACCTCTAGCCCGAGCCATAGCGACGGACGGACGGACGGACGGACGGACGGACGGACGGACGGACGACGGGCCATGACAATAGCTCAAATTTGACTTCGTCAAAGTTGAGCTAAAAATGAAGAAAACTTTCCAGATACTGTAGGGATAAAGATTCTGTTAAAAAAAATTGCTAAGTGGGGCACATGTCACCATTGCCACTGGAAAAGCTGACTGATTCATATTTTGTACTCAATATACTTTTCAAAGCACAATGAAGGAAAGCTATAAAATATATTCTGTCACAATTTTGAGGAAGAGTAACTCGACACTTACTTCATCTCCACTGTAGGTAACTGATTGATCGGCATCACTATTCTTGTTACTGTAAGACTGTGGTGATTTACTGGCAAGCTGGTACTGACATTTTCTAAGTGTAGGTGAGTAGTCCATCGCTGTTCTTCCATAGCTCCAAAAAGAGGGATTATTACTCAACATACTCTCGGGAGAACCTGTAATTTGAAACAAAAACACCATTTTATATTGTTGTATTGCTGTTTGTCCATCTTGAAAAAAACTACATAAACAAGAAGCCCTGGGGGACTTAATCGTTCACCTGAGAAAGTTGTTTCAAAGGATTTAAAGGTCACATTTAGCATCTTTGACAAATTAAATGAGAAGGAATGAAGTCATGTAGTTATTTGTAACTCTGTTGTCCATGTCAGATGGGTGCACTACATCAGAAAATGAACATGTAACCTGTAAGTCAACACTCCAATTTCCCGATGTAATATAATGCACTGATTTTATCCCATGAAGAAAACTTTCAACATTTTTTTTTCTTCTTTCATCCGACAAATTTTCAAGAAAAAGTATTGTGTATTTTGACTCATATTTGTATAAACTTGCTACTTATCCAATAAAACTGTGTACATAAACATTATTTTCAGTTTCAAATAGATTTCGAACAGGTATTTTTCCGGTGAATTATGAAATCATAACACAACATACTTTAACTTGTGTACACACAACTGACCTCTGCATGAGATAATTCCAGTATTAAAACCAAAATTCCCTGACAGCTGATGTTACTCTGGCAACTGAAAAGAGTCTGTTGACCACACCTCTGACACACTTTAAGAGCCAACTGGCAGACTAAAATGGGTTTGTTTATTGAATCAAATTGATGAAATACACAATCGAACATCTTGCCTCCAGCATCATGTATTATGTTATTTAATTATAATTTAAATTACTATTGTTGAAATACGATCATGTCAAATTACTGTTTAGATTAAACTGTAATGATCTATATGAGATGATGACCGGTTTGAACTAATACAGTAGAATCCTCTTAATTGAATATCCATTTTGTCAGTGAAAATTATTCAATTAACAGGAGTATACAATTAACAGGGATTTGGTCAGTTTCCTGTGTTCTGGAGGTAAACTGAGCATTTATTCTATTATATCTTGTTTGACAGAGCACATAGAGCTCTGTCAAACAAGATATAATAGAATAAATGCCTGTATTGGATGTAGCGAGGCCAAAAAAGTTGATAAATAAGGGGAATTTGGTGCGTGTCACAGTAATTTTTTCGACATATTATAAAAATGTATATACAATTAACAGGAGTTTACTCTACAACCCATATGCAATTAACAGATCAAATTTGTATTGAAGGTATGGTAAATGGTTTTGTGTTTAAAAATTATATTCAGTTAACAGGGATATACAATTAAGAGATATCCAATTAAGTGGGCTCCACTGTACAATGAAACAAATAAACATTAGTTAAATTAAATGAATCTGATGCAGAAGAAAAATGAATTCAACCTACAATTTCTTCCCACATTACTTGTACCATTGTACAGTATGCAGTGCTACACATACAATTGACGCCCTCTTCAATGTCGACAAAGGGGTTAGTGATACATTGATGTTTTGGGATCAATGTACACAGTGTGGTGTCATCTCTCAGCAGATTGTTAACAGTGTTAACAACATAACCACTGGACGTTTTTTGGAATGAAATTAACACACTGACTTCAGCTTCATTTTTGAAGTGCACTCTTGATCACTCATTCATTTTAAAATCTACAGGCACCATGGTGCACAAGTGCCATAGAGCCTCAAAATCGAAGGACTGCTCAGGTGAGCTAAAAACTGTAATAATAAAGATAGACTTCTAGATTTATAACAAAGTGCTTAACTCTTAACCTAACACAACTGTGAAGAAATTTGAAAACAAATTTTCTAGAATAACTACACATTTTCCTTTTTACACCTCAAAAACTGTTTCCGACCCCTCATCGGAACGTGCATGATGAGCTCTTTCAGAGAGGTCATGAGCTATGTTTTGGAAGCAAACTTCAAAAAGGGAATGAAATTTGAAAGTTCATTTTTGTTGGCAAGATATGGCATTAATTTAGATGGAGGGTTAATTTGTAAAAGTAATGTAATCAACTGATAATTTATACAAAGAACATAAAAAACTTTGTTTGACAGAGCCTTGGCCTCAAACCTACCACTGTCATTCTATTATAACCTGTTTGACACAGCTCTATGAGGAGTTGGATGGAGGAAGATGTATATTCAAATGTCAATATAATATTTCAATATTGCCTTCCACGAATGAATATTTAAATTTTATAGTAAATTTCCTTTCTTATTATACCAACCACAATTGTTTACAACAGGCTTGAAAGACAGTGGAAGACCGTAACTCGGAAAATATACTCTCTATTTTGATCTTTCCCAAGAGATTTGGGAAAGAAAAGTGGTGCAAAAACACCAAGAAAAAATAAGCCAAAACTGGGTCGAGCGCCATCGGTGCACACCCAGTAGGGGACGCTCTTCTCTTAGTACAAATCCACGACTTCCGGAACCAGTGCACAGACAGTAACTAATGAATCATTCTTTTGAGTCCACCAACATTGGAGTTATGTGACCAGCGGGGAGGAAGGATTCTTACCCGAATAAGAAGACGGGAGGGCCTCCATGTAAACAATTGTGGTAAGTATAATAAGAAAGGAAAAATAATATAAAATTTAAATTTCTTATCAATCTACCTTACAATTATTTACTACGGGCTGAATAGACAATAGGATGGAGGGAATCACATAACCAACCCCCACATAACCCAATTGCACTGGAACCATGGAAGAGGAAGAGGTCCCTAGGCCTATCAAACCATAGCATCACAAACATTAGTAAAAGACAATGAGAGATGAGGTGTATGGTTCTGTGCGACACACAGACAGAAAGGGCAGTAACAGCACAGAGCTGGAACTGACCTTGTAAGAAGCCAAATGGCTAGGATAGACAACAGCCGGAGCAGAAGAAAAAGGGCCCATAGTACAAAGGTCCTCTGACTGCTCCTGAAACAGACGCAGATAGGTGGAGAAAGTAGCATTTCTCCAGTAGGCTGCCTGCATAACATCCGACAATATGACAAAGTTAGTATAAGCCCAAGAGGTAGACAATTCATACACCTCATGGGCAGAAATACGATTGGTAAAACAATCGCCAGTCGCTAGACGAGCGTAACTCACACGAATAGCAAGACAAATCCATCGAGAAATGGATTGAGGAGAGATCTTCTGTCGACCAGGAGTAAGAGACAGAAAAAATAGTTTCCCACCTTTCCTAATGAACTGTGTCCGATTGAGATAAATGCGAATTGCACGAACTGGACAGACCAAAGGGCGGTTACCCTCAACAGAAGGAAGAGCCCTGATACAGATAGGAGGTGGAGTCGTTTCTGGTATCTGATTCTTGGCCAGAAAGGAGCAATCAGGGGTAAATGTAACACTGTTGGGAGAGCTCCTGAAAAAGGTCGGGTCAACCAAGAGGGCGTGAAGCTCACTAACCCATCTGGCTGAGGCAAAAGCCATCAGAAAAGCCGTCTTGTATGAGAGAAAAAGCATATCCACCTGGGATAAAGGTTTGAACAGCACCCCCTCCCCCTCAAGCAAAGCAGCACCCAAGAAAGATTCCATCTTGGGGTAAGCTGCAAAGTCCTAGGCGTTTTCAAGGAAAAGTGCCGAACAAGCTTGGAGAGGTAAGGATTAGTGCTGATACGACGCTTTCCCACATACGAAAAGGTCTCCGGAAGCATGGACCTGTACCCCTTGATGGTAACAGGCTGGAGACCACGAGAATCAAACCGATATACCAGAAACTCCGCAATCTGTGAAATCGAAGGATTGGCATAATCAACAGAGTGATCGGCACACAATCGACTGAAGACCTTCCACTTTGCCGCATAGGCTAAACCAGTGGAGTGCCTCCTCGAAGAAGAAATGCACTCCACTGCTGGTCTCGAAAAGCCTCTACGGAGGAGACAAGACCTGACAAAAGAAATGTGTGAAGGCACAATGAAGTCGGGTCGACGTGAAACCTCCTCGGGTGACCTTGGTAAAGAAGGTTGCGATGTAGAGGGAGACGTGCCGGAACCGCCACCAACAGAGAGAGGAACTGATTGATCCACACCCGCTGAGGTGACAGGGGAGCGATCAGAATGATTCGACAACTGCAGGTTCGTAACTTGGCTAGAACCTGAGGCAGAATCGGAACCGGCGGGAAGACATAGCCGTCAAGACTGTTCCAATCGAGTGACGGAGCGTCCACAGCGAAAGCCAGATGATCTGGAAACAGGGCATGAAAGTGTCTACCTGATGGTTCCATCGAGTCGCAAAGAGATCGATGTGGGGACGACCCCAGAGATCTCAAAAAGACTGGAACACTGCTCTGTGGAGCATCCACTCTGTGGAAATTACCCTGCCCCGTCGGAACAGGGAGTCGGCTAGGACGTTCAGATGACCGGGAATGTGAGAGAATCACAGCCCTTGCCTGGGGAACCGCCACCGTATTGAACTGAGTACGGAAGTCCATCCCCAGATGACAAAACAACTGAGAAGGGACCAGTTCCGACTTCTCCTCGTTGACTCTGAACCCTAGCAACGTGAGCAGGCTCAACAGTGTGCCAACATCTGACTCCAGAAAGGCAGCATTGGAATGCCTCTGGAGGATATCATCTAGATATACCGAAGTAGTCACCCTGGACTGTGTGCGATGGAAGGCTATAACATGCGACAACAGTCGGGTGAAGGCCCAAGGAGCCAGGTTGAGGCCGAAAGGCATGGCCTTGAACTGGTAAACTCGCCTCAGAAAAGTGAACCTGTGATAGTTTGGCGATGTCTGATGAATCGGAACGAGAAAGTAAGCATCTCGCAGGTCAATGCTGGAAGCGAAATCTCTCTGGTAAATGGAACGGCAAACCGACCTGAAAGTCTCCATGCTGAACTTGGGAGCAATGATTTGATACTCAAATCGATAACTGGTTGGAGTCGGCCGTCCTTCTTCGGCACCAAGAACAGGCAGGAATAAAATCTCACTGACTGAACGAATTGGAGTTGGAAGAGGCACTCTCGACAGAGTGGGGTGCCTATGGAAGGATATTCGCAGCGAACAACATCTAACACCCAAGGATCGGATGTGATGGTGGCCCAATGGTCTGCAAATTCCGATATCCTTCCTCCAACCTGGGACGAATCGAGGTGAGGGCCTTCATTTCGAGCTCCGACGAGGCCTGCGAGAGGAGAAATCTAAATTTTATAGTAAATTTCCTTTCTTATTATACCTACCACAATTGTTTACTTCAGGCTTGCACTACAGTGGAAGTCCCTAACTCGGATAAAATACTCTCTATTTTTGTCTTTGAAGCAAGTTGGGAAAGAAAAGTGGTGCAAAAGCACCAATAAAAAATAAGCCAAAACTGGGTCGAGTGCAACCGGTGCAGACCCAGTACGGGACGCTCTCTCCCAAGTACAACTCCACGACTTCCGTTGCCAGTGCGCATATACCGTCTCTAAAGACTCATTCTTTTTGAATCCGTAAACGTTAGACTTATGTGATCAGCGGGGAGGAAAGATTCTTTACCCGTAAAGAAGACGGGAGGGCCTCCATGTAAACAATTGTGGTAGGTATAATAAGAAAGGAAATTTACTATAAAATTTAGATTTCTTATCAACCTACTCACTATTGTTTACTTCAGGCTGAATAGACATAAGGCTGGAGGGAATCGCATAACCAACCCCCACATAACCCCAGTGCACTGGAACCGTGAAGTAGAAGGAAGAGGTCCCGAGGCTTATCAACCATAATGTCGCAATCATTGGTAAAGGACAATGAAAAGAGACATATGAGCCTGTGTGACACACAGACAGAAAAAGGGCAGTAACAGCACAAGGCTGAAACTGACCTTCAAGAAGCCTAATGGCTATGGCAGACAACAGCCTGAGCAGAAGAAAGAGGACCCGGGGCAAAAAGGTCCTCCGACTGCTCCTGCAACTGCCGCAAATAAAAGGTGGAGAAAGTAGAAGCATTTCTCCAGTAGGCTGCCTGCATAACATCCGACAACTTGACGGAGTTAGAATAAGCCCAAGAGGTAGACAGTGCCCGCACCTCGTGGGCAGAAATACGATTGGTAATACAATCGCCAGCTGCTAAACGACTATAAGCCGTACGAATAGCAAGACAAATCCATCGAGAAATGGATTGAGGAGAGATCTTCTGTCGACCCGGAATGAGAGACAGAAAAAAAACGTTTCCTGCCTTTCCATATGAAGCGTGTCCGATCAAGATAAATGGGAATAGCACGGACCGGACAGAGCAAAGGGCGATTACCCTCAACAGAAGGAAGAGCCCTGATACAGATAGGAGGAGGAGTAGTATCTGGTAACTGATTCTTAGCCAAAAAGGAGCAATCAGTGGTAAAAGTAACACTGTTGGGAGAGCTCCTAAAAAAGGCCGGGTCAACCGAGAGGGCGTGAAGCTCACTAACCCGTCTGGCCGAAGCAAATGCCATCAGAAAAGCCGTCTTATATGTGAGAAAATGCATATCCACCTGGGATAAAGGTTCGAACGGCGCCCCCCCCCCCCCCCCCCCCCCCCCCCCCCCCCCCCCAAGCAAAGCAGCACCCACGAAAGATTCCATCGTGGAGTAAGCTGCAAAGTCCGAGGCCTTTTCAAAGAAAAGTGCCGAACAAGCTTGGAGAGATTAGTGCCGATACGACGCTTCCCCACATAAGAAAAAGTCTCTGAAAGCATAGACCTGTAACCCTTGATGGTAACAGGCTGGAGACCCCGAGAATCAAACAGATATACCAGAAACTCCGCAATCTGTGAAATCGAAGGATTGGCATAATCAACAGAGTGATCAGCACACCATCGACAGAAGACCTTCCATTTAGCTGCATAAGCTAAACCAGTGGAGTGCCTCCTTGAAGAAGAAATGCACTCCACTGCTTGTCTCGAAAAACCTCTACGGAGGAGACAGGACCTGACAAAAGATATGCGTGAAGGCACAACGAAGTCGGGTCAACGTGAAACCTCCTCGGGCGACCTTGACAAAGAAGGTCGCGACGTAGCGGGAGACGTGCCGGAACCGCCGCCATCAGCGAGCGGAGCTGATTGATCCACACCCGCTGAGGCGACAGGGGAGCGATCAGAATGATTCGACAACTGCAGGTTTCGAATTTTGGCGAGAACCTGAGGAAGAATCGGAACCAGCGGGAAGGCGTAGCCGACTAGACCATTCCAATCGAGTGACAGAGCGTCCACGGCAAAAGCCAGAGGATCTGGACACGGGGACACGAAAGTGTCCACCTAATGATTCCAACGAGTCGCAAAGAGGTCGATGTGGGGACGTCCCCAGAGATCGCAAAGCGACTGGAACACTGCCCTGTGAAGCATCCACTCGGTGGAAATAACCCTGCCCTGTCGGGACAGGGAGTCGGCTAGGACGTTCAGACGACCGGGAATGTGACGAACAACCACTCCGGCGTGAACATCCTGAGCGAGCAGTAGAAGATCCCGAGCTAACTCGTACATCAGAACCGAGTGCGTGCCGCCCTGGTTCCGAATGTAAGCAACCACTGTCCAATTGTCGGATAGTAGAAGGACCTGGCGATTCAACAGGTGAGGGATCCACTGCCTGAAACTCAGAAGAAGAGCAAGAAGCTCCTTCTGGTTGATGTGTAGAGCTGCTTGATCCTGGTCCCACATCCCGTGTAGGGAAAGGCCGAGAGGATCCAACGTCGCACCCCATCCAAGATCGCTGGCATCTGCCGTCAGAACGCGATCGGACGTGGGTAAGTCCAGTGGAACACCCTGCGTAATCCACTGAACATCTGTCCAGGGAAGAAGGTGAGGATACAGAGAGTCCGGAAATGGAAGCACCTGATCCAGAGAATCTACATTCGGCCTCCAACGACTGAGCAGAAAGTGTTGGAGAGGTCTGACACGCAGCCGACCTAGAGGAATGAGATCCGTCACCGAACCGCAGAGACCGATCAGCCGGAGAAAACTCCGAGCGGTCGCGGACCTGGACTGGGACAGAGTCAGAGCAAAAGCTGAGAGAATCACAGCCTTGGCCTGGGGAACCGCCACCAAATTGAATTTGGTTTGGAAAGACATCCCCAGATGACAAAACGACTGAGAAGGGACCAGGTCCGACTTCTCCTCGTTGACTCTGAATCCTAGCGACATGAGCAAGCTCAACAGAGTGGCGACATCCGATTCCAGTAAGGCAGCATTGGAATGCCTCTGGAGGATATCGTCCAGATATGCCGAAATAGTCACCCTGGACTGTGTGCGATGGAACGCTATCACATGCGACATCAGTCTGGTGAACGCCCAAGGAGCCAGGTTGAGGCCGAAAGGCATGGCCTTGAACTGGTAAACTCGCCCCAGAAAAGCGAACCTGAGATACTTCCGTGACGCCCGATGCATCGGAACGTGGAAGTAAGCGTCTCGCAGGTCGATGCTGGCTGCGAAATCTCCCTGGTGAATTGATTGGCGGACCGACCTGAAAGTCTCCATGCTGAACTTGGGAGCAATGATAGACTGGTTCAGGATACTCAGATCGATAACCGGTCGGAGTCGGCCGTCCTTCTTCGGCACCAAGAACAGGCGGGAATAGAAACCCACTGACTGAACGTTCTTGACGACCTCGATCTCCCCCTTTGCCAGGAGATTGGCAATCTCCGTGGACAAAAGTTCCCGACGTAAAACGTCTGAAGGAACTGTGGTTGGAAGAGGCACCCTTGACAGAGTGGGGTGCCGTCGGAAGGATATGCGCAGCCCGGACCGAACAACATCTAACACCCACGGATCGGATGTGATGGTGGCCCAATGGTCTGCGAACTCTGCTATCCTTCCTCCAACCTGGGACGAGTCGAGGTGAGGACCTTCATTTCGAGCCCCGGCGAGGCCCGCGAGAGGAGAAACCACCTCCTCTGCTAATTGAAGAATCCTGAGACTTCCCTCGATTCTGCCGACCCCTACCTTTACCCCGTGAGTAAGAAGTAGAGGCGGCGGCAGAAGGACCAGCCTTTTACTTCACAGAGGAAGCAGAAGGGTACTTGTTAGGCTTGGAACAGCCCTTGCCTCCCCGAGAAGGCTGATCAAGCTGACGAAACAGCAGCTGATCTTTGGAATGACGTAGGACGTCATCCCGGACCGTCGACACGGAACCAAGGAAAAGTTGCGGACCTGCCAAAGAAGCAGATCGAAGAGCAGCACGCTGCTCCTCGGGAAGGGATCGTCCCGTGTCCAGCACAGCGTCCCTTCGAACTAATTCCAAATTAGCCGTGTTACAGGCATGCGTGTGAGTAAGGTGCATAAGCACCTTGGACAGCACACACAAAGGAGCCTGTACCTCGTCAAACTTATCTGGAGGCAGATAAGCAGCCAAAGCTGAGACGACGTGATCTGAGAGAGAAAGCATGCCAAGCATCTCTCTAGATAAGCCCAACGTGGACTCCAGAGTCGTCATTGGAATGACGGCAGACTTGGACTTGGAAAGCCCGAGGGAAGTGGAGTCCTGATCCAGAACTGTCAAAGTCTGGCAGACAGACGGATTGGCGGAATCGTAGGAACGATAACGCACAGGAGGCAAAAAGGTGTCAACCCTGGTGAAGAACGAAGTCTTCAAAGCCTTGGAATTCAGCTTGGAATCCAATGCTGAAAAAGCTTCAACCACCTGTACCGACTGGCACGGTCGAAGGCGCCCAGAAGCAGGTTGCTCCATAGGCTGTTGGCGCGCGACCGATGATCGCGGCCAGGCTGACACTGTCGGCTGGTTAGCAGGTTTGAGATCAGGCAGAAACCCAAACACAAAGTCAAGAGCTGCCCCCAAATCCGAAGACTGCTGGCCCTCGACCTCAAGCATGTCGGACTCCTCCCCAGAGTCGGAAGACACATAGCCCATCGTGGGCAAACCAGCCAACGCCTCCCATGGTGTCGGAACACCAGAGGAATCAGAAACCGGCCTATTTCCAATCCTGGGAGGCGGCGCCATAGGAGGCGCCTGGAAACCACTCATAGCCTCGCTGGAAGCAACAGGAAGGCTCTTAGAAAGAACCTGAGTGAGTAAGGAGAGGGCCTCCCTAAGCTCACTGCCCGCACCGACCGGTTCGACAGGGGAGCGAACCGGCAAAGTGGCTTCACCTCTGACCCTCTTAACCAGCGAAGGGTCACGATCCTCCAAAACACCCGACGTGGGACAACGGGCGGCAGCCGAAACATCTGAAGGCAGACGTGTATAGGGGTACGATGCACCCCGAGGATCAATATGGCGAGAACTCATGCGAGTCACCGCGGACCTCTGCGGGGTAGAAGGTCCAGGCTGCACAAAAGGCGTTGGTCCCCCAAAACTGGTCGTGTGGCAAGAATGAGTAGACGGAAACGCCACGGAGTTCATAGTGTTTCCACTACGAACATCCGAATCCAAAGACACAACTGTGGTGCTCGACGGCGAAGAGACCACAGAGATGGGTTCGGCCGGCAGCCCCTTCCGACTTCGCCGAGTTGAAGTCAGGGAAGGCTGAGGCCGATATCCCACGTCTACAGTATCGGACATTCCTGCAGTCCCCTGCAGCGAAAAGCCGAGGCCGGCTGAAACTGACGACGAAGCAGACGGACCAGCAGTAGTAGTAGATACGTCGAGAGCCGTTGAGGCTGGTGAAATAGTGGAGAGAGCACACTGGCTCGGCTCCAAAGTAGGAGTCACAACCCTAGTGACAGCCTCAGATGCCGACTGGAGGGGGACCGTAGTCCCGGAACCAGGCACTTCTTCACCAGAACACTCAACGGCTCCCGCAGTATCCACCACAGGAAAAGACTGCACATCCCCCACGGAGGAGGAATAACTCTCACCAGACAAAGTTGGCTCGGGAGGCCCCGAACGACCACGTTTTCCTTTCCCGCGGGAGCGGGAGGCACGGCCACGAGAACGAATGACACGGTTTACTGACGCCCAGAAGGTGGAAGACCATGCTCCACAGACACCACATGGCCGCTCGGCCGAACACCCATTACAGGAGGAACAAGACGAATGTACATCGTCCACATGCTTTGGCAGCAGACATTGCCCACAAGGAATTGTCCTGGGCATGATAGAGGTGAGAGGAGCAGAGAAGGTGAAATCAGAAAACAGAACAACCCCAAAGAAGAGAGAAAGGTGACAGAAACAAAGACCCCAGACGGTCGACCGGGAACCACACAACAGGAAGACTACTCTCAAAAGAAAGAAGAAACACTGTAGGAGTGGTACCCCGCTGACACCTAACTCTAACACAATTGGAAAATTTTGCAAAAAAAGCATTAACAATAATTGTGAAATAATCTAAGTCCGAACTGCGTGACACACGAAATTCGCGCGCGACTCGAGAGAGAACAAATAAATATACATTATGGACATATAATAGAAAAGAGAATATAAAAAAACACTGTTCCTGAGAATACAAAGGATACACTGTGGTACAATGAATCAGGAATCATCAAACATCGAGCTGGTGGAACACTGATAAGCGTGCAAAAACATCTCGACACGAAGCGGATTATAAAAAGAATGAGTCTTTAGAGACGGTATATGCGCACTGGCAACGGAAGTCGTGGAGTTGTACTTGGGAGAGAGCGTCCCGTACTGGGTCTGCACCTGTTGCACTCGACCCAGTTTTGGCTTATTTTTTATTGGTGCTTTTGCATCACTTTTCTTTCCCAACTTGCTTGGGAAAGACAAAAATAGAGAGTATTTTATCCGAGTTAGGGACTTCCACTGTAGTGCAAGCCTGAAGTAAACAATTGTGAGTAGGTTGATAAGAAACCACCTCTTCTACTATATGAAGAATCCTGAGTATTCCTAGCCTGCCGACGCTTACCCGTACCCCGTGAGTAAGAAGTAGAAGCGGCGGCAGGAGGATCAGCCCTTTGCTTTGCAGCGGAAGCAGAAGGGTGCTTGTTAGGCTTTGGACGGCCCCTGCCTCCAACAGAAGGCTGATCAAGCTGACGAAGCAGCAGCTGATCTTGGAATGACATAGGACGTCATCTCGGAGCATCGCCATGGAACAGTTGCGGACCCGCCAAAGAAACAGATCGAAGAGCAGCGCACTGCCTCTCAGGAAGGGAACAGCTTGTGTCCAGCACAGCGTCCCTGCGAACTAATTCCAAGTTAGCCGTGTTACAGGCATGCATGTGAGTAAGATGCATGAGCGCCTTGGACAGCACACGCAAAGGAGCCTGTACGTCATCAAACTTATCTGGAGGCAGATAAGCAGCCAAAGCAGAGACGATGTGATCTGAGAGAGAAAGCATGCCCACCATCTCTCTCAATAAGCCCAACACAGACTCCAGAGTCGCATAGGGAAGGCCCAAGTGAGGTGGAGTCCTGACCCAAGATCGTCAAAGTCTGGCAGACTGACGGATTGGCAGAATCGTAGGAATGATAACGCACTGGAGGCAAAAAAGTGTCAACCCTGGTGAAGAACGAAGTCTTCATAGACTTGCAACTCAGCTTAGGGTCCAAAGCTGTAAATGCTTCAACCACCTGTACCGATTAGCACGGTCGAAGGCGCCCAGAAGCAGGTTGCTCCACAGGCTGTAGACGCACGACCGATGATCGGGTCTGGCTGGTTTGACAGTTTGAGATCAGGAAGGAACCCAAACACAAAGTCAAGAGCTGCCCTCAAGTCAGAAGACTGTTGGCTCTCGACGTCAGGTATGTCAGACAAATCCTCTGAGTCAGAAGACACATAGCCCATCATGGGCCAACCAGCCGACACCTCCCATGGTGTAGGCACACCTGAGGGATCAGAAAGCGGCCTGCTTCCAATCCCAGGAGGCGGCACCACAGGGGGCGGCTGGAAACAACTAGTAGCCTCGCTGGAAGCAATGAGAAGGCTCTTGGGCAGAACCTGAGTGAGCAAGGAGAGGGCCTCCCTAAGCTCACTGCCCGTATCGGCCGGTTCGATGTGGGAATGAACCAGCAAAGTGGCTTCACTCCTGACCCTTTTAACCAACGAAGGGTCACGATCTTCAAATACACCCGACGTGGGGCGACGGGCTGCAGCCGAAACATCTGAAGGCAGATGTGTATAGGGGTATGACATACCCCGAGGATCTACAGAGCGGGAACTCAGGAGAGTCACCATGGACCTCTGAGGGACAGAAGGTCCAGGCTGCACAAAAGGCGTTGGTCCCGCAAAACTGGCCATGTGACCAGAGTGCGTGGACGGAAACGCCACAGAGTTCATAGTGACCCCACCATGAACATCCGAATCCAATGAAAAATCTGCAGTGCTCGACGGCGGAGAGACCACAATAGAGGGTTTGGCCGGCAGCTCCTTCTGACTTCATTGAGTTGAAGTCAGGGAAGGCTGAGGCCGATATCTCACGTCCACACTACCAGACATAGCGGCAGACACCTGCAGGGATAAGCCGAGGGCGGATGAAACGGTGACCGATGACGTTGCAGACGGTACAGCAGTAGCAGCATATACGACGGGAGCTGTTGAAACTGGTGAAACACACTACCAGACATGTCTGCAGACCCCTGCAGGGATAAAACTGCTGTGCTCGACAGCTGAGAGGCCACAGCAGAGGGTTCGGTCACCAACCTCTTCCGACTTCGCCGAGTTGAAATCAGGGAAGGCTGAGGCCGATACCCCACATCCACACTACCAGACATCGCTGCAGACACCTGCAGGGATAAGTCAAGGGCGGCTGAAATGGTGACCGATGGCGCTGCAGACGTTGAAACTGGTGGAAAAAGGGAGAGGGAAACCGAGCTCGGCCTCCAAAGGAGGAGTCACAACCCTAGTGACAGCCTCAGATGTCGACTGGAGTGGGACCATAGTCCCGGAACCAGAACCAGGCATCTCTTCACCAGACAACTCAACAGCTCCCGCAGTATCCATCATGGTTAAAAATAGGCCGATGAAATCATCATATGTGTACCCATACGTGTAACTAGAAGAAAGCTGTATGACAGAGGGCCACCTTGGATGCCGACATTATGTACACCATATATGGTATGGGTACATATAGAAATAGATTGGTGGAGTGCCTAATTTGATGGATAAAGGGTTAGTATCTCCGGATCAAATTATTAGATTTACATAAAAAACTATACAGCACAGCACATCAGTAACCTGAATACATATATAAAGTAACCTGATAATCGGATTAATGTTTATTGAGTTATCGCATGCTGAAGAAATGGATTGGAGGAGTTCTCAATTTGAAGGATAAAGGGTTAATATCACAGGATCAAATTATCAGATTTACACCAAAAACTATACAGCTTGGCACATCAGTAACCTGAACACAAATATAAAGTAACTTGACAATTCAAGCAATATTTTTCAAGTTATCGAATGCCAAAGGGATTGGAGGAATTTTCAATTTGAAGGATAAAGGGTTAATATCTCAGGATCAAATTATCAGATTTACACCAAAAACTATACAGCTTGGCACATCAGTAACCTGAACACAAATATAAAGTAATTTGACAATCCAAGCAATATTTTTCAAGTTATCGAATGCCCAAGGGATTGGAGGAATTTTCAATTTGAAGGATAAAGGGTTAATATCTCAGGATCAAAATAACAGATTTACACCAAAAACTACACAGCTCAGAACATTCGTAACCTGAAGATATATATAAAGTAACATGACAATTAGATTGATATTTTTTGAGTTGTCTCATGCCAAAGGGATTGGAAGAATTCTCAATTTGAAGGATAAAGAGTTAATATCTCAGGATCAAATTATCAGATTTACACCAAAAACTGTACAGCTCGGCACATCAGTAACCTGAACAGAAATATAAAGCAACTTGACAATCCAAGCAAGAATTTTCAAGTTATTGAATGCCAAAGAAATGGATACAGGCACCGGATGGACAGATGGATGGACGAACGGATGGACAGATGGACAGACGGACAGACGGACAGACAAAGGATGGACGAACGACGGATGGCCACCCCGATGCTGGCATTATGTGTACCATACATAGTATGGTTACACATAAAAACTGCACGTCCCCCACGGAGGGGGTATAACTCTCACCAGACATGGTCGTGTCGGGAGGTGCCAAACGACAGTGCCCTCCCCCCTGCGGGTGCGGGAGTAACGGCCACGAGAACGCACCACAAGCTTGGGCAAAAGACATTGCCCTAAAGGAACAGTCCTGAACATAACAGAGGTGAGAGCAGTAGAACTAGAGGCTCTACAGAGCCTGTAATCGCTCACCTGGAACTACATATAAAAATGTGATTTCCCATAGGCTTTCCATGCTAACTATGAGCTGCAATTGTGGCCATGTTTGCAACATTACATCAACATTACATGAGGATCATTGGTAGAAGGTGTCCCACTCTTCAATCACGTGAAGTTTCAAAACATTTGAATCCATCAAAAAGAATCATAGAATGTCTCTGGTGGCCATATTTTCCAACCAACGGGAACAAAAAGAGGATATTTGTTGAGGGCCTCCTATAGACCATTCTTGCCAAGTTTTGGTTCACGTCAGCTCAGTAGTTCCAGAGAGAAGATGAAAATGTGATTTCCCATAGGTTTTTTCTATAGTAACTATAAACCGCAATTGTGGCCATGTTTGCAACACGATCAACATTAAATGAGGAACATTGGTGGAGGGTGTCCCAGTTATCAACCATGCAAAGTTTCAAAACATTTGACCCTGAGGTTTCAGAGAAGAGTTTCCAAAATTGACCAATCAGAATCAAAGAATGCTTCTGGCGACCACGTTTTTCACCCAACAGGAATAAAATGAGTAACAGTTGTAGAGAACCGCTCACAGACAATGCCTGCCGAAATTGGTTCACATTGGCTCAGTACTTTCAGTGAAGATGATGAAAATGTGATTTCCTATAGGGTTTCTATGGTAACTATAAGCCACAATTGCAGCCATAATCGCAGCCCGATGAAGATGAAATGAAGATCATTGGTACAGGGGGTTACAGTCATCAGTCACACTAAGTTTTCAAACCATTTGGCCTTGTAGTTTCAAAGAAGATTCTCTTGAAATTGCACACATTTATGAATTCTGTTTCAACAAAAAAATCAGTAAAAGAAGGTTAAATATTTTGAAAATTACAATTTTTTCAGACAGTATTCTCTTTCAAAATAGCTTTGGATAGGTAAAGGGTTACAGGAAACACATTTTACTCCAATTCTGTCAAATCTTAAAAGATATACAATAATTACTGTCATCAAAGCTGACATGATGGGAAGAGACTATAAACAAAACTTCCATGGTTTTCCAAACACCTGTCATCAATCAACATTTTCTGATAAGTAACTTGAGAAGAATAATTCATATATCAACATACAGCTTGTTTACAGTACAAGTCAAAATAAGCTGTAGGATAATCCTATAAACTATGTACCTTTCTCTTCATACACTGATAAGGCCAGAAGCTGACATCATTTTCTGGAAAGCTCTCACTGATAGCTTTCCAGAAAATGTTAGATTCTGATCTTGTCAGTGCAGGAGCAGCAGTTTACTTAGTTTATAGCAGTTATGCTACAGCTTATTTTGACTTGTACTGAATACACAATATTTTTGGGTTTTTTCCCCAGTTCTCAGTGGAGGAGAAAACTGGAATCAACCTTTACCAGATTTTCAAAAACAAGTATTTTGCTGACAGTACCGATCTTCCTGCAGACAGGAGAGTCATTGGGTTAAGCATTAGAATATAGGCTCTGGCGGCCACATATTTCCATCCTCTCATAGACCATTCCTGCAAAGTTTGGTTCACGTCGAATCAGTAGTTCCAGAGAAGATGATGAAAATGTGATTTCCCATAGGGTTTCTATAGTAACTATAAGCTGCAATTACAGCCACATTTACAACCCGATTAACATTAAATGAGGATCGTTGGTAGAGGGGGTCCCAGGCATTATTTATGTGAAGTATCAAAAAATTTGGCCTGGCATTTTCAGAGGAGAAGATTTTTGAGAATCAAAGAATGCCTCTGGAAGCCATGTTTTTGACCTGACAGGAACAAAATGAGGATCGTTTGTAGAGGACCTCAGATAGACCATTCCTGCCAAGTTTGATTCACACTGGCTCAGCGGTTACAGAGAAGAAGATGAAAATGTGAAAAGTTTACGGACGCCAGACGACGGACGCCAAGTGATGAGAAAAGCTCACATGGCCTTTTAGGCCAGGTGAGCTAAAAAGGTGAACTCAACAGATGTACAAAGTTGAAGAACACCCCGCAACTACGAGAGAGAGGTGGCAGAAAAAGGACCGGCTGGAACACAACTGAACCCAGACGGCCGACAGGGACCCAAAAAACAGAAATTCTGCCCTCAATAGAGAGGAGAAATCCTGTCCATACAGCCTCCCATTGACACCTAACTCCAATAATAATAATAAAATTTATCAACCGAAAAATTTTATGTCCGAACCGCACGGTACGCGAAAGCCTCGCGCGAACACGAAAAATATATAAAATACAATCAAAATATGGTTGAAAATAATAACGAGAATATATAAAACACAGTTCTGTTATTATACGATCCTCAGATCCATAATTCCAGTCACAGGTAACCATTATCAACGAGTTGAATTATCGCTGTTTCTCAATGCAAAATGGATGTCCTGCTACATGGGCGGACAAAAAAAGAATGATTCATTAGTTACTGCCTGCGCACTGGTTCCGGAAGTCGTGGATTTGTACTAAGAGAAGAGCGTCCCCTACTGGGTGTGTGCCGATGGCGCTCGACCCAGTTTGGGCGTATTTGTTCTTGGTGCTTTTGCATCACTTTTCTTTCCCAAATCTCTTGGAAAACATCAAAATAGAGAGTATATTTTCCAAGTTAGGGTCTTCCACTGTAGTGCAAGCCTGTAGTAAACAATTGTAAGGTAGGTTGATAAGAAATTCATATGTTGTATTTAAACATTACAATTTATCACTCAAGTTTAAAAAAAGTACTGTAGTCTAGTGAAATGAATATTGTTGTTCACAATTCTGGTATTCAATTAACACTCGTCTACTCTAATATCAAAACATAAATTTCCAGCAGCAAGGTTTTTTCATAAGGCTACTAAGAATTTAACCATTTCAATGTTGTATGACAGAGCTCGATGAGCTCTGTCAAACAAGACTGAAAATGCTTAAATTCAAAGCTGCATTATGGGAAAATTTTGTGGGTGGAAATTTTAATACTTTGATATCAGGGTGCAGAATGTTAACAGGGTTCTAATGCACCTGTAGCAGAACTATAGATGGTGTAGAATACATTAAAACATAAAGAGGATGTTCATCAAGAATGTTGTTTGCTACCAGGTGAATCCTGACTCAATAGAGATAGAAAATGAATCACAAAGAAATAAAGTGATGCAGGCCTCACATCACAATATGGACACAATAACCTAACACTGCAGAAAACTTGGACTATATTCTACATACTTAACAAACTTTTGTATTCCTTTTCTTCTTGTTCTTTCAAATACATACTTAAAGATGATATGTCAGTGATTCTTTCCTCAGATATTGCTGAAAGGAAACAAAAACCACAACAGACATCAAAAAAAGTTCTTTTTTCTATCTTTCAACACTCGAAACTGATACTAATGGGAATCGTTTTAAAGCTTCATAACACACACAACAGAGCTAATCGAAAAGCTAGCTTGTCGGTCTGAGCCATGAGACTAGAGACTTATAAAATGAACTGAAGTAAACTAAAATCACAGTGCATATAGAGAATAATCTCAAAAACAAAGACTTTTTATCACCAACTAAATGATATAGAAAACAATATTGTAGTGGGGCATTGTTTTTCTATTAATTATCAGAGATATTATGTAAAACTAGAGTTCGCAACCGCCACAGTAGCCCTTGCCATAGTGGCAACCAGATAACCATGTTATATTCTAACAGAAAATAAAGCATGCTCTAGTACAGTGCAGGGACACAGGAGGTTTGTTACAAATTGCTGCAGTGATTTATTATTTGTACATGTAAATATTATGTGTAAGACACTTATGGCGCCCCTACGTATTCAACCATATGCATATACATTCTGCTTGAAAACTGTACGAGGAGTTAGCTTGACAAAGCACATAACCATACAGGTGAAATTTCACAAGTATTTGTACTTCATCGTGCAACTGATTGCCCAAGCAGATCACAAATGAGTGTTAGATGTGCTTGTTGGTACAGTGACTTTGTGACGACAACAGAGACAACCAGCCAATCACAAAAATCTCTCTTGCCCACATACAATGTGTTGGCTGCCTGGGTCCTTTTTACAAATTAAACAACAGTATTCAACTGATGTAAACAAGCACTGTCTTACTTGTAATTCCCTGGGTTCCCACAGGGTTGATATCATGCCTTGAATGCAACAAGAATGGGCAACGCAAAGCGTATGCCAATGCCCCCAATGTGCAAAAAGTTTTCTAAGTCGAGAATGAGTGAAAAAGGGCCATAACTCCAGAAAAAATGTGCCTAGGTCCCTTTTACAAGTAAAACAATAGTCCATCGATGTCCTCTAATGGAAATAAGCACTGCTCTACTTGTAATTCCCTGGGTACCCACAGGGTTGATATATAAACAGTACCTTCCTTCAAATAACAAAAAATAAAATTAACAAGAAAAAAAGGCTGTCCGGCCACACGTCCCCCACACGTGCAATATTCGAGGTATTTGAAAAAAATTGAATTTTCAAAGTTGAACCAGGTTGTTTTTCCTTTCTTAAGTAAACCAAGTAACACCTTTTAGGATGAGATGTTTCAACTCAGTATAAAACATTGTCACATGATGGGTTTTTTTAAAGTTTTATAAAAATTTTATTTGTAACGGTCAACAGCAACTGGTGTTTATTGGTGTTTTAAGGTCATATATTTATGCACAATGGCTAATCATGACCGTGACAGTTTTACAGGTGGAGGAAGCCGGAGTGCCCGGAGAGAACCACCGAGCAACGACGAGCAGCTGCTAACTCCCCAACATCGCAACTCAGCACTGCAGCACAGGCAGGGTTAGATTGGTTGAAGACATGCATACCATCCTCGTGCAGTACGCCTTAGTACGTGGCGTCATTGTGCCAACTAAAGTTATAATCAGGAAACAAACAAAAAAAAAATTTTCTAAGTCAAAAAAGGGGCATAACTCTGGCAAAACTATATGAGACTCCATAGCAACACCAAATATTCAAATCGGAGTAGCAGTGGCTGAGATAAAAGGGAAAATGCTGGGATGGACAGACGGCCGGAGGCCTCCACTAGATACCCTTTCGACTTTTTAAGTTTAAATAAATAAAATTTTATTATACAAATTATCTAAGGTAACAAATGTTATTCAAAAATCTTTGTGAACAAGCAATTCAGTGAATTCATGTCTCCCGCTGGGCAGCAGTTTCAAAGAGAATTAATGCATCCAGTGGAATATAGTTGAGTTGCAAGTGGAAGTTATTTAGAAGAGACAGAACAGACAGTGCTTCAGACAGTGGTTGTCAGATTGACGGAGGTCAATGTCAAAGCAAGTAAAGTGATGTGGAGTATAACTGTGGGAATCACTAAAAATTAAGACTGTATGATAAGACATATTACATTAAACTGATGTGAACAGTAATCCATATATGAAATTTCATTGAAATCGGTTGACTCTAAGGAAAGTTAGAATCTGGAAACCATCAGCCAATCAAATTTCAGCAACATAATTAAATATGCACGGAAAATGCCCATGTTCGAACTTGGACCCACAATTGATGAAAGTGATCTACTACCCAAATTGCATTGAAATCGACGGACTGTAAGGAAAGTTAGAGTCTGGAAACGAAAAACACGGAAGGTGTGCACTTACTGTGTATTAGTAGTAGCACTGAATAAATCAAAGTTTCCCTAATTTGCATAATTTTAGCACGAGAACAAAACCCGTATTATATGTGATGTATTGCACATTACTAAACATTGATACAAACATTTATTCAAATCCAAACTTTCATATAGAAGTTCTGTACAAAAAACTGATTAAACCCAATTTCGGAACAAAATGGACACTAGTGGCCATCTTGAATTTTGGACCAAACCCCAAAACACATATTCTGGTCTCACAATGATAACAAAGATATCCAAGAAGTTTCGGGAAAGTCGGTTCATATATACAGCTTTTAGTCCGAGGTGCGTTGACGCACGGGGCAGATGGACAGGCAGACAGACAGATTTTCGGTGCAAAATTTCCCACATTCGAACTTGACCTAGGTATTGATAAAAGTAATCCATATATTAAATTTCATCGAAATCAGTTGATTTTAAGGAAAGTTAGAGTCTGGAAACCGTCAGCCAATCAAATTTCAGCAACCTAATTAAATACGCGCGGAAAATGACGATATTCGAACTTGGACCCACAATTGATGAAAGTGATCTACTACCCAAATATCATCAAAATCGACTGACTGTAAGGAAAGTTAGAGTCTGGAAACGAAAAACATGGAAGGTGTGCACTTACTGTGTATTAGTAGTAGCACTGAATAAATCAAAGTTTCCCTAATTTGCATAATTGTAGCACGAGAACAAAACCTGTATTATATGTGATGTACTGCATGTTACTAAACATTGATACAAAAATTTATTTAAATCCGAACTTTCATGTAGAAGTTCTGTACAAAAAACTGATTGCACCCAATTTCGGAACAATATGGCCACTGGTGGCCATCTTGAATTTTGGACCAAACCCCAAAGCACATTTTCTGGTCTCACAATGATAACAAAGGTACCGAAGAAGTTTCGTGAAGATCGGTTCATAAATACGGCTTTTAGTCCAAGGTGCATTGATGCACGGGGCGGACAGACAGGCAGACAGACAGATTTTCAGTACAAAATTTGCCACATTTGAACTTGACCTAGGTATTGATAAAAGTAATCCATATATGAAATTTCATCAAAATTGGTTGATTTTAAGGAAAGTTCGAGTCTGGAAAACGTCAGCCAATCAAACTTCAGCAGCCTAATTAAATATGCGCGGAAAATGCCGATATTCGAACTTGGACCCACAATTGATTTCTGAAAGTGATCTACAACCCAAATTTCATCGAAATCGACTGACTGTAAGCAAAGTTAGAGTCTGGAAACAAAAAACACGGAAGGACAGGACACTCCAAATTTAATATCTCCAGTTTTTTTAACAAGAGGCCCCAAGGGGCCTGAGGGCGCTCACCTGACATGGTAGCCTAAATATCAACCCAGAGAATTGATTTCAACAGGTACCATCTGCTCCTCCTAAGAAAAGATTATACCAAATATCCAAAGATTCTGATCAGTGGATCTAAAAAAAAAAGATTTTTAAAGAATATTCCTCATATTGAACTAAGTTATAATTAAGGCTCCCACAGGGAGCCCATATATGAACTCAGGGACTTGGCTTTAACAAACTTGAATCTCACACGCCCTAAGGATGCTGCCCACCAAATATCAAAACATTCCAACTGCTGGATCTGAAGAAGAAGATTTTTAAAGAAAATTCCTCATTTGGAACTAAGTTACAATTCGAGCTCCCACAGTGAGTCCAAATATGGACCTAGGGACATGGCTTGAACAAACTTGAATCTCACCCCTAAGGATGCTGCATACCAAATATCAAAACATTCCGACTGCTGGATCTGAAGAAGATTTTTAAAGAAAATTCCTCATTTTGAACCAAGTTGTAATTCGGGCTACCACAGTGAGCCCACATATGAACCTAGGGGCTTGGCTTGAACAAACTTGAATCTCACCCCCCTAAGCATGGTGCATACCCAATATCAAAAGATTCTGCCTGCTGGATCTTAAGAAGAAGATTTTCAAAGAAATTTGCCTGAAATGCACTAAGTTCAAATTTGGGCTCCTATACTGAGCCCAAATATAAACCCAGGGGGCTGATTTGAACAAACTTGAATCAGATCCACCCCACAATGTTGCATACCAAATATCAAAAGATTCTGCCTGCTGAATCTGGATAAGAAGATTTTTTAAGAAATTTGCCTGAAATGCACTAAGTTCGAATTCGGGCTTCTATAGTGAGCCCAAATATGAATCCAGGGGGCCGATTTGAACAAACTTGAATCAGACCCACCCCAGAATGTTGCATACCAAATATCAAAAGATTCTGCCTGCTGGATCTGGAGAAGAAGATTTTTGAAGAAATTTGTCTGAAATGCACTAAGTTCGAATTCGAGCTTCTATAGTGAACCCAAATATTAATCTAGGGAGCCGATTTGAACAAACTTGAATCAGATCCACCCCACAATGTTGCATACTAAATATCAAAAGATTCTGCCTGCTGGATCTGGAGAAGAAGATTTTTTAAGAAATTTGCTTGAAATGCACTAAGTTCGAATTCTGACTTCTATAGTGAGCCCAAATATGAATCCAGGGGGGCCGATTTGAAAAAACTTGAATCAGATCCACCCCACAATGTTGCATACCAAATATGAAAAGATTCTGCCTGCTGCCCATGGATCTGGAGAAGAAGATTTTTGAAGATATTTGCCTGAAATGCACTAAGTTCGAATTCGAGCTTCTATAGTGAGCCCAAAGATGAATCTAGGGAGCCGATTTGAACAAACTTGAATCAGATCCACCCCACAATGTTGCATACCAAATATGAAAAGATTCTGTCTGCTGGATCTGGAGAAGAAGATTTTTGAAGAAATTTGCCTGAAATGCACTAAGTTCGAATTCAGGCTTCTATAGTGATCCCATATATGAACTCAGGGACCTGGCTTTAACAAACTTGAATCTCACCCCCCTAAGGATGCTGCCCACCAAATATCAAAACATTCCAACTGCTGGATCTGAAGAAGATTTTTAAAGAAAATTCCTCATTTTGAACTAAGTTACAATTCAAGCTCCCACAGTGAGTCCAAATATGGACCTAGGGACATGGCTTGAACAAACTTGAATCTCACCCCCTAAGGATGCTGCATACCAAATATCAAAACATTCTGACTGCTGGATCTGAAGAAGATTTTTAAAGAAAATTCCTCATTTTGAACCAAGTTATAATTCGGACTACCACAGTGAGCCCACATATGAACCCAGGGACTTGGCTTGAACAAACTTGAATCTCCCCCCCCCCCCCCCCCCCTAAGCATTGTGCATACCCAATATCAAAAGATTCTGCCTGCTGGATATGGAGAAGAAGATTTTTGAAGAAATTTGCCTGAAATGCACAAAGTTCGAATTCGGCTTCTAGAGTGAGCCCAAATATGAATCCAGGGGGACGATTTGAACAAACTTGTATCAGATCCACCCCACAATGTTGCATACCAAATATGAAAAGATTCTGCCTGGTGGATCTGGAGAAGAAGATTTTTGAAGAAATTTGTCTGAAATGCACTAAGTTCGAAATTGGGCTCCTATACTGATATGAACCCAGGGGGCCGATTTGAACAAACTTGAATCAGATCTACCCTACAATGCTGCATACCAAATATCAAAAGATTCTGCCTGCTGGATCTGGAGAAGATTTTTTAATGTTTTTCCCATTGCCTACAGTGTTAAAAAGTGCTGACTCAGCACTTTTTCTATGTCCTGAAAAAAGTACCTTGTGATCAAACCGATAGGGATTTTTTTTAACCATTCTACTGGATAAAAGTAAGCTTTACACAAAATAAAAATTCCCTGTGCCGTGTAGTTTTGGAGATATGGCAGTTTTAAGGTTTTTCCTATTTTTAGCTCCCGAGGTTCCCACGGGGCAATGAGAAAAAAATTTTTTGCATCAATCAACTACTTATGACCCATTATCATCTCATATCAAATTTGGTTCAAATCGACTTCACGGTTCAGAAAATAGAAATTTTAGGCGTGGCCAAAATTTTTGCCCTTCCCATAAGGAAGGCAAATAATGCCCGACAAACTTCTCTTGAACAAACTTGATTCTAAACCTCAAAAGGACTCTGTATACCACATATCAAGTCTCTGCTACTGGTGGTTCATTAGAAGAAGATTTTCAAAAAATTTGGCCATTTTTTCCCCACACCTCTGCTCAATATGAGCCGAAACCTAATTTGGCTAAAAATCAAAATGCCCCTATATAACCACTACTTACATGAAATTTAATTAAAATGTGGCCAGTGGTTTAGGAGAAAGAGGCTCAAACACCACCTTCACGCAGGACGACGGATGACGGCTGAAGAGTGATAAGAAAAGCTCACCCTGACTTTCAGTCAGGTGAGCTAAAAAAGCGGGAGACAATAAAAAAATAAATAAAATTCAAATGAATGCAAATAAAACCAGAGGCCCCACGGGGCCTGAAGCACTCACCTTGAACAGAAAACGATATAAACAGAGGCCAAGAATGAATCTACAATAAGCAATCAGTCTCCATAAGATCCACTGTCAATCCTTGAGCCCCTCAGGAGTGACTAAAATAGTCCAAGCATCAAGCCTTTTCATCAGTTAATCATAATGTAACAAGGGTTTGCATCGCCGATGCAGGGTCAAGTTTTCGTGGCTAATGCAACAGTGGCTATGAACTAAAATGAAAGTGTCAATGACACTGTAGCTTAACTTGACTGTGTGTAGTGCTTGAGGAAAAGGATAATGTTCAATGTTTATGAAAGGATTATGAAATGAGACAAGAATTGTGATAATTGAGAATATGTTAATTTATGTTCCCTGTATGATATGTTTTCAATAAGAATAATTTGAGGTGTATACTGTAGAAAAGAATTAAGACCTGGGTTGATGTGGCCCTAACAGTTAACGCATGTCAACCAAAATTACCAAGTTACAATGAAATCCCTTCATAAATATAACTCAAAAATATAACTTTGCCAAAGGAATCTAGGTCATGTGACGGTTAGGTGGTCATGATCATGACCAAAGGAGAATCTCATCTAGATATCATACAAAGTTATCCTACCAAGCTACAATGAAAGTTCTGAATTTTGAACCAGATATGTTGTATACCAAATATGAAAGGATGCTGACTGGTGGATCTTATGAAGAAGATTTTTAAAGAAATTTCCTCATATTGCACTACGTTAAAATTCAGGCTACAATAGGGAGCACAAATATTAACCTAGGCCCTGATTAGAACAAACCTGAATTTGATCTCCCTGGAGATGTTATCTACCAAATATGAAAGGATTCTACCAGGGAGCCCAAATAGTAACCCAGTGCCCCAATTTGACCAAACTTGAATCTGCCCCCCCCCCTCCCCCCTCCCCTAGAGATGTTGTATACCAAATATGAAAGGATTCTGACTGGAGAATTTGAAGAAGATTTTTAAAGAATTTCCGAATTTCCCTCATATTGCAGTAAGTTAAATTTTGGGATCCCATAGGGAGCTCAAATATTAACCCAGAAACACGATTTGAACAAATAAGAATCTGACACCCCTCCCCCCCCCCCCCACCCCCCCCCCCCCCCACTCCCTGGGAGATGTTGTGTACCAAATATGGAAGAATTCTGACTGGTGAATCTGAAGAGGTTTATTGAAGAAATTGCCTCAAATTTCACCAAGTTAAAATCTGGGCTAACAGGGAGCCCAAATATTAACCCAAGGACCCAATTTAATACAAATTTGAATCAACCCCCCACCCTCCCTTCCCAGAGATTATGTATACCAAGGATTCTGACTGGTGGATCTGAAGAATATTTTTAAAGAAATTTCCTCATTTTGCACTAAATTAAAATTCGGGCTACCCTAGGGTGACCAAATATTAACCCAGAGACCTAATTTGAACAAACTTGAATCTGACCCCTCCCTAGATATGTTGTAAACCAAATATGAAAGGATTCTGACAGGTGAATCTGAGAAAGATTTTTGAAGAAATTCCCTAATATTGGACAAACTGAATGGGATCTAAAGTACCATATGAAATCTTACATGGCGAGCTCTTGTATGAGTTGAGAAATCTAGATCGTAAGCTGCTGTTATCCAGTGAATAAATTTCCATGGGCTGCGTCGGTGAATATGGGGTATTTCCATATGAAACATTCATACTTGCTGAACCAGACTGAAAAAAAAGATATTTGAACATGATAACCAGCCACTAATTTTGCTTCAACACTCAACAAGAGGTGCGCATTGGAGATGCAGGTGTCAAGTTGTGGTGGCAATCAGATAGGGTTGCATGTCCATAACCAGGTTATCAATCATATGCCAGTTGTCAAATCTGGAACATTTGTTCAAGTTATAATGCTAATAAGTTCAGAATTCGTAAAAAAAAATAAGGCCCATAACTCTGTGATGAAAAATCGTGCTGGGCCAGTTTTTGAACTTGCTTGAAATATTCGTACAAAAGAACGGTATGGAAAATATTAGTTCAATCAGAGAACATTTGTTGAAGTTATTGCGCTAACAGGCTCAAAATTAGTAAAAATCAACTAATTAAGGCCCATAACTCGGCAACAAAAAATCGGGCCATGCCAGTTTTTGAACTTACTTGAGATATTCTTGCAAAAGACCTGTATGACACATATTAGTCAAATCGGAGAACGTTTGTTCAAGTTATTGTAATAACGAGCTCAAAATTCATAAAAATTGACTAATTAAGGCTCATAACTCTGTAACAAAAAAATCGGGCCTGGCAAATTTTCGAACTTGCTTAAGATATTCTTGCAAAAGACCTGTATGACAAATATTAGTCAAATCAGAGAACGTTTGTTCAAGTTATTGCGCTAACGAGCACAAAATTCATAAAAATTTACTTAAGGACCATAACTCTGTAAAAAAAAATTGAGCCAGCCCAGTTTTCGAACTTGCTTGAGATATTCTTGCAAAAAACCTGTATGGCAAATATTAGTCAAATCAGAGAACGTTTGTTCAAGTTATTGCAGTAACAGTGTAAGGATGTCCGGACACCTGCCCACATGCCTGGACACACACAGAAAGTCGCCAAACCATAGCTTTCATTTGTTAACACAACTCGATCAAAAATAAAAAATTGAATGAGATGACTGTAGATCCCTAAGTAGAGTCGTGATATTTAATTACTTCAGTGTGCAAAATTTCCAAAATGATTCTAACCGACTGACCGTTCATTTGGTTTGGAGATGGCTAATCGGATGTTCGGCTATATAAAAATTCTTGGAAAATGTTTTTTTGATCATTAACAAGTATTCATATATTGCATGGAATTGAAATATATATATATAGCCTCTCAAGGTAAAGGTCTAAAAATCTATCTAGACACAAGAAAGGCTGCTTAACTGGTAGAGTGCTAGAAGCCCATATTTGGGCTTTTTTCTGAAAAGCAGGTACCTAAAATTGAAGACTTCATATTCTGTGGATGTCCTTCTTATTATCTTGAAGTAAAATTACTTCATCTCCATCGATTTGCATTGTTACAATTTATGGGACAGTGCTAATAGACACTCTTCCATAAATTGTAACAAGACAATAACGTGTGAACAAATCTGGAGACCGAGAAAAAATTTAGCACTCTACCAGTAAAGTTACTCAGACTTTACCATTCAAGATGCAACTTTTGGTTAACCGGTCATCCGTTCGCGTAGATTTAAGTTTGCATAACCACCATGCGAATGAAGCGAGCATTCTCGTCAAATTTTGCACACTGTCACTTCTTAACTTTTTGTAAACAATACTGATGTGAATGCAGACTTCTAAATCCAAGGCGTTCTAAAACAGAAAATTTAGTGAGACATATGTCAAATAGAACCAGGCCTGGCGTTTTCAGGCGCGCGATTTTTTCGCACGCCTTAACGTGCACCTAGAACCATTAAGGTCCGCGAAATTTCACTCCCCTGGGTGCACAAAGATAGGTACCCGTATATGTCCGTGTATGAGTCGCCCCCGTGTATAAGTCGCACCCCAAACTCACATTTGGAATTTCTCCCTTTTGCCTAAAGCTCATGTGTAAGTCGCACCCCCATTTTTAAATATATGCAGTCAAAAGAATTAGTTGCAAGTTACGTTTTGCCAATTTGGGGCCGTTTGGGATGCAACGGAAATAGGTAAGTTTTCACGAGTTACCACATGGCGAATAAGATAAAAGAATAAAGGAAAGTTAAAAAATTTATAGTAATTTATATATTTTTTATACTTACCAATGACCCAGACATAGCTGGTGCTAACTCTTAAAATATAGGGCCAAACACAAATTTTACCCCCCAATCCCCAAAATTTGCATCTAAAACCAAAGAAAACATGTCCTGAATGGCCCTCCACACTTCACCTCTACTTCGCATGTGCAGTGTCAAGGACGTTCCGAAATTGGCGCCATTAATCATTCTTATAACCAGTGCCTGGTAAGCGCTATGTACTCAGCGGGGAGGTATGAGTTCCCAACTCCTGGGAGGGCCATCCCAGTCTGGGTCATTGGTAAGTATAAAAAATATATAAATTACTATAAATTTTTTAACATTTTTATACTGTACCAATGACCCAGACATAGCTGAATAGTAAAAAGGCTGGAGGGCCAAGGACATAGAGCAAGTTGGAATACGCTCAATATATAAAATAGAGTCATCCCCTCTAGGGAAAAAGAAGTATTAGGCCTTACATGTATCTTTCATATTTATGATAAATCAGAAAGATACAACACCTTCCAAAATTGAGCATCATACATCCATGTCCTCTATTAATATCTAGTATAATCCTTATACTAATAATTTTTAAAGTAAGCCAATAAATAAAGTAAGTCTAGAGAATAGAGATTCTTTATACTTCTTAAAAGTGTCTGAGGATTGTATAATAACGTCCGTTGACACGTGCTATATTCAAAAGCTATACTTTAAAAACTAAGTCCTGAATGAATTTTTAAAACATAAACTTCTCACTAAAAAACCATCCCAATAACAGCTCAGAATTACTAACTCCGGAGGAGGTATCCCCTTGTTTTCATAGTAAAACAGGTGACCCAAGGGAACACCCTCCCCCCCCCCCCTTTTTCTTGCCCTGGGTCAAATAGCCCAGAGCGAAGAGGGCAGCAGAACGGAGTCACTGCCGAAACAGACAGCCTACCTAGCTATAGTAGCAACTGTTAAGTGACTGACATTCTGAGCAGTAGATAATAGACCTAACAATAGAGGCCTCCAGAAATGGACTCGATATTTCTGAGATAAAAATTCATGAATGTGGATGGCTGAGCGCAATGAGCAGCCTTCAAAAATCTATAATAGCGACACTATTAATGTAAGCCCAAGATGTAGAAGAACTCTTACTTCATGAGCCGAAATCTCAAGCACAACTGCTGAGTCAATGATATACCATAAGCAGTATCGATAGTTAATTGAATCCATTAGCAATAGAATGGAGCGTAACGTCCTTCTATTAGGCATCAAAGACAGAAGAAGCTTACGCCCGTAGTAATAAACAGATATCTGTTTATAAATACGTAAACTCTAACCGGACAGAGTAAAGGCCTATGCCCGTCGTACGAAGACGGAAGGACCTTAATAACAATAGGTTCCGGATATTTATTAGGAGCCTGACTCTTATGCAAAAATCCAACCTAAATAGTAAAGGAAGTAGAGATTCCGAAACTACGAAAGTGAGAATCATCCACCGATAGTGCACGAAGCTCACTGACTCCTCAGTAAAAGAGAAGCCAACAGAATTACTGTCTAAAAGGTCAGAATTTGAAAACTACTGTTTCCAGAGGCTCAAATGATTACTTAGCTAAATAAGAACCAAAGTTAAATTCCGTATAGAAATTTAATCTAATGATTCTAAGTCTATTTATCGAAAAGTTACTAACTGACTTAGATAAAGAGACATAAGACTCAATTGTAAACTATCATAGAGTGCATAGGTATGAGATAACATAAACCTATAACCCTAATAGTAACAGGCTGCAGTAGATCTTGTCAAACAAGTATACTAGAAAGTTGCAATGACTAGTATGGAGGGATCAACAATATCAACATAGTGATCCCTACACCAACGACGGAAGAGCCTCCACTTTAGCCGCATAGTATAGCGAAGAAGAGGATCTCCTACAGTAAGAAATCGCGTCCAAAGCTCGTCCAGTACAATGCTTACAATACAATAAGGACCACACAATGGAATACGTGAAGGTTGAGACCTTGTGGGTTGTGATGAAGATGACACGATTTTTCCCAGCAAAAAAAGATCCTTTCATGGAGGAAGTTTTCGCGTTAAGTCCCACAGTAGACCTCAGAGTAAATTTACCCACAGTCTCTGTGAAGACAGAGATGCTATCAACAGAAATGTGTTGTGGTTGTTTATCTTAGCAATACTTGCTGAAACAACAGTGCAGGAGGATACGCATATCCTATCATTCCGTCCTATTAGATCAATAGAGCGTTAACAACATAAGCTCAGAGATCCGGACATGTAAACACATACGTCTGCAATTGATTAGCAAGTTGTGTCGTAAATAAATTATCATTGGGCGCTCCCATTGATAGCAAATCTGATTGAATACATGTTTGCTGAGAGTCCATTCTGACGGCAACAAGCGACCCATAAGTGAAAGGGAGTCCGGTAATACAATCAGACGACCTGGAATATGACGGACCGAAGCAGAACTTGGTGTACATAACAAACAGAAGGATTCTTTCCATTAAATTGAATAACGGAAACGAATGAGTGCCTCCCTGGTTCCGGAGATACGCCACTATAGTCGTATTATCGGACAGGATTTGGACATGCGTTTCTGAATAATGTTCATCTAATGACATAAAGCAAGCCTAAAAAACATTATTCCGTGGAAGATAAGTGCTTGCCTAGAGACTGCGGAACCCAAAGACCCTGGCACTTCGAATCCGTTGGGATCAATATTGCATCCCAACCTGTTTGACTGGCAACCGTCATAATTATAAAACTCGGATCCGGCAACTGCAGTGGCACTCTCTGAGTCAACCACCGAATGTTTGCCCCAGTCTGAATCTCTTGCTACACTAGATAGACAAGAGAACGTGTAAATCGAGCAATTCATGGATTGCTGAAAAGTTGCCGTCGAAGAGAAGCTTCTCCGAGACCGAAGCGACTCTGAGAGAGTTCTTCACCTTACTATCCACGCGCGTGGATGTAGCTAGGGCTGCGTCACGTCTAACCAACTCCAGGTAGCCACTGAAGGGTGGAGTTATACGTGAACAAACTACTGCCCTCAAAAGAAATCACATTGAGGATCATATCCCGGAATTCTTTCTCTTGAAGACGTAATGATAATGCCTCAGTAAGGTGGATTACGTATGATAAAGCGTCTAAGTTAAGTCTATTAGACATCATTGTCGTTTCCAACATTGTGGTTGGAAAAGACATAGACAGCGAAAAAGATAATTTGCAGTCTTTAACCACGCCGTCTAGACGCATATGAACTCTCGGTATGCCCTGTTCTGCCAAAATAAATTATTCCTATAAATGATAAAAGGCAGAATTGAGCATTGCGGACAAGAAACTAAACTATCATGCTTGGTAGCAAGCTTATATATATATATAGCGTCGATAAATAGTACACATGTTCTAATGACATTATTGGACTGTGTCGGTAAGTCAGGGACAATGTCCCTGAACCGATCCAAAATTCCGTGTCCAATGACGCTATAAGTCTCTTATCCAACATCGCAGCAATGTAGTCCGAAGGAACAACCACTGGAAGATAATGCCGGAAGAAATGTATGGCAGCTTCCGATGTTCCGAAAGGGAAAACTCGAAATCGTCCGAATCCCTTTCGCCATCCTGTCGGACCCTATAAAGCGTTTGGTCGTCCGAACCTAATGCAACCGCGAACCGCACCGACCCAGCGCCGTCGGATAATTCCTGATCCGACCGAGAAACTGTCGATTGCTGGGATGCTGCGAAAAACTGTGCTAACTTGGATAGCACGTCCGTCACTGAGGCCTGTGGAGAAGCGGTCTTACGATGCATTGCCACTGGAAGCTCCGTGATCGTTACCCCGTGCATACTACTATTATGCGAGCGAACGGAATGTATAGGCCTCGTGTCCCTTGGCTACCGGATGGCGTGACCTGTTCGCCGTGGAATCACTGAATGACGAAACTGGTCGGATACTCGAGGTCACGTAGCCAATGTGCGGTCGTGTGCACTGCTGTGAGGATGAGGAAGCATTATCGACAGTCTCTCGGACTGTCAATATAACGGAGCGTCCCGAGCGGCGGACATATGCTCCGAATGTAAAATATCTGAACCACAACTAGGGTGAGCTAGCGAATGTCACTCCGTCGATCCTACAAGGGACCTCTTAGGCGATAGACATATTCCATGAGCACTTATTGCCGCTAGCTCTTCATTAACTATGACGAGAGGCACACTTTGAAAGAAATCTCCATAACTTTTGCGAACAAGAAACCCGAAATGCTTGGCAATAGCAAGCATATAATAATAAATATATAGCGTCGTTCAATAATTCGAAAGTTTGTGTGACATTATTGGACTATGTCGGAACTGAGGGACGATGTCCCTGAACCGAACTAAAAATTTCTAAGTCCACCGACGCTATCAGTTTCTTATCCGGCATCGCAGCATTCTGGTACGATGAAAGAACCTGTAGAAGATCAAGTCAGATGACATACACAACAGCATATGTTGTTCCGAAAGGGAAAGCTCTAAATCCTCCGAATCCCTTTCGGTATCCCGTCGGACCGGATGAAATTTTCGGACGTCCGTACCCGCTTCCGCGGAGCGTCCCGACCCAGCATCGTCGGATAATACATTATGCGACAGATTCAGTTGTTGCTCGGATGCTGCGATAAGCTGTGCTATTTAGGATTGCACGTCCGTCCCCGAGGCCTGTGCAGTAGCGGCCTTACGATGCATTGCCGCCGGAAGCTCCGTGTACGTTGACTCCCGCACACTTTCCTATGCGAACGTCCGGAGTCTGCAGGCCTCGTGTCCCTGGCTACCGGATGGTGTGACCTGGTCGCCGATGATTCTCTGACTGGTGAAGCTGACTGGATATCCGAGGTCACGTAGCCAAGAGCGGTCGTGTGCGCTACCATGAGAATGAGGAAGCCTTATTGACAGTCTCTCCGGACTGACTATATGTCGGAGCGTCCCGAGCGGCGGACGTATGCTCCGAATGCGAAACATTTTGTACCACAACATCTGGGGCCAGATGTTGTTGCACGAGAGAGGGGCCTCTCTCGCTCGCCGTCCGGATGGACCTGAACGAGCTAGGAACCGGACTAAAAGGCTTCCTCCGTTCTCCCTCTAATCCGCCGTCACTGGGTGTGCATTTGGTTGATTTATAGTGCTCGCATCACCCCAAAACTCCTTCTAGACCGCAACGGACGAACCCGGCTGCCGAACCATTCGATGAATGGACGCTACACCGGGCGAGCTAGCGGACGTCAAAGGCCGTCGAACCTACTAGGGTCCTCTTAGGCAATTGGCGTATATATATGAGCACTTTTCCGCTAGCCCTTCATTAATTGTGACGACGGAGGCACACTGTTGGAAGACATCACGGATACATCACCCTAATAATGATCGTCTGAAATAGAAATTGATAAAGTAGAGTGACCCTGCGGGGAAAGGACCGGAATGTCCAATTCCCCACTAACATACTGTGACATACGCTTCCCATGTTGTCATCGAAATCATCACATACAGAACAGGAGTTAGTGCGAGTACACTGACTACATATAGAATGATTATAAAAGTCAGAGGAAGACTTCCTCTTATTACAATTGATCAAAATCCTTTCAATGTGAAAAGAAAACAAAGTCCTGGTACTCGCACCAACCCCTGACAATCAAAATACATAATAATATGATCCATTAACATAGAAAAAATAATTGAAATCAAAATATTTTGAAAAAATATTTTTTCAGAACAGCCAAAGTTTCTGAAAAGTAACGTTGAGCCCCAATGGATCCCAAGCCTAAGTGTGGACAAAAAATTTTAAAATATTTTAAACAATTTATGCAACACTTACGAACAATAATAATGTATCTAGTTATGATTAAATTAACATCAAGATATAATATTCAAGAAATCCCCCCTCACACAGAGGGCTGTTGTAAATGTAAACAATAAGTGTAAAAACACTAAAATAAGACTCCAGGCACCCAGGCCCGAAATCAGTTACCAAAAATACACTATCTGATGCAAAACAGAGACTTCCAGGGAAGAAACTGCAGAACATCAGATGGTAGATGCAGAACACAACGCCTAACCACCCATAGGTGAAGACATAAACATGGGGAAAAGAACAGAATTCATCCTGTTATTCAGCTAAAACTCCCAAGAAATTTTAGTAATAATAATTACAGAAATTATGCCAAAAGCATGGGAGAATAGCAAGAGGGGACTTAAAGGAAAGGGAGAGAGGAAAACACTGAAAAATCAGTGTAACTTGATAACAAGAATGACAACAAAATGGCTGCTGCCTCGAAAGTTAAAAAATTTATAGTAATTTATATATTTTTTATACTTACCAATGACCCAGACTTAGCTGGTGCTAACTCTAACAAAACCAGGGCCAAACACAAATTTTGCCCCCCAATCCCCAAAATTTGCATCCAAAACAAAAAGAAATCATGTCCTAAAGAACCTCCATACTACGCCTCTACTGCGCATGCGCAGTGACGCAGACGTCCCGAAATTGGCGCCAATTATCATTCTTACTGGCAGTGCCTGGTCAGCGCTATGTACTCAGCGGGGAGGCAAGAGTTCCCAACTCCTGGAAGGGCCATCCCCGTCTGGGTCATTGGTAAGTATAAAAAATATATAAATTACTATAAATTTTTTAACATTTTTATACTGTACCAATGACCCAGACTTAGCTGAATAGTAAACAGGCTGGAGGGCCTAGGACATAGAGGAAAATCCAATAAGCTCAACTATATAATAAAGAGATAACCCCTTAAGGAGAAAAGGAGTATTAGGCTTTACATGTATCTTTCTTATTTAATATTAAATTAGAAAGATACAATACCCTTAATAATATTCATGTTCTCTATTAACATCCAGTATATCCCTTATACTAATTATTTTTAAAGTAAGCCAATAAATAAAGTAGTCCAGAGAATTGAGACTCTTTATAGTCATTTAAAAGTGTCCGAGTATTGTATATTAAAGCCCGTTTGACACTTGACATATACAAATGCTTCACACCGAGCTACACTTTAAAAATAAGACATGAATGAATTTTAATATTAATATTACACTTTAAAACCATCCCGGAAGCGACTCAGAAATACTGACTTGGAGGAGGCATTCCCTTGCTTTTCACTATAAAGCAGGTGACCTAAGGGAACACCCGCCCCCCCCCCCCCCCCCCCCCCCCACCTTCCCCTTGCCCTGGGTAAAATAGCCCAGAGCGAAGAGGGCAGCCGGACGGAGTCACTGCCGGAACAGAAAGCCTGCATAACTTAGTTGCAACTGTTTAGTGGACGACATTCTGAGCAACAGATAACGGACCTAAACAATGCAGGTCTCCAGAAATGGACTCAATATTTCTGAGATAAAAATTCGTGAATGTGGATGGCTGAGACCAATAAGCAGCCTTCATTAAATCTGTAATAGCAACACTATTAGCATAAGCCCAAGAAGTAGCAAGAGCTCTTACTTCATGAGCGGAAATCTTAAGCACAGACTGCTGAGAAGAAGATAAACTCTCATAAGCAGTACGGATAGTTAATTGAATCCATCTAGCAATAGAATGGACCGAAATGTCCTTTCTATTAGGCATCAAAGACAGAAAGAAACGATTTCGTCCCTTTCTGATGAACTGAGATCTCTGTTTATAGATACGTAATGCTCTAACAGGACAGAGTAAAGGCCTACGCCCGTCTGAAGACGGAAGAGCCTTAATAACAATAGGTTCCGGATATTTATTAGGAGCCTGATTCTTAGCTAAAAAACCCACATTAGTAGTGAAGGTGATAGTGTTCCCGACACTACGATAGTGAGAATCATCCACCGACAGTGCATGAAGCTCACTGACTCTTCTAGCAGAAGAGAAAGCTAAAAGAAAAGCTGTCTTATAAGATAAGAATTTGAAATCTACTGTCCCAAGAGGTTCAAATGGCTTTTCCTTCAATTTAAGAAGAACCCAAGCTAAATTCCATTTAGGAATTAATCTAAGAGTTCTGGGTCTATTTATCGAGAAGTTTCTAACTAACTTTGATAAAGAGACATTAGATCCAATTTGTAAACTATCATGATGTGCATAGGTATCAGATAACATAGACCTATAACCCTTAATAGTAACAGGCTGCAGTTTGATTTCGTCAAACAAGTATACTAGAAAGTTTGCAATGTCTGGTATAGAGGGATCGAATACATCTACAGAATGATCCCTACACCAACGACGAAAAACCTTCCACTTAGCCGCATAGTTTAGCGAAGAGGAGGTCCTCCTACAGTTAGAAATCGCGTCCACTGCTCGTCCTGTAAAGTGCTTGCCATGCAAGAAGGACCGCACAACGGAAAAACGTGAAGGCTGAGACCTTGCGGGTTGTGATGAAGTTGGCACGATATCCCCTGCGAAAGAAGATCCTCCCGTGGAGGAAGCTTTCGCGGTAGGTCCCACAACAGACACCTGAGTAGATTTATCCACGGTCTCTGTGGCGACAGAGATGCTACCAACAGAATCTTGCACTGAGATTGTTTTATCTTTAGCAATACTTGTTGAATTAACGGCGCTGGAGGATACGCATATCCTATCATTCCGTCCCAGGGGATCGACAGAGCGTCTACTGCAAATGCTCTTGGATCCGGACACGGAGACACATATGTCTGCAACTGATTGTTGAGATGTGTCGCAAATAAATCTATCATTGGCCGTTCCCATTGGTAGCAAATCTGATTGAATACTTGTTTGTTGAGAGTCCACTCCGACGGCAACAAGCGACCCTTTCGTGAAAGGGAGTCTGCTAGCACATTCAGACGACCCGGTATGTGACGAACCGAAAGAAGAACGTGATGTTCTAGCGCAAACAGAAGGATTCTTTCCGTTAGATTGAACAACGGAACTGAATGAGTGCCTCCCTGATTCCGTATATACGCCACTACTGTCGTATTGTCGGATAGGATTTGGACATGAGCATTGTGAATAATGTCCATCCAGTGACGTAACGCAAGCCAAATTGACATCATTTCCTTGATATTTATGTGCTTGCACAGGAATTGCGGATCCCAAAGACCCTGGCATCTCGAATCCGTTGGGATTAATGATGCACCCCAACCTGTTTGACTGGCATCCGTCATAATGGTAAAACTCGGATCCGGCAACTGCAGCGGAACTCCCTGAGTTAACCACTGAATGTTTGCCCAAGTCTGAATCTCTTGTTTCACTTGATCTGACAAGAGAACGTCTACGTCGAGCGAATGAATTTTCACACTCCAATTCTGAGTCAAGAAAATTTGAAGAGGACGTGTGCGTAACCGCCCCATCGGAATGAGATCCGCAGCGGCTCCGCACAGACCTATCAGTCTCATAAATTCTCTCGTTGTGACTTTGTCTGCGTGCAGACAATAGCGAGCGTAACAACTGACTAATTTCGCTCTGGTTAACGGCAGACGAACGAGATTGTTGTGCGTCTCGAAGCTCATTCCCAGATGAGTGAATGACTTGGACGGCACCAGATCCGACTTCTCCTCGTTTACTATGAAACCGAGACGTCGGAGCAATAGAAGTAGATTCTGAACATCGTTCTGAAGCGTTAACTCGTTGCCGTACCTCTGAAGAATGTCGTCCAGGTAGGCCGACGTTACCGAGACGAATGAGCTCGGAAATAGATCATTACCGAGTTCATTACCCGAGTGAAAGCCCAGGGTGCTAGATTCAATCCGAAGCACATCGCCCGGAATTGATACACCACTCCTAGGACTGTGAAGCGTAGATACTTTCGGAATGTCGGATGTACCATGACGTGAAAGTACGCATCTTTGAGATCTATGCTTGTTGCATAATCGTTCACCCGAATACTCGCTCTGACCGACCGAATCGTCTCCATATAAAATTTCAGAGCGACGATCAGCTTGTTTATCCAGCTCAAATCTATGACTGGACGGAACGAGTCGTCTGGTTTCGGAACCAGAAACAGATGGCTGTAGAATCCCGGAGTTTCCTGGTTTTCTACGACCTCTACCGCGTTCTTCATGAAAAGAGACTGCACCTCTGATAACAGAGCGTCTCTTTTCTGTGGATTTGACGGAAGTTGAGTCCACTTTGGACTGCGAGTTAATGGAGGCTTTCGTTTGAAGGATATCTTTAGACCTTCCGAAGTCACTCCTCTCACCCAAGGGTCGTCCGTAATCGACGCCCATTCTTGTGAAAAGCTCGACAACCTTCCGCCAACCGGTATGCGATAGAGGTTTAAGCCATCACCTCCTGGACCTGTGAGGCCTGCGGTGGGAGAAACCACGTCCTCCACGACCCGCACCTCGCCCCGTCGACCTCGGGGCGTCCGACCGATTGTCCCGGCCCGAAGGACATCCCGGACGAGAGTCGCTACCCTGACGGTCTCTCGAATAAGACCAAGAGGACCCACCGGAACCTCTATAGGAACCTCTCTTGGGCGCATTAGACCCAGAAGTGCCTGTCTTATTCTTGTCTGCTGTATCCGGCTTCTTAGAGGCAGATTTGAACAACAGAGAATCCGAAGCTTTCTTTGTAATTTTATCATAAATAGCAGAAAGCTTGCCGTCAAAGAGAAGTTCTCCGGAGACCGAAGCGACTCTAAGAGAGTTCTTCACCTTAGAATCCACAAGTGTGGATGTAGCTAGGGCTGCGTCACGTCTAACCAACTCCAGATTTGCCACTGAAAGGGCGGAGTTACACGTGGAATAAGCTACTGCCTTTGAAAGAAGTCTTAAAGAGGATTGTATATCCTGAAACTCTTTCCCCTGAAGGCGCAGTGATAACGCCTTAGTAAGGTGATCTGCGTAAGATAAGGCATCTAAATTGGCTCTGTTAGACGCAATAGCTGTTTCCAACACCGCGGTTGGAATAGAAGCCGACGACGGTAATGATAGCTCTAAGTCTTCCGCCTCGTCATCCATACGCAGAGGAACTCTCGGGATACCCTGTTCTGCCGTAACGAATTTATTCCTTGCATTAATGAAAGGCAGGTTGAGAGTATTAGCGGACAAGAAACCTGCTTTCCCCGTCTTGGAAGCAAGTTTAAATATAGCGTTGTTCAATAATTCAAATGTTCTTGCAACATTATTGGACTGCAACGGAAACTCGGGAGCGATGTCCCTGAACCGCTCAAAAAATTCAGAGTCCAATGACGCTATAATCCTCTTGTCCGGAAGCGCAGCAGTCTGGCCCGACGGAACAACTTGAGGGAGAAAGTGCCGGATGAAGTCCACGGCAGCTTTATGTTGTTCCGAAAGGGATAGCTCCAAATCATCCGTATCCCTTTCACCATCCGGTCGGACCTCCTGATGTTCCCGGTCGTCCGCCCCCGATGCTTCGGCGGAGCGTACCGACCCAGCGCCGTCGGATAATTCTCGATCCGACACCGTTTCTGTCTGGCTGCTGGGATGCTGCGATAAGCTGTGCTATCTGCACAAGAATGTCCGGCGTCGAGACCTGCAGAGGCGCAGTCTTCCGCTGCTTCGCCGAGGGCAGCTCCGCATCAGATGGCTCCCGCATACTTTTTCTATGCGAACGTCCGGAGTCCATCGGTCTCGAATCCCTGGCTGCCGGATGGTGTGACCTGGTCGCCGTAACATCCTTGATCGGCGAAGCTGGTAATATATCGGCGGTCACGCAGCCAAGGTGCGGTCGTGTACGCCTATACAACGGAGCGTCCCGAGCGACGGACGTATGCTCCGCTTGCGACACATTTTGTACCACAACATCTGGTCCCAGATGTTGTTGTACGAGAGAGGGGCCTCTCTCGCTCGCGGCCCGGCTGGACCTGGACGAGCTAGGAACCGGACTCAAAGGCTTCCTCCGTTCTCGCTTACTATCCGCCGTCACTGGGTGTGCATCTATTATTTTTATAGTGCTCGCATCACCCAAAATTTCCTCCTGGACCGCATCGGACGAACCCGGCTGCCGAACCATTCGGTGAATGGACGCTACACCGGGCGAGCTAGCGGACGACATTTGTCTAATCTCCATGAGCACTTTTGCCGCTAGCTCTGAATTCATTTGTGACGACGGACGCACACTTGTAGAAGATAACATGGAAACATCACCCTGTTCTTGTTCCTCTGAAATAGAAACTGAGAGAGTAGAGTGACCTTGCGGAGAAAGAGCCGGCATAGCCCTTTCTCCAGAAACAACATATCGTGACACACGTTTCCAATGTTTCTCATCCCAATATTCACATATAGGACAGGGATTAATGCGAGAACACTGACTACAATTAATACAATGATCATGAAAGTCAGAGGAAGATTTCTTCCCATTACAATTTGAACAATGTCCCTTCATTGTGAAAGTCCTAGTTACTCGCACAAACCCCTGACACAAAGATACATAATAACATGATCCATTAATAAATGAAAAAACAATTGCAAATCAAAATAATTTTGAAAAAATATTTTTTCAGCGAGGCCCAAGTTGCTGAAAAGTAACGTTGAGCCCCAATGGATCCGATGGCAAAGTGTGGTCAAAAATTTTAAATTTATATTAAATAATTAATGAGACACTTACGGACAATATAAATGTATCTAATAGTGAGATAATCTACACCAAAGGCAAACAGCCCCCCTCAAAAAAGGCTGTTGCCAATGTAAACAAACAGTGTAAAATACCAGAAAACATGACTCCAGGCACTGAAAAAACTGGCCCGAAATCAGTCATCCAAATTACACTCTATCTGATGCAAGACAGAGACTCCCAGGGGAGAATCTGCAGAACATCAGATGGAAGATGCAGAACACAACGTTTATACACCCATGCGTGAAAACGTAACTATGGGGAAAATAACAGAAAACATTCTGTATCCAAGCAACTCTCCCAGGGAAATTTTAGAAATGAACTTTCTCAAAAATATGCCAAAAGCATGGGAGAATTGCAAGGGGGGACTTTAGAAGGCTAGGGGAGAGGAAACATTGAATAAGCAGTGCAACATTTAGCAAGAATGACAACAAGAGGCCCATGCCTCGAAAAAGGCAACTTAACATAATTTCATCAAAAAATTTTAAGTACAGCCCTGATTATTTTTTGTCACTTCTTTTTCCTCTCCTCCTTCTATATCCTCCTTAGAATCACCATTTCTCCAAAAATTACGTGTCTGGCATCCTTTAAACTGAGATTTACAAGCACAAAGATCAGTGAGATGTTGACTGATGAAGGGCCAAACAGAGAATGATAATTGGCGCTAATTTCGGGACGTCTGCGTCACTGCGCATGCGCAGTAGAGGCGTAGTATGGAGGTCCTTTAGGACATGATTTCTTTTTGTTTTGGATGCAAATTTTGGGGATTGGGGGGCAAAATTTGTGTTTGGCCCTGGTTTTGTTAGAGTTAGCACCAGCTAAGTCTGGGTCATTGGTACAGTATAAAAATATAGGTAACTTAACATAATTTCATTAAAAAATTTTAAGTTACAGCCCTGATAATTTTCTGTCACACATTTTTCCTCTCCTCATTCTATATCCTCCTTAGAATCACAATTTCACTAATATTAATGTGTCTGGCATCATTTAAACTGAGATTTACAAGCACAAAGATCAGTCAGATGTTAACTGATGAAGGGCCAAACTAAGAATGATTAATGGCGCCAATTTCGGAACGTCCTTGACACTGCGCATGCGCAGTAGAGGTGAAGTGTGGAGGGCCATTCAGGACATGTTTTCTTTGGTTTTAGATGCAAATTTTGGGGAATGGGGGGCAAAATTTGTGTTTGGCCCTATATTTTAAGAGTTAGCACCAGCTATGTCTGGGTCATTGGTACAGTATAAAAATATTATTATTAAAAAATACTCGTATTTATTTGTTTTTCGTTGTTTGTTTATCACCCCAATGTCTTCATCCCTGTCAAGAAAATCCAACGCTCATTTGTGACTGAAACTTTATAGTTTCAGAATCAGAGCACCATTTGCGCCGTAACCTGCACAGTTGTTGTGATTAAGTTGTTTTTGAGTTGGAGTTCATGGAATATATAAATACTTCTCTCCAGGTATTGCTTGCAAACATTTAATGTGTTTTTATTTATTTTTTCGTTGTTATTTTGATGATTTTGTATTTTTTATGGTTTCATCCATATTGGCCCCACAAACCTGTTGATTTCCGGTACACACACTGATGTAAACACATGGGCCGATTGAACAACGACTAAATAGAATACTTCTTTATTATTATTTATGGATAAAAGTAACAGAAAACACACATAATATTTTATTGACAATTTATTTTCTGAAGAATTTAAACTGAAATAAAATGAAAAGAAAATAATTTTGGTGAATCTGCACTCAGTCAAAACCACACAATTGTACTGTCTGTTATACAACTGACAAACAGTAGGAACAACGTTTGTCCGATGAAGTCAGTGCCCTGAAAATTCTCTGAAACAAGTCGTACCCATGTATAAGACGCACCCCCAATTTTGACATAACATTTCAGGTAAAAAAGTGTGGTGACTTATACACGGACATATACGTATGTGATGTATTGTACTGCTGGCTCAGGTGCAATGAACTGAAATTCAAAATTTATCTGACAGGATGAACTTGAAGGGGATGAAGTTGAACCATGATTGGCTTGTGACAGTTGTGAGTTGTCGGGACCGATGACTTCAACACAGTATTGAGTAACTTTCAAAGTAATATGTATTACAACTATCCAAATTACGCAATGCAACTTTGTGAGTAGAGCATGTCTGGTCACAGTGTTTAACTGCATTCATATGATATATCCAACTGCCTTCCATGTCAAAAAAAATTAGGAAAGCTGGCTCTCCTAGATCATTTCAGGAGAGCAATTTTTAGCCCCCCCCCCCCCCCCCCCCCATCCTAAATTTTTCAGAATGCCAGGTCTGTCGAACTGAAATTATTGCCTGGAAAAAAACTTTTGATAAAGTTACATGCATAGTAGCAGTCCCGCTAGTTACAGACTTAACAACTGACAGGGTTCTTCTCTTTCCATATACAGATATTGCATGTTTACTTCAGCAGTGGTAATAAGAACTTATTGCCCCAAAATAAAAATGTGCTCCACACACCCTCCATACCAACTTGAGCACTGTGCATTTCAGATGCAGACTTTAACACATGAAGTAGGAAATATACTCCATGCAGGCCCACAAATTCTCATTACAGCATTTTAGTCAACTGTTAACCCTCTAAACCCTGGTGGTATCTTCCAAGTCAGTTCAATCGCAGCAATTGGAAGAGTCCATATTCATTATTTGGGGGTAGACCAATTAATGTTTACAACATGCAGCCATGGAGCTGCACGCTGAGAATACTGATTGGTCTACCCCACACATTCACTCAGCAGTCATCCTTCTTAATGAAATTATTACATATCATGTTCCTGGGCCAAAAAAGCGACCTCTCAGAGATTTAAAGAGTAAAGTAATTCTCACAGAACCAAATGCATGTCTTTAGGGAAGTTTTTGATGTCTACAAGAGACCAAATATTGGTTCCATTCCCACTGCCATTCTGGTATGATTTTTCCCAATTTGTAATCCCAACATTTCCAATCTCAATCCCCACTCGCACAAAAATTTAATTCACAATTGGTGTCCTGAACTAGACAGTAATAAGCCCTCAAAAAACAAATAATTTCCAATGTAATGAGGCCTAGAAAGCTAGTGTTGAAACGATTAGTCGACTAGTCGATATCGATTCAATTTTTGGAAAAATCGACTCTGAAATCCACCAGTCGACTAGTCGAGGAAATATAAAAAAGATTGAATTGCGATTTTCGTGTATAGCACTGGCCGGTTTTGGCCATTATGTCAAGTAAAAGGGTTAGGGCACGCTAAGTCCTTTCTCCTCTCATTCGTCCGCAGTACTCTGCACTCAACACAAGAGTCAATTGAAGTGCCGTAACTCTGCAGTTTCTGCAGAGTTCCCATACTTAAACTGACTTTTGTACATGTATATAAGTGAATCTTCTTTGAGCCAATTGCCCTGTCTTCCTCAAAGGTAAATCAATGCCATAGCTCCATATTCTATGATATTACTGTACTGGTTTGGGTGCGAGCTGGCGAAGACCGGATATGAAGGTGAGGAAACTGTCTGTCACAAAATTTGACCCGGGAGTTTTTAATTAATTGCACCGGGCGAATGGCGGCACACTTCAAACATTTTACAAATTCACGAAACTTCTGTTTTAACATAATTGGGTACTTTTTCCACTGTACGGATATGAAGGTGAGGAAACTGTCTGTCACAAAATTTGACCCGGGAGTTTTTAATTAATTGCACCGGGCGAATGGCGGCACACTTCAAACATTTTACAAATTCACGAAACTTCTGTTTTAACATAATTGGGTACTTTTTCCACTGTACAGACAGAGGACTAGGAGGCACGCACATCCTAGGTATCCTAATTTTTTTACTGAATGGTTAAAGCTATAATATGCACAACGTTTTAAAAAACTGAAAATACGAAAAAGAGAACAGCTACGTTCATGACTTTGACAAGGAAACTTCATCAAACACCTTTCAAACGAGTCATTAAATGAAAGGGTTATCAACTCACATGTCTCTTATCACCTAATTTACAGTGACAATTATGTTTTCAACAGAAAAGACGAACGACTAGTCGATTTTGAATCGATTACTCCCGGCGACTAGTCGACTTTGAAAAATATGTAATCATTTCAACACTATAGAAAGCATCCCATCTTCAATTCCGAAAATTATTGGAATGCATGTATCTCTGTGAAGAAATGATTACCACTTTTGTAAAAGGAAGGATACCTCTGATGCTGCATTAAAATGCGGTGATGTGGTTTACATAAGAGCCAGCAGCGGCTGTTTGCTTATTTTTATCTAATAAGTTCTGTATGATATTAGGACATCTAAATACCCTGACATTCAGAAAATTATAAAGTATACCATTATTCAGCCTGTTTTTTTTTTAATTTAAAAAATTTCTATGGCATGTACCTTACTTTTAAAAATAATTACATTTCTGCCAACCCTGTTTTAACAGGATAAATATCATCAAATCCATTCTGTACATTGTGTCAATCTATTTTCTAGACTATCCAATTCTATCATTTCAATTGGGAATTCTACAAACTGGAAAGATTACATGCAAAGTAGACAAACAGTTTACCAGTCAAGTAAAAGCTTTTCCTGTAAATCGTAATGTTCTCAGTTTCATTCAAAGGTAACATTCTTTATTCTTTGTACATGTATGTTTCTTCTCATGAGATCTCCTCCAAAACACAGGCCTGGCATTCCAGAAAATCAAGGACTGCCTTGGAGTGCAATTGCACTTGCAAATTTCAATGCATTTACAGGAATGCTATTTTGGCTCAAATGCACTTAGAGTTATTGGCAAGGGTGAGTTGCCAATTGTACTAACATGTATGAGACTATGTGTCCAAATAGTTACTAATCATTAGTAACTATTTGGACACATACAAGTTATCTCCTTATTATTCATAGAATATGTGTCATTTAATTAATATGTGACTGACTTCCACACTGTCAAAGTGACATGTGGGAAAAAATGCAGGTATGTGAAAAATATAGGAGTGTGATTTTTCCAAACCTCAGAAATGGTTGCTCACATTCTTTACTTTATTTCCCAATGGTAATCGTAATCAGAAATAAATAGACTGTAATTTGATAATTTTCCCTGTTGTTTATTCATAGCCCACAGGTGTGACTTAAAACACGACATGATATTGCTCAAAATAAGGATGCTGTATCCATGAAATAGAAAGCATGAAGTGAAAAACAAAAGACCTCCAAAACTGTTCCATATAAAATAAGTTCTGGTCAATAGGCTGCAGTGTGCATGGATTTCCAAGTGTAAACTTCCCAACTGGAACTTTTTATTCTCTGAATCTAGTGTTGAAACGATTAGTCGACTAGGGTTCTGCCCGATAATCGATTAGCAATTAGCAATTTCCTAGTCGACTAGTCGACGTTTTCCACAGATACAAATATTTTGTAGATTAAACTCAGTGGTCGGCCACTGACAGCAAATGCCGACGGAGTCAAAAGCAGTTGCAGACAGACGACTACGGATGAGAATTAAACTTGAAAAAAATGCACTTTGCTGACGCATGAAAAGAAACAATTACCTAAAAATCGGTAACATGCTTTAAGAAGCACGGAATCCGTTGGTAAAGAAATTTAGGCACCATTCATGAGCAGTTATGCTTGGTAGCGATGCATTTTGTCACTTTGACTTACGTTACTGCAAGTCAATCAGTTATCATTGTTGCACATCAAGGGAGCTAATTTAGAGCGACATCTGGGAGAACACGGTCAAGGATGCTCCATGACATTGTTAAAACGGTTTCCCAACAACACACGTGAATACCCTTCGCACTGAAACAATTCACACTGTGAATCCCACTGCCAAATATTCGGTCCTTGTCACTTGAAAATAATTTTACTGGTCACACAGAAATGAATTCCCAACTACAGTGAATTGGTAATTTTGGGGAGCAAATTGGGAAAAAAAGTGACTATTTTTGATTGGGAATGGGGTCGATATACGGCCTCTCTCGTCGGTCAACCCCCCCCCCCCCTATGTTCTAACCTTATATTAGGTGCCGACTAGTCGACTAGTAGTCGACTAATAGCGATCAACTAGTCGACTACGAAATACCCTAGTCGTTTCAACACTATCTGAATCAATGAGAGGTTATGAAGAGAGCACTCTTTAGAGATGTTGTGTTTCTTGGGAGAAAAAATCACAGTTAAAATAAGTTCCAGAAAACACACTGCAGTATTCATGGAATGACTTCAGTTCAATGGAATGCAGACCTTTTTTTTGTTATATCAATAAATGACAAGAGGCCCCACGGGGCCTGAAGTGCTCATCTTGAACAGAACCCAATATAAACAGAGTCGAAGAATGAGTACATTACGCAAGCATCTCCATAGGCTACACTGTCAATCCTTGAGTCCCTCAGGAGTGACAAAAATAAACCGGGCATCACGCCTTTTCTTCAGTTGATCATAAAGTAAAATGTAGAGCTCCCCTATGAAGCCCCTTGATACAACCTATGTGGGTTAATCTTAGTTACACACCTCTAGAGGGTACTGAATACAAAATTTTTAATTCTTCAGCAAAATGACCAATTCTGGCTGCCATAGGGAGCCCAAATATTAACCCAAGCTCTCGATTTGAACACAGTTGAATCTGACTTCCCTAGAGATGTTGTGTACCAAATATGTAAGCATTCTGACTGTTGGATCTGAAGAAGAGAAATTTTAAAGAAATTTCTTCATATTGCACCAAGTTAAAATTTGGGCTACCATAGCGAGCCCAAATATTAACCTAGGGATCTGATTTGAACAAACTTGAATCTAACCCCCCATATGGAGCCCAAATATTAACCCAGGCACTCGAATTGAACAAACTGGAATCTGACCCCCCCCCCCCCCCCCCCCCCCTTCCCTCCCGATGTTGAAAACCAAATATGAAAGCATTCCAACTGGTGGATCTGAAGAAGAAGATTTTTTAAAAAATTTCCTCATATTGCACTAAGTAAAACTTTGGGCTACCGTAGCGAGCCCAAATATATACCTAGGGATCGGGTTTGAACAAACTTGAATCTGACCCCCCTAGAGATGTTGCATACCAAATATGAAAGCATTCTGACTGGTGGATCTGAAGAAGAAGATTTTTTTTAAATTACCCCCCATATTGAACAAAGTTATAATTTGGGCTTCTGTAGGAAGCCCAAATATTAATCTAGGGACTTGGTTTGAACAATCTTGAATCTGACCCTCATAACAATGATATATACCAAACATTAAGAGATTCTGACTGGTGGTTCTGAAGAAGAAGATTTTTAAAGAATATTTCCCATATTACCCTATGTTAAAAATTTGGGCTCCTGTAGTGAGCCCAAATATGAACCAATGAGCTTTATTTCAACAAACTTGTATCTGACCCCCCATGAATGCTGTATACCTAATATCAAAAGATTCTGATGATTGATTTTGGAGAAAAGATTTTTTTTAAAATTTGGCAAATATGCTGACTCAGCATTTTTTCGATGCCCATTACAGAACACCCTAACATAACTGATGGCATTTTTTTTACCATTCAATTCTAC